>CM076569.1:73417503-73899979 GCA_034641835.2 Pinus albicaulis | reverse complement strand
ATAATTGATTGCACAATACATCCAAGTCATCCCACTGACCTAATGCATGACCTGTACATTTTTATAATTATACAATTGATAGTATAGTTCCCTTTAACTCCAAACTCAATTGGGTCTTCCTCAGAACTGACATACAACAACTATTTATGGAGAATGATCAGTTATCTAATTTATCACTGCATGTGAATTAAATCGTATTTAATTCACTGTACCTCTCACTAACTCCTCCATCAGCTAGAACTAGTAAATCTGATTTTAACTCAAATAATTAAGTTAAACAATTACAACTCAAAATAAAGTGCAACTGGACCCTCTAAAACTTAGAGTGGACTCTATATGCCTCTAGTTTGATCTGAAACTCGAATTGACTGAGCTAACTAAGTCTTCCTAACTCAATTAACTCGTACATGTTGTCATGTCATGTGGAAGTACAATTTCCTTCTAATATAATTAAGGGAAAATTAAATTATAAGCCTTTTCTTATTGCCGATTTCAACAAATAGAAATATTGGATAATGTTATAACAATATTAGAAATAACATCAAAGAATCATTGGTCAGTTTACCAAATTGATGTGAAATAAACATTTTTAAATGAGATATTTAAGAATGAATTTTATGCAAATCAAACTCCAAGTAAGAAATCAAGGATTAAGAACATACATTTTATGGTTTAAATAAGACTTTGTATAAACAAGCTCCTATAGCATGGTATAATAGAATTGATTCAAACACAATAATAGTGAACCCACTCTATATACAAAATAGATATGCAAGGTAATATTTTAATTGTTTTCATTTATGTTGATGATATGATTTATACAAGAAATTTGTAGCTTGAAGATTTTCGAACATCCATGGAGAAGGAATTTGAGATGATCAATCTTGGTCACATGAAATATTTTCTAAAGATAAAAGTTGAACAATCTAAAAAAAAAAAAGAAAAAAAGAAAAAAAAAAAAGAAAAAAAAATAAAATAAAATTGTTTGTCAAAGAAAGTATGCAAGGGAAATTTTGACAAGATTAAGGACGAGTGAATGCAAAAATGACAATAGTCCAACATTCAATTCCACTATGTATAAGAAATTATTAGGCATCCTGATGTATCTCACAACAACAAGGCTTAACATAAAGTATTCAGTATCCAGGTTCATGGAGTCACAAAAAAACTTATTGGAAAGTAGGAAAAAGGATTTTAAGGTATATTGTGGGAAAAATACAATATGGAATTCCATACAATGATTCAAAGGAAAACCATCTTGTTTGTTACATAGATAGTGACTTTGCGGGAAGTATTGATGAAAAAAGTGTACCTAAACTTATGCATTTCACCTAGGTAGAGGAATGATTTCATGGGCATCCAAGAAGTAGCCCATTGTTACCATTTCATCAACAGAAATATAATATGTAGAAGAATACAAAGAAGAATAAGAAGAATAAGACACCAACTCCCATTTTATGTGATAATAACTCAGCTATTGAAATTTATAGAAATCATATATTTCACCACAAAAGTGAAAAAATTAAAACCAAATATCACTTCATTCATGAGCTTGTCAAAAATGAGGATATATCTCTTCAATTTTGTGGATCTAGAGACTAGTTAACATATATATTCACTAAGCCATTGGGAAAAAAAGTTTTTGAGTTTCAGAGATAACACCTAGGAATTGTTAGTAAATGTAATAGTTGAGATGAAGGGGGAGTGTTAAAGTATAATAATATACCCTATTAACTAGAGTGAGTAGTTAGTTTCATGTGAAATCTAGTCGGACACTTAGTTGCAAGTCTCATCTAATTTTAGATAAGTTGTATTTTTAGAATTAGTTAATTCTTGTTATTTCTATAATCTCATAGTTTTATCTAATAATTCTATAAGTTTCTCATTGCATCGTAAACTCGATTTAATGATGAGAATGGAAATATATGCCCCATGTTTTTTTTCATTGCCTTCAATTGTGTGTGTGTGTGTGTGTGTGTGTTCTCTCTATCAATATATACATTCCTACCAATGGGTGGCATGCTAATTTGATCATTTGCGACTATTTGGGAATGACATGTATATCATGCATGGAATATTTTCAAGCATGCATAAGATGTCATGGGTGAATACCATGGTCATTTACACTTGGTTTGAGGTGGCCTAAAATGTTTAATATTTGGAATTTAACCAAATTTCCTCTTACTCCTTATGTGATAATTTTGCAGCCACCTAGCATATGTGCATCTCTACACACTATGTGACTTGTGCCATGTGATGTAAGGTTAAGAGCGATGTTGTGGATCAAGAAAAAATTCCGAGGAGAGAGAATTGCCTTTGTAGATTCATCACTTGCATGCCCAGCAAGAATTACCCTTTCCGACTTTAAAAAATTCAAATGATACAAAGGCTCTAAACACTGTCCCAATAATGGAATCCATGGGTGCAACTAACCATGAATGAACTAGCACAATATCTTGGAAATAATGCCAAGAATATATTGTTTCTTTTTATTTAGGCATCACCATTGCCATCTCTCCAAGAAAGGAATAGAGTGTAGGACCTGGTAGTAATGATTCCCACATTTATAGAAAGCTTAACATAGTTAGAGGGTGCTTGGAATCCCAATATAGTGTCTATTCTCACTGCTATTAGGACAACCTCTGAGAGCAATGGACTGTAATGAATCATTGCAGCATGTTATGCTTCTTCACATATGCTAAAGCAACAAATTTAATCTACTTGCAGAAGCCTCTACCACAAAGCTATAGTCTAAAAAGCATGATATGGATGTTGATGTGGTTCCGAGACTTGAAAGACCCTTATTAGAAATGGCATAACACATTCTTTGATAAATATAAATGAAAATAAACTTACTCTCAAAGGATTACAATCCATTAACAGACAGTGTAATGAAAGATACATCAGAAACACATAGTTGTGAGAATTGTGCTTGCATGCAATTTTTATCATAAACATTCCATAATTACCATTCTAAAAAATATTGTAAATTTTTAATGGTACATATTATGTATGTATATTCTCATTAAAATATTTCTACAAGCACTGGGAAGGTTGTTTTATTTGTTGTTTATATTGGTGTCCTCACAGACAAAATAAAAAAACAAGTTGTCTATCTTAAATCCAAATGTATAATGGAATCCTATGGAGAGACAACCCTCTTGAAATTACCAATTACCATCCTCACACTTTTGAACAACATAAGGTAACTGTATTGTTACCCCATATGGAAATATATATATGCAATGTGGAATTTGAGGAACCCCATGCAAAGAGTGATGACATCACTGACAGAATGTAGAAAATGCATTTAGGGAAGCTACAATCAAAATAAAATTTAAGAGCCACATAAGAATGTGTTAAAGGCATCAATTATGGTTGATGTATTTTCTTTACTAGATAAGAAAAAAATTGATTTGGCCAAATCTTATTGTTGCAATATGTGAGAAAGAGATATGACCAGAGCAATACGTGGAGAGTCCATGGAATCATTTAATGCACTAATAAATAGGGCTTCTAGTTGACTGACTATCCTAGGATGATAAAAAATTATCCTATGGGTTATCCACTCTGTGGTGGGTAGCAATTACCAAGCTCAATATGTTACTCCTTAATCCTTCTGTAGACAAGAGAATAATTGTCAAGTTGATGTCATATGATGATATCTCTCTATCCACATACCACACATTTCTTGGAACCATGTTGGTAGAATGGAAATATACTATCGAGAAATTATTCTCAAACTTGGCAGCAAACTTGTTCATCTAAGTTTCAACTTTCTACAGAGGTTGCACCTGCTTCTACTTTGTTTCACTTTAAAATTCTTATCTAGACACTAAGATGCTTAATTACCAACAAAAGACTTGATTTGACTCAAATCATCCTTTCCTAACAATAAGGCTGATTTCTCACTCTTTCCCTTGCTATTTCTTTTACCTCTACCCTTATTTGTTTGACCAAATAAGCCTAGGTTTTTTTCACCACCCTTATTATTGGCCTTTGAATCCATTCATGTCTCCTCTTAGGTACAGCCATCCCACAACGTTTCAAGGTTAGGAAGGTTCTCACATGCATAAATACCTTCAACAAATGGTTCCATGAAATAAGGAATTCATTCAATTCCATGTTCGCTAACTTTACAGCTACAACCTTCTCCCCAATAGTTACAAGTTGATCATGACCTTCATAAGGTAACTAGTGACTAAATATGATATGTTAATCTCCACGGATCTGAGTTTTTTCCACAATATCATCTTTCTAATTATGTTCTCACTCTAGTAGAGACTTACTATGGAATCAAACATTTGTTTGTTGTCTTCTTCTCGGATATAAGAGGGTTCAAATGGTTCTTTATGGCATCCATGATCATATGCTTAGTCCTCACTTTTTTCTTTCTTGAGATCTACCAATTGTTGCATATTTATAGCCAAAGGCACAACATCTTTGACAATATCTCAACCATCATTCCCTTCCAATAATAGTGTAACACTCACTTTACATGAAAATAAATTTGAGTTTCCATCTAGCCAATCCTCGAATCTGAAGCTAGTTGAGGCCATCTTAAAGATCAAACGCAAAAACTCCCATATTTAATTAGTATTTTAAGAGATACAAAAACCCTATAATCGTTAGTCCTTTCTAACAATTAATCTATCATTGTATATCCTTGTGAATCCCAATAAATGAAATTACTCCAATACCGTGTAAATATTTCAATCCTAGGTGATTGATATATGAATATTCTCATGCCAAATAAATCAATCAAAAATGATTTAAAAACAGAAAATAAATTTCTACCCATTACATCAATCATGCAAATAGTTGAAAAATGAACAACAGAAAAAATAAAACACACACACAAGAATTTCTCCTTCAAATAATCATTAGGGGAATTTTAAGGTCTAAAATGGGCCTACTAAGGAAAATGTACAATCAAAATTCACTTTATGAGAACCAATCACATTTTAGTGGATGACATCATCCCTAATGGTTGAGGTGACATTGCTTGAGTTAAATGTACTTACTTGTCACATTCTCAATGGTGGATAAAAACTCATGGTTAACCATGATAGTGCTCTAAGTACTTTTAAAGTCAAAGTAAAGTACTCATAATAAATGTCATTTCACACTTTTTGAATAAAAATATATTATTGTCATTTCATATTTTTTGAAAGAAACAATGCATATCCCTGTACATTTATTATATTATATTATATTATTTTATTTTAATATAGTATATTAATTACATGTTATTATACAATTTAAATAATATAAATTTTAATTAATAGCATATACTATAATTAAGAATTTATAAAGTTATATTTATATTTTATTTTATGTTATTTAAGTACAAAGGACAAATGCATTAGTTGTTGAGTGATAATGATTTTTCTTGAAAAGATCATTCTTATTTATAGTCACATCAATACAATTTTTTTATTAATTTTATTTTGGAATAACTTTTGAGTTTAATTTAACTATGGTTACATGGATTGTGGTGCAAAAAGTGAATTGAAATCTCATAAATATTATTTTATTAGTTTAGCTATTATTTTATTATTTTCTTAGGAGGCCCATTTTAGATTTCAAAATTCCCCTAATGTTTTTTCATTCCTTTGATCAAAGCTGCAAACTACTTTGAACCAGTAGCTGTCTAGATAAAATCACCTCAAACAGTAGTGTATGTCTTGTGAAAATAGGGTACAACTATAGTAGTAAAGTCTAATATATTCCTGTCTTTCTTGGAGCATAAATCACTCTTTCTCCCTATCAATCACTAAATCACACTCTAGCAATACACACTATGGCCACATCTAAGGATGTATGGCATGTGCATGAAAAATAGACAACTACAGCAGTGGTACAGAGTGTACAACATACTCCACTTGTCGGTCTCTCTAGAAAATCTTCTCTTTGTTTCTTTATAATGCACACTTCCTTCAGTTTTATTACTCTATTATCAAGTATAAGGTCTCTCCTATCTTGTCCTCTTTATGCTTTGAGAGAGGATAATTAATATTCTCAATTCTAGCAACTAACTTCATCAATCCTAGCTTATATCTATCTCAATCATGAAATGCATGACTAATATTAAATCCTAATTTAAGTCAATAATGTTCTAGAACTTCTATAACTCTTCATTTAAATTCCTAAAAATAGTTGAATTAAAAAAATAGACTTCCACTTTTAATTTTAATTTTTCAAGTGACCAAATGTGGTCACCAAATAATTGTCTTGAACCACTGCATACACATTCACATTGAACTTGTGCAAGAAGTCCCTACTCAAGCTACATTTCTCAACAAATGTTAGGCCTACATCATCCTCATCATTGTTTGAGACTTGCTCTAGTCTCATCTCCTCTCCATTGAAAGCATCCTGCAACTCCCTGAAGTTAAGTAGCTTCTCATGACCATAGATAACTTAGAGAAAGTTGTGCCATGGTGACTAAAAACATTCAAATCATTCTATGCTAACTCACATCCTCAATTGTGTCGCTAATGGCATCAATTTGAACTCTCAACTTTGCTATCTTCATGAGATAGCTTGCTACTGTATCTATTTTACTCATAGAGGTGAGCTTTTTCTTCAAGAACATCTTCCTGGATATGTTCACAATCTGGTACAAGGTTCCCAAGTCATCATACATCTCCTTGGCAGTTTTTTTCTCAACGATATGAGGGCTCTAGTGATACCACCAAATCCAACAGGATTCACTTCACATTCACTGCCCTCTTGTTGTGTTCTTCCATATCTCTGGGATGTTTTAGCACTGTGAATTGCAGCCACCTTCTCCAGAATGTATGATAAACCTTCCATTTCCAGGAGATTCCACAGTCTCAACTTCCATAGCACAAATTCAAAGGCTCTCTATAACAAGTGACTCTCTCACATATTAGCAGTGGCCATTGCTGCAATCGCCTCATATTCACTGCCCTCTTGTTGTATTCTGCCAGATCTTTGGGATTTGTTGGCATTAGGAAGTGCAACCACCTTCTCTAGAAGATATGATAAACCTTCCATTCCTAGGATATTTGACAGTCTCAACTTCCACAGCACAAAGTCAAAGGATCTCTCTCACATATTAGCAGTGGCCATTGTTTCAACTCCTTCAAACAAGTTATAATCTACAATCACTTGGTCAACTAGGGTTTCAATGCCCCACAACTGTTTTCAATTCCATGTGCCAATCCTACTTCAATCACAAAAGGTTCGACATATTACCCATTGAAACCTTCCAATAGCTCTCTACTCCAAACACTTTCCTCTCCATACACAGAAGCTAGAAGATTTCAAAACCCTGGCTCTGATTCAATGTTAGATTTTATAAAACATGGTAGACAAATTTTGCATTAAAAGAATTCCTAAAATAATAGATAGTTGAAACTTGAAAGCCACTCAGAACAATTGTTTGAATTATTTCAAAGTAAAAAAACACATAATGCATATAAATTATAGTAAAAACACACAGGTATGTCTTAAATCACATAATTTTTATTAAGAAAGAAAAGAGAATAATTAAATCATAATTCAAAATCACTGTTAAAAGTAAAAACAAAAAATTAGCACATGGACAATAAAAACCTGTTCCTTCTCAAGAATTAATTATGAAATGAAATTTGCTACAGGGAAACAACAACCATCTAATTCACTATCGGCTAATAAAAAATGGAATGAGTAAAATTAAATCTATGCCTTCTCTTTTATAGAACGAGAAGAATATCATGTACAATGGCACATCAACACCTCAACTAAAGATGATATATCCATGTAAGCATGTTCCCTACCTATTAGACTGAAAGCACCTAACTGAACTTAGACTTCAACTAAAAATTATAAAACTACTTAATATAACTAAAATTTGAAACTAGCACATGCAACTTACACAACAATCCTAAACTAAAGATGATATGAGGCATGCATGGATGTGACCTACATATTATACTGCATGCACCTAATTGAACTTAAAACTTGAGCTACAAATTTAAAAACTACTTGACATAACTTAAAGTTGAAATTAAAACATAGAACATCATGCACCCTCTTTCACTTAACTAAGAAACAACATGCAAACTCTCTGACACAAGCAAACATGAAAATTGTTGATAATAAATTGTTCAATATTAACAACAATCCATGCTTAAAAGACTGATTACGCCCTCACAAATAATGCACCAAACTTCTGAAGAAGTGGGCCCTCACTGTCCGGTTGAAATTCCCAGATCTGTTCACCAATGTGCCCCACTACCCAGACCCACAAAAGAGGATTTTAGGTACAATATAACATTTACTATCATAGCCCATATTTATTATGTGCTTAAAGGTATGTATAACAACAAGATTGTCCTATTTTTCATTGAAATTGGAGTTGTTCACTTTAAATGTTATTGACCATATGTACCGGTTAAGTTGAATGTCCACTTAGAAGGATTACACCTCAAGTTGAATGTCCACCTAGAAGGGTTACACCTCATAAGATTGGTTGTATTGTGATTGTTACCCTCCCTAATGGAGAAACATTAAATCACAGATATATGTTAAAAATAAAAATGTATGCTTCAAGATGAACCAAATGAAAACAATGGGGTAGACCTGATGAAACTTCGGATAGAAAACATTCATATGAACGTTCTAAGTTATATCCAAGGAACTTACCTGTCTTAGGCCATTAGTAATAACAAACCCAACCCTAACCTTCCCTAGATTACAAGACTAAAAACAATAGTAATATTGCTATTTGTGTCATGTATGACGAATGATGCAATAACCATTAAAGTTGAGTGTCTTGGAAACATTCAGTTATATGTACAACACCAAAATTGGAACAACACAAAGTTTCATTGACTACAAGTGCTCATCAGAATTGGTTCAATAAACTTTTTCAAAATCAAGATGTTGAACTTGGGTGAAAATATTGCTAAAAATTCTATTATCAATTCATGTTACATGTAAGCCCAGGTACCAAGATTCTTGTATCAAGAACATATCACCATCTCTTCTGAAATAAGCTCTTGTTCTTGATTAATTTTCATTTTATTTTGTAACATAAATCTTAGTCGTTTCCTGAAAAAAGTAAAAAAAAAAATTCAAGTACTAGAAGTTCATTTTATACAAAAATAGCATTGTCCAACAACGATATTAAAACATATATATGTAGTGGAATTCATATACAATAAAATGTGGATTGAGTATCTTTGCATAAATATAAAGCATCATATAAGGCTACAATGAAACAAGAATACGAGGTCAGAAGCTAAAAGGTTATCTTAGGGTAAAATTGTGTCAAATCTAGTTGTTCATATTTCTTTCCCATTATCATGGGGCAAACATGTCTTCAAAAATAATACCGTGAACATCTGATAGAAAGAACTTTTACTCTAATTGATTTTGTAGTGGAATTAATGGGGTTGTTAAAAAAGCTTCGTATTTTTTCGGAAAAGGAAGGGATGGAAGATAATGATTATAAATATTTGTCAAAGAATATATTTCCTTGATCCCTATGGTCTTAGTATGGACATCCAATCTTGGTGTCATTTCCCTTCACTCAAGGAAAATGGTCAATTATCTTTTTCCTTGCCAAGATAGGGTTATAGCCTTACAAAAAGTGGCAATGATAACACCCCTAAGGCATAATTCATGAGAATTATCAAACTTCATTCACTTATCCACCTCCAGGCCATATTTTGTATCATATTAATAAATTCCTACTAAGGTAATAGGCCCTAAACTTCCACAATACATTAGTTGACCTATCCAAGACTTGAATAAATTTCAGTAGCAAGAGAATGTCCAATCGTTCACATGGCACAAAGACCTTGTAGGTGATCATACAATAGCTGCACAAGTTCATACAACTTCACTGAGTGCATGTCTAATCGTGCTCAAAATTGGATAAATTTTTCTTTGGCCATTTGCCACAGACATTATATTGTCTAGTTAAGTTCACAAATCTAGGTTGAATAAACGAGATAATTAATTTATAGGTCTTCATACATTGAGAGCTGCTCAATATTCCAACTTGAAATTTGAAATACATGAAACGGGGAAAGAATAATAGAGAATTTGTTTGCTCCTCCAATAAGAAATCAAACAACACCAAATAAAGGGGAAAATGCAGAATGAACATAAACTATAAAAAACTCACCAATTCTAAAGCCATCATAGTCAATAGTTGAATCATCTAGCCTTGTATTTTCGTTTTGTTCAAAATCCATAATGTACGACATGCCAGAGCAACCTCCCCGCCTAACTCCAATTCTAATACACAAATCCTCATTCCACTCGGCTCTCATCTTATTTAAATTTTTCAATGATTTCTCAGATAATAATATTGTTGACTTGATACCTTCTGAAGAACTTGATATTGCAACTAAAAAAAATGGTAGCAATTTTAGAAAAATCAATAAGCACCACATTCAACCCAATTGCTTCATTAAGAATTTCCAATAAAACAACATTTCGAAGGTAGAGAAATATATTGTTTCCTTTCCATATTTTAATATGATTAAAAATTTCCTTTGATAATGCCACTTGTTGCCTCAAACAGAAAATGCAAACCATAATTCAAAAGAAAATTGTGGAAATCATATGAATCTAATTTTGATTAAGTTTCTACAATATTATCAAAACAAACATAGGAAGATCAAAACTTTAGCTAATAAATAATGAAGCCATCAATGAAAAGCACACAAGCTATAAACAAAACAAATCAGTGAGACTCAATAATATAGAGGAAATTTTCATCTCTAAGAATTTTGTGCAATCTGTTTTCTACAGAAAGTTAGAAACACACAATATCTCCATAAAAAATAGCACATGAACACAAAATAAATCAACAAGCCCAAAAAGTGCACACACAAGCTCACTTCTTTCAAGGTATAAAGTACTTAAGGTGCATTCCTCAATACCATTTAAAGTAATACAAAGTGGGATCAATGTAGTTTATTTTAATGTGAGATGGATGGAACCATAACAATTAAAAAAACAATAAAAAACTAGATGAAATCTGAAAACCCGAACATGATCTCATTACTAGTTCAAGAAAGCAAGCCCTAAAAAGCAGAAAAATAATAGGTAAGAAAGAAGGCACTGGCCAAAGGAAAGACGTAACAGTCAGAAAAAATTGAAGAAATGAAATGAAAATAGATCAATGTCCACAAATAACCAGAATATCTCAATGGGACTAGAGAGTACAAGCTTTGACAACATCAATAAGTGCTTATAGCATCAGCTAAGAGAAAAAATGAGACTAGTTCATGAGGTTACAATGTTGTATAATTGCTGGCACATGAAAACTGTAGAATTGTTAGAGTAAATATTTGCAGGTACCGTTAATTGTTGATCATCGATAATCATTTCATTTCATAAAATACCCTAATGAATGGACCGTACAAGATATTTATGTAGACAATCCCCAAAGAAGTAGTGTGATGGAAAAATATTCACACTATATTGAAGAAAACACCTACCAAATAAGGATGACATTTCAAATGGGGGAAGAAAAAATACAGAGATAGACATCAAATAAGTTAAAATGCTAGGGCAATAGGAAAGACATTAGGAAGCATGGTATAAAGAACAACAAAGAAAATTATAAAAATGGAAAACCCTACAAATTAGCACCGATCCAAACATCACCACAATTTTTTCTTTAACTCTAAATCTCCAAATTCATCAAATTATATATTGTATTCAAACACAATCCTCTCTGTTAGCCATTATGAAGATAAGGATTAGAACTTACTACAGAACCATCACCTACATGTAGTGATCTTATTCTGTGACCAAACAACCTACTTTCCTGAAGACACGGAAAGGTAAACACTCTCTGCCAAGATTTTCCATACAACCCAAGTTGAGCAACCACATATACATCACCAATTTTTTCTCTTCATATTTTTAATTTAGAAGAGCTTTGTCTAACCACCTATGGGCTGCTCCCTAGAGTCACCTAGGCAAGCCCTCTCAGCATCATCCTCTTTCTGGAGTACCTAATCAGTAATTTAACCATAACAATGTCTAGATCATACATGTATTTAAAATATATTTCTAAGAAGCATAAATATTTCATGTTAAACAATCATGTGAAAATACTTTAGACTATGATGAAAAAAATACAAAGGAACCTCACCAATACTCAAAGCACAAACAAATTCAAACCTCTACAAAGTATAAATAGATATATGATAAACTTCATTCCCCCAGAAAAACGTGATAACTAAAGAGAATTCTAATTATTGGGCTTTCAAGACAAAGCTTACAAGGGAAGTGATGTTATAAACATAACCCTACACCTCATGAACAATCAATGCATATAAGTAGACCCTCATAAGGCTCATTTTAAGCATCATTATTATCATTTTATAAATCATTTTTATTAAATCAACAAGAAGAAAGAAAAAAATGCATTTAGTTCCACTGAAGAAAAGTATATTGTAGTTTCATATACTTATTATGACGCTATCTAGATTTTAAACTTGATTGTAGAGTCAACAAATCAGTTGTTGAAGCCCAATATTATCTCTTGTGAGAATCAAAGTTACACCAAGCTATATAAAAATCCAATGTGTCATGACCACTTCAAACACATTGATATTCCATACAAATTCCTAAGATACCACGTTCATTAGCGAGTTGGTAGTGTTGGACCACATTATGAAAAAGTTGCATATGGTTAATAGTTTGACAAAGTTCCTAGCAAAGGGTAATTTTGACAAGTTAGGGGAGTGTTGTATCTTAAGAGTCAATTCCTTGGCTGTGGAAAGGAATCAGTGCTTAAGAATTTTTTTGAAAGTGTGTCACAAAGTAATTATATCAGGTGGTATTCGTTCAATCCCTTTTGAAACTAATTCTTTAAAACCCTTAACAACCTGGTATAATGAAAGACTCTACAATGCCATTAAATGCTGATATCTGAATGGAAAAGAAGAATTGTAGAAGAAACTCAAAATGATATGTTGTAACACAGAATCTGCCACTCTAAATCTTAGAATGAATTTATGGAGAGAGAAGAAACTCAAAATAATATGTTTTACACACACAATCTATTACTTTTAAGTTCAAAAGAGAATTTATGAAGGGAGAGTAGTTGGAGTCAAGGAGCGCAAATTAAGGTTATTTAACTCTTACTCACATATGTAATTAAGAGAGCGACTGCTACATTACTTCACTTCATTCAAAGAAGAATGGACACAAAATGGCACAGGAAGAATAAATCACCATCAAAATTTGCAGGAAACTTGACGCTTCTTTCATTAATTCCTCATAAAGTTAAGTACCACAGTTTTCGTTTTCCAGAGGTCCAAAACTCGGAACCTCTCTTCTTTCTTTTTATCTTGCTTAAATACATAAAAAATAGTTCGTAACTGATAAAACTTCTTGAAACTACTTTGACTACCTAAAATGTTAAAACTACTTATTACATTGCAATTGAGGACATCACTATAGCTTCGATCTTAACTTACAAAGAAAACAAATTAAAACTTGAAATATCATTCTTTTTGCTGAATCTGATTTTTTGTTGATGCGTCTCCCTGAAGTGCTAATGTGTCTCCCTGACAGATTGGACATCCTTGTCCTACATCTCTTCCAAAGTTCACTGTTTGTCTTTTCTGCTTGTTGTGATGTCTTTTCTTTTCCTGATGCGGTATCTGAACGATTATGCAATAATGCCTCTTTTCTCGACTTGACCCAGCTATTGTGCTTCAAACAGTGCAACCATATGCTCCTTTGCCCCAACTCTACCTATGAATCTGTGCTTCAAACCATGTTATCATGTCCCCTTCTACCTGACTCTGCCTCTTCCGCTCGTGCCTGCAGCATTCAGTCTTCCATTTATTTACAAAGCACCACTGCATACAACTCTGTTTTGCACGGGGTTGGGCATTACCCGAGTCTACTGCCCGTGTTCACGTTTCTTCATAAAAACAATGCAATTGCACATAATCTTGGACTTTAAATAAATTCAACTTAACCTTTCAATGGTATCGCATCTACCTTTCCATCGCATTTTTTCACTTCGATGTTCATAACATATTCCTTAGCACTTTCCTCCTGAACTTGCGACATGCGACGACGGGAAGGTGACGTGGCAAGATGAAGGTAGGGCCAATCGCAAATCGCAAATTGGCAGATTTGTTATAAGAAATGGGAGGTAAGTGTTAAAATTCGCGAAGTGTGATGTGCGATCTGCAACAGGGATGACGTGGCAAGCAGAGGTGGGGCCAATCGCAAATCACAAATTGGTTGTTTTGTTATAAGAAGCGAGAGGTAAGTGTTAAAAGTCACGAAGTGCGATGTGTGATGTGCGAGAGGGATGATGTGGCAAGCGGAGGTGGGGCCAATCGCGAATCAAAAATTGGTAGATTTGTTATAAGAAATGGGAGGTAAGTGTTAAAAGTTGCAAATTACGATGTGCGATGGTACCTATGGCCGACACATGGCTTCTCTTCAAAACCTTCGATCAATCTGACTTGCATTTTTGTGCTATGATCTCCGCCGTCCATCTCTCCGCTTCAATTCTTCGCTTTGATCCCGACCGTCAATTTTTCCCTTTACACTTCTTCCAAAACTCTTAAGTTTTAAAAGGAAAATACACCAGTTCTCTGTCTTCAGGAAATCTATACGATTTCTTCGATAATGAACAAATTTTCATTTAATAGGCTTGCATATGTTCCTTTAACGAATAAACGATCTTGATTACCAATTTTTTTTTCTCCATAGGGTAACCCTCCTGAGCTTATTCGTTATTCTGTAGCACTAGTCTCTCCTGATCTTGCGAAGAAGATCGAATCGACCCTCCTTCACATCTCCGCACATAATGTTAATAAACCAACAGATAAATCAAAATTCTTTTTCGACATACACATTTTTTTCATTTTCTACCATATATGATTTTTTGGTGTTTTGAGAAATATTTAAAAAGTAAATTCAAATGAGCCACAACATCTGGCTCCACCTAGGGATAGTGATTTTTTCCATGAAAGCTCTAAGAACTGCAAATTAGTGCCTTATCCATTGGGCATGGAGTCAAATATTTCTTGTTGACATAAGAACAATGAGCAATCCAGTATTTACAATGGTGAAATGCTGAACTTTAGTGTTGGGAATAATACTTCAGATACTGCCTATTCACAGGCAGCTGCAGATATTCTCCGTCTAAATCTTCTAAGATTAAAGTATTGTTTGATCTAGCTTTAGAAATTTTTTAAGGACCACGCTAGAGAGGGTCAAACTTGCCATGCTTTCCTTTATCTGCCCTTCTGGTGTCCCATCTTAATACTAAATCTCCTGCTTGAAAGATGATTTATTTTTCTTTTCTTCGTAACATTAGGGGAATTTTGAGGTCTAAAATGGGCCTCCTTAGGAAAATGTACAATCGAAATTCACTTTATGAGAACCAATCACATTTTAGGAGATGACATCATCCCTAATGGTTGAGGTGGCATTGCTTGAGTTAAAAGTACTTACTTGTCACATTCTCAATGGTGGATAAAAACTCATGGTTAACCATGGTAGTGCTCTAAGTACTTTTAAAGTCAAAGTAAAGTACTCATAATAAATGTCATTTCAGATTTTTTGAATAAAATTCATACATAAAATAATATATTACATTTATTAAATTATTTTCATGGTTAACCATGGTAGTGATCTAAGTACTTTTAAAGTCAAAGTAAAGTACTCATAATAAATGTCATTTCACATTTTTTGAATAAAATTCATACATAAAATAATATATTACATTTATTATATTATTTTTATATAAGACATTAATTACATGTTATTATACAATTTAAATAATATAAATTTTAATTAATAACATATTATATAATTAATAATTTATGAATTTATATTTATATTTTATTTTAAGTTATTTAAGTACAAAGGAAAAATGCATTAGTTGTTCAATGATAATGATTTTTTCTTGAAAAACTCATTTTTATTTATAGTCACATCAATACAATTTTTTTATTAATTTTAATTTGGTACAAATTTTGAATTTAATTTAACCATGGTTACATTGATTGTGGTGCAAAAAGTGAATTGCAAATTCATAAATATTATTTTATTGATTTAGCTATTATTTTATTATTTCTTTTAGAGACCCATTTAGACCTCAAAATTCCCTAATGAATATGGAATTCATATTTTCTTGATAAAAAATCAAGTTATCTCTAACCTTGTTTCTGTCTTCACTTGATTCAATCACTTTGTTCAATATTCTCACTAGATCATCAGGTTCTTCCTGAGCTTCTTGAAGGAAAGAAATCACTATTTTGGCCAAATGAGAAGGAAATAGTGCCTGAGTTCCATAAACCAATTCATAGGGTGACTTGCCAGTAGACCTCCTGGTGGTTACTCGTACTACCCAAAGAGAAAACTTAAACTTTGAATCCCAGTCTTTCTGATTTTCAGTGATTTTCTTCTTCAAAATCTTGACCAATGTCTTGTTTGAAGACTCTGCTTATGCATTCCCCTATGGATGGAAGGGTGTGGAATGTGACAAAGTTACATTATATGTTTGACATAAATTAATGAATCGAGAAAAATTAAATACCTGAGCATTATCAGTTACAATATTGACTGGATAGCCAAACCTACTGAAGATGTTCTCCTCGAGATGCTTCATTACCACTTGGTCATTTTCTTTCTTGGTAGGATTGCTTCAACCCACTTTTTGAATTAATCAGTAGCAGTTAGAATCCATTTGAACTACCCACTTGATGGTGGATTGATCTCTCAAATAAATTCCATTCCCCACTGCCTGAAAGGCTCTTCTATGAATACTGGAATGAGAGGCAACGAAGCAAGTCTCTTATTTTCTGCAAACAATTGACACTTCTGACAACTTCAGAATAGTCTCTATACATCAACAAACAATATCGACCAATAAAAACTTGACTTGAAGATTTTATGTGTTGTGACCTTCCAATTATAATCTCATCCACATATAATTTCACGATATTCCTTGATAACTTCAATGGATTCACCTTCAATTCAACACAAGAGAAAAATACCTGCAGGATCTTTTCAGTACAAATTTGCTTCTACTATGACATATGGCTGATATTTAAGCTTGAGAGCTCCGTATTTGGTTCTGTTCAGTGAAGATGGACAAGAAAAGAAATAGAGGTAATGAAAAACATATTTATACCAATATGAACACAAAAATTTGTATTGAATACCTGTTTTGGGCTTAATCTGACCTTCTTCATTGTCATCTCCATCCACTGATGCCAAGAGATTAATTCCCAATTCTTGAAAATTTGTTTATGTTAGCAACTTTGCTAAACCATGTCCTTTGATTAACTTGGTGGGTTTAATTTCCAAATCATAATCCTCGATTTTAGCTATCCATTTCCCTCTTTTTCCTTCAACATCACTTTGAACCAACACGTACTTGACAACAGAATTACGTACATAAGCGGTTATTTGAGATTGTAGCACATAAGTCTTGAAGGCTTTAAGTGCTTTAACCAATGCATACACTTTTTCTCCAAAATGTTATATTTGAGCTCAACGTCTCTGAGAAATTTTATGAATAATGCCACTATCTGCTCCTTACTATCCTCATTTTTTTGCAATAACATGAAAATAATAGTAGAGGGGGAAGCGAATGAAAATATTTGAAATACCTTTTGATATCATGACTTATTAAAAAAGGAGCTTCCTGGAGTGTTTATTTTATTCTGGAAAATGCTTCTCTTGCTTCTTTATCCCACATCACTTTGAATTTTTCTTCAACATGTCCGTTATATTTCTCACAATATCAACATAATTTGGTAAAAATCTTCTCAGAAAGTTTAATTTCCCCAAAAATATCTGAATATTTCTTGATTTTGGGCAAAGGAATGGTCTGAATTGTCTCCACCCTTGTTGGATCAATCTTTACTCGTTTTGAAACTATGTGACCCAATAATTTACCTTCCTCCAAGGCAAACACATATATTTTTGGATTTAGTGACAGACCATACTTCCTGTGCTTTTCAAAAGTTCTTTTCAGATGTTCCAGGTGTTCATCATCTGATCCTGAAAAAATGTTTACATCATTCATATATATAACCACATGTCCCCAACAAACGCTATGTCCATGGCCCTCTGAAAATTTGCACCTACATTCATAAGACCAAATGGCATCCTTGCATACATGAAGGTGCCCCAGGGGGTTGTGAATGTTGTCTTTTTCTAATCTTCCTGATCCACTTCCACTTGATTATATCCAGAGAATCCATCAACCATAGACATCATGTAAGCTCCTGTCACCTTTTGTAAGACATAATCTATTTTAGGTAAAGGATAATTATCTTTTAGAGATGCTCTGTTCAAATTCCTAAAGTCCACACACAATATTATCTCTCCATTGATGGACCAAAGACCAGTTAGAGGGCATAATATTATACGAGAGGAACTATGATTTTCTTGTAGCAATTTCTTCACTTCCTTTCCAATTGGAGCTAACGAGTAATGGATTAATCTTTTTGAGTTTTGGCTATGTGAGTTTTGAGCAGGAAATATGATGCAGAGTGTTGTCCTTGATGGCAACCCACTGAATGAAGATGAAGACATGCGACTGTTGACATGTGTTGTCCTTGATGGCAATCCACCTGATGAAGTTATGCTCGACTTGATGGACTTGGTAAATGATGCAAATCTGATGTGATATGATGTTGGTTAGCAATATGGCGCTGAGTGTCGTCCTTAAATGGCAATCCTCTTGATGAAGATGATGACAACTTACTTGATGAAGTTGTGATTGAGAGAATATGTTCTTGATGAAGAAAATATGATGTATCTACAGTGTGTACAGAAGGCAATGAAGAAAGGATTTCAGAATGTGCTCAAAGTATGATAAAAAGAGTATGTCTCAAGGCATACGCGGATATGTCTAAGGGAAGTCGCGTATGCACGCGGGAAAGAACGTTATAAGTCGCGTATGGGCAAAAGCGCTCATAAAGTGCAAATCCAGGGGTAACCACCATGGTATGGACCCATTGTATTGGGTAATGATTCGTCTAAATGACCCCGTCCAGGAATACCATCGGAAGTAATGTAGTTTTGGGCTCATGGTATTGTTTTGGCTCATGGTATTGAAAAAGGGGCCCATGGTATTGAAGGCTCATGGTATTGTTTTGGCTCATGGTATTGAAAAAGGGGCCCGTGGTATTGAAAAAGATAAACCTATATAAGGAGAAGAAATTCATTGTGCAAATCATGAGTGTGGGAGCAAGATGTCTGAGCTTGAATGAATACTTCTCTATGAAGTATATCTGTATGGAAAAGAAAAAGTTTGAATATGCGTTAAATCTTGAAGTTCACCCCCCTGCAGGTGTTTTCCCAACAATTGGTATCAGAGCAGGTCCTTCTGCAGAAGCTTGATCGCTTGAAGGAGATACGTCGCAATGGGAAGTCAAGAAGGAGTAATGTCTATAAAGCCACCTCTATTCAATGGAAGCAATCTGATATTCTGGAAGGTACGTACAAAAGCATATCTGCAAAGTCTTGGTGCAGATGTATGGGCAATCGTGGAAGAAGGTTATCAGTATCCAGCAAGTATTCCTATTGATGCAGCAGAAAGGAAGAAGTATGAAATCAATGCCAAAGCGGTGAATGTCTTATTAGGAAGCATGTCTGAACCAAAATTTGCTAAAGTGATGCAGCTACATTCAGCAAAAGAAATATGGGATAAAATCATTCTGAGCTATGAAGGAGACACAAAGGTAAAAAGTGAAAAACTTCAAACTCTTAGAATTGAATATGAAAATTTGAAGATTCATAGTGATGAAAGTGTTGCCAGTTTCTTTCTTCGTCTGGACGATATTGTAAATCGAATGAGAAATTTGGGTGAAACCATAACTGATACTACTCTGGTGGAAAAGGTCTTAAGATCCTTGACTTCGAAATTTGACTCTAAAGTTTCGGCTATTGAAGAAAGGCAAGATCTGCAAACTCTTACTATTGTTCAATTACATGGTATTCTGACTGCTTTTGAAATGAGACAAGGAGGTCCTTCTCAAATCAGAGAAGCTGCTTTTAAGGTATCTGCAAGAGGAAAAGAAAAGGAAGTTGTCAAAGAAACCAGCTATATATCCGAAGAAGAAGAAGCGAATTTTGTGAGAAAAATCCAACTAGGTACTGGAAGATTCAAAGGTAAGCTTCCCTTCAAATGTTTTGAGTGTGGAAAAGTTGGTCACTATGCTGCTAAATGTCCTTATAGAGAAAAACATGGTAAAAGGAAACAATTTGAAAAGAGAAAGAGTTATTATGAAAATGAAGATGATGATGAAGTATCCAGTGAAGATGAAGAAGATTCTGACCATGATCTGAAAGTGCTCATGGAAAAGAAGCAAAAGAAGAAGGCTACTCGAAACAAGAAGTTAGCTCAGAAAACAGGTATAGCAGAAATTGAAGAAGATGAATCAGATAGTGATTGCGGTCCTTGTAATCTTCTTTGTGCAAACAAAGGCAAAGATAGTGAAGGTAACAGTATGGATCTAGAAGAAGCTGTCAAGATTGAAGTTGAAGATCAGCAGAAATCATCTAAAAGGAGTGAAAATCTAGAAGCAAATGATGAAAGAAATGATTGGCATCAATTTGAAAGGAAGGAATCTATCTACAAAGATGTGATCTCTAGGATGAATGAAAAGATAGAAACACTAAATGGATAGATAGACAAGTATCAAGGGTTGTACGCTTATGCAACCAATCAAGGTGAAAAACTTGAAGCAGAAATCATCTCTCTAAAAGCAGATCTAGAAGCATCAAGTAAGAAGAATGAGGAACCTCTACAACCATTTGAAAAGGAATGCCTTGAAGTAGAAATCATATCTCTCAAAGAAGATCTGGAAAAATCAAATAAGAAGAATGAAGAGCTAGAACAAACATGTGAAGAAAACGAAAATTGGTTGAAAGAAGAGATTCTAAATCTGAAGGATCAAGTAGAAGATGGAAGAAGGAAAGAAGAAAGCATGACAAATCAATGTCAAGCCTTGGAGGTTGAGGTAAACATTCTCAAAGGTAAATTAGAAGAAAAGGTTAAACTTTTGAGATTTCAAGATAGTACTAACACTTTGGACAATATTCTGAGTAATCAAAGGTCTCCTGCTATCAAACTTGGTCTTGGTTTCCATGAAACTGTTAAAGGTGAATCTAGCTCACAAGGAAGTGCTAAAAATTCACAGGATGTCAATGCAAAACTTGAAGTGTTGAAAGAAACAAAAGATCGACCAACAATCATGAATTCTCAAAAGAATTCATTCAAGAACGTTGAATGTTTTAAATGTCATAATTATGGGCATGTTGCAGCAAATTGCAGGAGCAGATCATTTCAGCCACAAACAAACAGGTTCTACTCAGAAAGGTACTCTAGTTTCTTCGGGGGATATTGTTTCTCATGTAACATGTATGGACATAAAGCAGTTGATTGCAAAAGGAGAAAGATTAGAAATACTCATTATGATTCTTATGCTTATTTATCTGGACACATGAGATGTTATTCTTGTAACAAGTATGGACATGTAGAAAAGGAATGCAGGTTGAACAGATCTGAGAAAGTGGACAATTTTCAGCACACAAATAGAAAGTTCAAACAAATCTGGAAAAGGATGGAGGACCGATCAGAAACGTAGGGAATTCTGACCCTATTGCAGTCATCCGCTTCTGAAGCTTACTTCTCTGATCGACTGCAGGAATGATGTGAGATACATTATCAGATTTAGTAATGTATCGTCACAGGGGGAGCAATGTATGATGTATCTCATGGTTGATTTGATTATTCTAGTTATATGTATTTCTGACAATGCATCTGGTGTGAAGAAAAGACAGGAACAGAAGGTGAAATTGCAGGAGGAGATGAAGGTGTGAAATTTTCTATATTTCACCTTCCATACGCGGGTTAGATGAAACAAAGTCGCGTATACACGCGAGTTCCAGCAGACACAGCCGCGTATTCATTGATGATAAGAGTATTTATCTGATAGCTGAAGATCTGGAGCAGAGGTCCAGGGGGAGCATCAGTCTGACTGATAATAACTATAGTTTTGACTCTGTATCAGCTTAATTTATCAGTTCTAAATGATGATGATATGATACTTGATGTCTTATGATGAAGTTTATGGATAAGTCCTGTTTGCTTGTTGAATGAAGAGTATTCGTTGTTGAGATGAAAGTCCTATAATTCAGAGATAAGGACAGATCATGCAGAGATTGTTGTTGATGGCTTGCTGATAAAAAATATTCAGGTTGCACAAGTTTAGGAGAAGCACTGGTTCAGGGGGAGCAGCAGGTTGAATACTAATGATTGCATTGTTGGCAATATGACTGATTATTCTTGGCTATTGTGATACTCATGCTTAAATGATGATGACTTGGTATATGGTTCATTATAATGAGATTCTCACACATAGATGAGTTGGAAATCATTTGATTCAGAGATAAGAATAGTTCATGCATAGTTTGTTACTATGGTTGAGATCTATTTCCTACATATGTTACTTCATGTTAACTCTTGAATATCTTGATGATATTGGACCACATGGATGATTGCTTGACACTTATTTGAAGATGTTGCTCTGGTATGATAATCTCTCTTGAAAAGATTGTATTGATGCTACAAAGAATCCGAAGGCTTGGTTACTAATGTGCTTATGCTACAACCGTTGGATGATGCTTGAAGACACAACTACTCTGTTCTATCTATCTGTAGTCCAGGAAAGCAGTCAAATATCTCAGAAAGAAGCTGAACACTGTCTTTTCTTCACTGAGGATCAGATCTGATCAAAATATAGAAGATGGTATTGGATACGCGGGTTTCCTAAAACACAGTCGCGTATATACGCGAGTTCCTGCACAAAAAACCGCGTATGTCTGATTGTTGACAAATCTCTGTTTGAAGTCAGCTCTCTTCAGCACAACTGCAGTACTGTTTGATATCTCTGATACTGTCTGGTATCTCTGGTGGTGTTCCAGTTCTCATAATTCTATTTCTAATGTTTTGATAAAGATGCCTTGATGATTTTTTGGTGAAAGTGTTCAGGATGCACTGACTAAGGGGGAGACTTAGTCATTTGGAAAGGTTGCTTGGTTGCACAGATTCAGGGGGAGCATTAGCTTTGCTGAGTATAATGCATTGTTGGCATTATGTTGGTTCTGATATATGATCTCTCTTGAGATCTCTTTGGTATTGGTTATAAATGGTCATATGTGTAATTTGATGAAAAGGTCTTGTTGAGACCCATGATGTACATTTGTAATATTCAGTCATGTAAGGACTTGTCAAATTTGTAATCCCACTTGGTTGGGTAGCTGAGTCAAATTTTGTAAACCCACTTGGTTGGGTAGCTGAGTCAAGTGTGTAAACCCACTTGGATGGGTAGTTGAGTCTCATATGTAAATCCACTTGCTTGGATATTTGATGTAAGTATGAGTCTTTGATAGGAAGTTCATAGAGTCATGTACTTCATTGGAAAATATGTTTGATAATTCAGCATGAACTCAGAAGGAGCTTGGTCACTCCAGTATATATCAGATCTGCAGAACGCTTCTTCCACATGAGGAGAAAAGGGGGAGAGTATGTTGGTTTTTGATCCGCCCTTTTTCCCTTGATGTCAAAGGGGGAGAGTGATATGGTGTTTGAATGAAGAAAAAGAATAGTGTCAAAAATGGAGAGAGTGACAAGGTGTCATTGTATTCTTAATGTACCTATCTGTTGTGGTAACCAAACACCATCGTTGTTGCCATCAAGTCCAAAGGGGGAGATTGTTGGCAATATGTTGCAGAGTGTTGTCCTTGATGGCAACCCACTGAATGAAGATGAAGACATGCAACTATTGACATATGTTGTCCTTGATGGCAATCCACCTGATAAAGTTATTCTTGACTTGATAGACCTGTATGTACAGAAGGCAATGAAGAAAGGAATTCAGCATGTGCTAAATCTTGATGAAAAGAGTATGTCTCTTGGTATACGCGGATTGGCCTAGGGAAAGTCGCGTATGCACGCGGAAAGGAACGTTCCAAGTAGCGTATGGGCAAAAGCGCTCAAAAAGTGCAAAACTAGGGATAACCACCATGGTATTGACCCATTGTATTGGGTAATGATTCGCCTAATTGACCCCGTCCAGGAATACCATCGGAAGTAATGTGGTTTTGGCTCATGGTATTGAAAAAGGGTAAACCTATATAAGGAGAAGAAATTCATTGCAAGTAAATCATGTGGGGTAAGATGTCTCGAGCTTGGATTGAATACTTCTCGTGAAGTATATCTGTATGGAAAGGGTAAAGGTTTGATGATAGATCTGAATCTATGATGCACCAATGAAGAGATGATGAAGTGGGATATCTAGATCTGAAATGTATCTGTATTTGCTAGATCTGTTTATGGAGTGATTGAATCTGTGATGAGGCGAACATCTGTCTGAAGTAAAGGGTTGAATCTGAACCGAATGTCTGATTTGAAGGTGTCGCCTATAATGAATTTTTGTGTATACGCTACTTTGCCGCAGAGGAAGCGCGTATATACGCGGCTTCGCTGAAGATAAAGCGCGTATGCGCAATGAAAGATGTACTGAGGTATACGCTGGTTTGTGTGGACAGAAGCGCGTATATACGCGACATCAGTGAAGTAAAAGCGCGTATGCAAACTAGGGTTTGTTGAAGCATGGGGTATGAAATCTCTGATCTGATCTGCTCTGTTTTAGCTATCTGTTGTTGATGTTTGACTGTGCTTAAATGTATGGAGAGGGTCCAGTCTGAAAATATGATGAAACGTGGCCTGCAAGTTGTGTTCTATTGAAGTTGTTGGATCCAGTGTGAAAATTGATGAAACATGGTCCATATTGGTGCTGAGGGTTGTAGCCTTCAGTCAGGGGGTCGTAGCTCCCTTCCAGGTGAGGCTGGTAAACGAGATCGGGGGGTCGTAGCTCCCTTCCAGGTGAGGCTGGTAAACGAGATCGGGGGGTCGTAGCTCCCTTCCAGGAGAGGCTGGTAAACGAGCGCAGGTGGGTGCTTGCGTGCTGGTCAAGTCTGCGCCAGCACATATGTTGTAACATGTTTTCTCTATAATAAAATATTGAAGGCTGAGCAACTGCAGCGGTGGTTTTCTCCCGACTTGGGTTTCCACCTAAAATTCTGGTGTTCATGTGTGATGCTTTGTGTGATGGTTTATTCTGTTCTTACTGCACATGTTTATTGTTTATAGAACATCTAATAAATGAATGATGGAATGATATAAGTGAAGAACTAATGGTATAGTTAGATCTTTGGGTATACGCGAGTTGTATGAAGGATTTCCGCGTGTATACGTTAGTTGGCTTCAGAAAAGTAGCGTATGGGTTTTAGAGAGTGAAAAAGTAAAAAGTTTGAATATGCTGTAAATACTGATTCACCCCCCCTCTCGATGTTTTCCCAACACGGAGCCGTTGTCCTCACAGGATACTTGGCATGAGTACACCCGAGGAGGTGTTTTCTGGTAAGAAGCTTGATATTTTCCATTTGAGGATTTTTGGTTCAACTGTTTACATTCATGTGACGAAGGATTCCAGAAAGAAGCTGGAGCCGACTGCGGAGGTTGGGATATTTGTGGGGTACACTGATACGCCCCACAACTATCGTGTGTATTTTCCAGACAGTCGCAAGACTGTTGTGCAACGGGATATCAAATTTTAGGAGGAGAAAGCCATGAAGTGTTCGCTTGAGAGGGAGCTACACTTGCATGCAGAAGAGGAATTACTTGTTCCTAAATATGAGCCTCGGGATGTGAATCAGCCACAAGAGGAGGTTCATGGAGTGGAAGAAACCACTCATGTAGTTCCAAACATCAGAGGGCGGAAGCGCACTACAAAAGCTGAGTGACTGAATCTTAATGCAGTGCAAAATGTAGGAGTTCCTACATCACAGCACAGACAGAGATAGTCACCTTACCGATTTACTGGATACATGGCTCTGATGAGTAATTGTATCATGACGGAGCCATCCTCTTTCGAGGAAGTTGTGGAGGATCCCACATGGGTAGATGCCATGGTGGAAGAGTATGATTCGATTTTCGGAAGCCGGTGCATGGGAGATTGTCCCGAGAGACCGGAGAGAAATCGGTGGTGGGTTTGAGATGGATCTACAATCGACGAACGGTGATAGGGTGTGGAGAAATTACAAGGAAAAAATTTTTGCAGGGCTTCTCACAGATTGAGGGGATCGACTATGAGGAAACCTTTGCACCTATCGCAAGGTATTATTCCATATGGAGCATCCTAGCTCTCTTAGCACAGATGGGATGGCACATTCATCAGATGGATGTGAAGACTGCATTCCTCAATGGAGTCATTGAGGAGCAGGTGTACATAGAGTAGCCCAAAGGTTTTGAGATCTTCAGCAGTGAGTCACATGTGTGCAGGCTCAAAAGAGCGTTGTATGGGTTGAAACAAGCACCTTGGGCTTGGTACACGGATGTTCGATTATTTCACCGGACTTGGATTCTCCAAGAGTGAGCGGTCCAAACCTATACCAGTTGTGGTGGAGGGTAAGGTTTAAGTCATTGTACTTTATGTAGATGATTTGATTTTGATAAGAGTGATGAGGCAAACTAATACTCTCATACGAGAGGGATCTTACTGAGAGTTTTAGAGATGAAGTAACGGGCCTCCTTCATTATTTCACAGGATTAGGTCCCAGCGGCCCCGCGATGATGGAGCGACATTTCTCGGGGGGTAAGTATGCCCGAGAGATACTGGAGAAGTTCAACATGCATGGCTGCAAGCCTGTTGATACTCCTCTTCCTAGAGGTTGGATGAAGGAGGATGCTACTTCGGCGGAGGTAGTGGATGCCACTATTTATCGACAGTTGGTGGGGTCGCTTATGTATCTGGTCAATACATGGCCCAATATATGCTATGCGGTTAACCAACGTTCACAAGCTATTTTTAAGCCTACCAAGCTCTTCTGGAAGGCGGGAAAGCATGTATTGCGTTATCTTAGAGGCACATCGGGATATGGATTGTGGTACAGAGAGGAGGATGAGGTGAAGCTGTGTGGCTTCACGGATGCAGATTGGGCAGGAAGCCCAATGGACAGAAAGAGCACATCTAGAGGGATTTTCAGTATCGGGTCGACAACAGTTTCTTGGTACCGCAGGAAGTAGAGATCCGTGGCACTCAGTTCAGCAGAGGCCGAGTATATGGCAGCAAGTTTGGCTGCATGCGAGGCTATATGGATGAGGAAAATCCTGGTCGGGTTGTTCAGTTCACACTTGGAGCCTACTGTGATTTATTGTGATAACCAGAGTTGCATAAAACTCTCGGCTAATCTAGTATTTCATGATAGATCCAAACACATTGACATCCGGTATCATCATATCAGAGATTGTGTGCAACGGAGAATCATGTTACTTTCATACATTCCCATGGAGGATCAGGATGCCGATATCTTGATGAATGCGCTCACCAGGAGAAAATTCGAATACCACAGGGGCAGGATAGGGGTTGCAGATAATCCGTATCTTGTTGAGAGGGAGTGTTGAGAATGCAACAAGTTGACAGAGCTTAGTGGAAAGAATTCGCCTTCACTAAGTGGGCCCGCAGGGTATTTTTGGCGCAAAGTCTATTTTTAGACATGTTGATCATGATTATATGAGTTGCAGGATGATATTTGTGGAGGGATGGTCAAGTTGGAAAAATAGATGGACTTCTATTTTTAGACATACTGGGCGGAATCTATTTTTATATTGCCAGTCTAAAAATAGATATGTCGAATATTATTAGCTCTTAATAATATTTGGACTATAAACATTATCTTATCCTCTTGGAGAACTTTAGTTTGATGCCTATATGTGGCACATGTAGCTGACAGAAGGAATTACGCTATTCCTAGGGTCTAAGTGGAGCTATTGCATGATGACTTCAGTTAGAACTCATGTGAGTGAGTTTGGTGGAGTTGATTGAGGAGTTGATGGAGTTGTGTTCAGTTTGACTTAGTTGAACTAGTTGTATTTAGTCTAACTGATTAATACACTAGTGATGAGTGGTGTGAATTAATTATTAATTAATTCACTAAGTATTAACTCATAAATCAACTAATGAACACATCAGTTAACTTCAGTGCATGGACAGTTTCAGTGGAGATTAGTGATGGAGGTAGGTGAAAGAGCAGGTTGACTATTAGTTGTGACTATACTGGTGCATGAGATTTTCACACACATTGATGGAGATTCCAATGAGGATTGCGTAGTACATACTGGTGGGATTTGAACCTTGATCTCATAATTATCCATCTTGGATTGCGCAGTAGAGGCAGGCAGACAGGTGGAGCAGATTGGAGCATGTGATATGTATGATCTGAGCTTGTTTTGTGTGTAACAAATGGAGATAGTGCTGAGAGCTTGTGAGGAGTTTGTACTATGATTTTTACATGTTCTCTATCATTATAATATACATATAGTTGGGGGTTTTCAGCTTTAAGCTTTCCCATAAATCCTGTGTTTATATGTGTGATTGTTTATGGTTTTAATGTGCGCATGCGATTGTTTATAATTCCGCAAATTGATGATCAATAGTAGAAGAGGTTATGTATTATGCATGAAGCTCAAATAGTGTGTGATCAGGATAATCTCGGTGAATAAGTTATCTATTATTCAAATTTCTACATTTTTCATGGAACAAATCTTCAAACTGCATGGCATGCCAACTTCCATTGTTTCTATTCGAGACCCCACTTTCACCAACAAATTTTGGCAAAAAAATTTCAATGTATACAGCACTAACTCCAACTGAATATATCTTATCATCCCCAAACCAATGGTCAAATAGAAGTAATCAAAAAATTTCTAGAGACTTATCTATGGTGCTTCACTTCATAAAAGCAACGTCAATGGGTTTAGTGGTTTCCTTTAGCTAAATGGTGGTATAATAATAACTATCATGAATCGACCAAGATGACACCACATGAGGCAGTGTATAGAAAAATCCCACCTAAACCAACTTCCTATATCCCCATATGTTGCAAATTATAGTAAATTGATCAGCTCTTGCAGAACCATGCATCCATGATCACTCATCTCAAGTATAACCTACATCAAGCTCAGAATATAATGAAGCAATAGGTCAACCAAAATCATTCTGAGCTGTTAGTTCAAGCAGGTGACTAGGTGTTCCTACGACTCCAACCTTATAAGCATGCCTCTCTTAAATAAAAGGGCTTACAGAAGCTAGCACCAAAATTATATGGGCCTTATCAGGTGCTTCATCATATAGGAGAAATCATTTACAAACTAGCCCTACTGATTACTTCAAAAGACACCCATTCTTCCATGTACCTTTCCCTAAGAAAGTTGTGGGGAAAATTTGTAGGGTTTTAACAAGTCTTTCATAATTGTATGAGGAAGTCTCACTTTGGCTTCAACCTAAATAGGTCATTGATACTCATGAAATACATCTTCATAGCCCCACAACAAAGGAAGTATTCATCAAGTGGAAATACACCTCTCCAGAAGATGCGACATGGGAACCATCCATTATTCTTTAGTAGTTTCTATAGCTTCAACCTTGAGGATAAGTTTTATTTTGATGGGGGAGGGTATGGTAGGGTCCAACCCTAACCTTTATTTATGTAATAATCCCAAGGGGCCTAGTTAAAGTCATAGTTAGTTATTTGAATCAATAAAGTGTGTAAGTTGTTATCCACATTATAGAGTAGGGAACAAAATTAGTTATAAATGGGCCATTGTTAATAAATAAAGTGGTTAACATGTATTATGAAAGGGACCACTAGTAGTTAGGGTTTTGGATATCATAAAGCTATAAATAGTCTTAGATATCAAGGGAAGAATCATCAAGTATTATTGTAATTGAGCTATGATCTATTGGAGGTTTCCCCCTTGAAGATGTAAGTGAACATTGTAATATACTTCTGAATAATAAAATATCTTTGTAGCTTTTCTCCATTTATGTGATATTTTTGTGTTTTTGGAAATATTATTTCATATTTTTGGCATTATGTTATTCTCGCAAGTCAACTGCATAACAATTTAAAAGAGAAACTAACATCCCTATATTAGGAGAATGTGATAAGGGGCATGTACAAAGAAGAATTATGGAATATTTGTGTAAATGTTTATACAATTTTTTGAAGAACTAAGTTAAAAATATGTGACAAAAGGAAGCTCTCCAGCACTAGTGGAAAACGAACTTAATCGAAAGCAAAAGATATAAGGGTATAAGTGAGGCATTTTAGGATTAAAGTGCGACCATGTGCTACAAATAAAAATCATTTGGACATCATTCATGCCACAAGGGTGAAAGAATGCTGAGCTCAGCAATTTGTTACATCAATCTTTTAAAAGATATGAAATTTTCCTTGCTTCTTGATATTAATTATTTCGACCAGTTATTATTTGTGATAATTGATTTTTATCCTATTGAGCATGAACATAATGTATTCTAATTTATGGTTACATGTTTACAGGATTGGAATTGTGATGTCGTGGAGACATGATGGTGACAATTTTTGAATAGTCAATCTAGCACTAAGGTGACCTTTTGGCACAAAAAAATAATTTCCAAGTTACCACATCCAAAGCTGATCTGAATATGGGCAAACTAGTTTTTTTGTGCTAGCTCCCTCATAAGTTAAATAAATGTGTTTATGATCGTCTCAAACTAGGCAGTTGTGAAAGGGTTTATATGTCAAGTTTTAATGTCTTTTATAAGTAATTTATGTGTTAATTAGCTATTAAAAACACATTTAAAACTAATAAATTGAAAATAAATAAAACACATCAAACAAATTACACAATAGCTGATAATAGAGTTCACCCCTCCTGGGCTACATCTCCATGGACCTGCTTCAACTGGCTAGTCCCTCTTTGGATTAATCACAAATTCTATGATTACATGCACCTGAAGTGATCTAATGGATTTGAAACCCACTCCATTGGATTTAAAGACCCAAAAGCCTCAAAATAGACTCTTTAATCTCTGAAAATGGTCTTTAGATAATCTAGGTATGGCCTCCCCTCTTTGTGGCCCTAGGCTTCTTTAATATTCAAAGTGGAAAAATCACTTACAGAAGTGCTCCAACACCTACGAAACTGGCACCAGCATGCTCAAAGAATCCAAATCATCTAGGAATGACTCTTCTTGAGCAAAAATTGGTCGAAAATGCCAAATATATGGCTCATTTAGTTTTCCCAAGAAAAACTCCTCCAAATCTGGAACATCTCCAGTTAAGTCTGCCGAAATTGGTAGTGGCGCCAAAAATGGCAGAACTACCAAAAATCTGCCGAAATAATCTCAAGATTAATTAGTATTTATGTGCGGTTATCTAGACGCTTAGTGCATTGAGCGCATTTAATATAAATTTGAATTAGAAATCGAATTAAGCACATTAAGTGGGGTATAAGGGTTAATTAATCCTGGTTTAAAAATTTAATACAAATGGCGCACCATGTCTATTAAGACTTGCACTTGTGGTATGGTGGTAAGACATCTGGGTTGTGTGAGGGAGGTCACAGGTTCGACCCCAACCTCCACGCTAAGATTTTTCTCCAATGTATTTACCGATCTTTGGAAAATGAATTTCGAACTTTAATAAAGATTTCGTCCAAAACTTAACCAAATTTGGCCTTGGAGGGGGGGGCACATGGCGGCCTTTGGGCTTGCCATGTGTCAGCACCCAATTGGCTCTCCACAAACCAATAAAAAATTTCCAAGTGCCCAGAAATTCGGGCCACTTAGAAATTAACAATTTTCATCGTGTCATTGGGGCGGAGAAATACCCAAATTTTGACCTTTGAACCTGTTTGACCCTTTTTTCTTAATTCGCCTATTTGGCATGATGATCAACATGCTCTAAATTTCAAATAAATATTATGTTTTCAGTGAAACAAATTCTATCAGATTCTTGGTGATGGGACTGATCTGGTCATTCTAGTTTGGTGCGATTCTGAGCACTTTGAATTTTTGGAAAATTTTTCCCCCAATCCAGATTCCTATCACTCCTTCCAACTGACAGGATTTTAGGCCCACAAAAGCTGGTTATCTAATAAGATTTTAATACTCTTCTCTTTCCCAAGTTATATAAACTTGATTCTACTTGGAAAAATCACCATGACAACCACTTGGGTTCATTGACTTGCCTTTCCTTGTAGATGGCTTAGCACTTCAACCAATGTCCTCCTTTTGCTGCTGACTGAATCCAACACTTGTTGGATTCTTGTTGACTGATAAAACACCTTGTTGTGCCAAAACGATCCCTTGGTTCTTGGAAAACTGAATGATGGCCTTCCCACTGAGAAACTTATTCCTCCTTTGCACAAACATGCATTTGATGCACGATTTTCCTTGGAAACCACTTCTCCAATTTAAGCCCTTCTGAGTGAACTAAAACAATGAGTTCTAACATCAGTAATCATAAGAAAATAAAAGACCATTATTTTAACCTCCACGATTCCAAATTTCACATCTGGAAGAATGCATTCGCCACCTCTTTATCTTCTTGACATCAACACATCAAATGGTCTACAATGGCTGTTGTTTTGGCTACAATATTTTTGGCATCTTGTCCCTCTTTCTACTTCTTGATTTCATCATCCTCCAGTATTGACATGCTGCTCATGCCATGATTTGAGAATGAAGGCTAATCATGAGCATCTCTCTCAAGAGTGGACTTTCCCAAAATCCCATGACATCTTGTCACAAACACAACCATCAATATGAAAAACACATCATGAAAGAAACATAACTTGATGACATATGATTTTTATTCTTCAAAGAAAAAAATATCACATCATGTGAACATTTCCATGTACTCTCACATCTCGGTGTAAAAGACATCGACCAAACATAAGTCGACACTCATGCATGTGCAAATGATCAACACTCTCAAGTTGACAAACATACCTGATAAACGAAGTGAGTCAACATACTCCACTTTCAAACACCTTCCTCGTGTAAACATGCAACATGCATTGTAGAGAAAATAAATGCATTCAATTTGAAATATTTGCATCAAACATAAAAAGACATGCAAGGCCTTAATTGGAGAAGAAATATAACCATCTATTTCCAAACCATTTCAATGGCACTTCTTTCAGCTACACTTCATCATGTGAATCATCCCAGCCCACATCAATTATGGAATCTTCTTTTCCATTCTTGTCAAGATCTCTTTCGACCTTCTTCAAATGTCATGGATAACTTGTTGGATACAAAGTCCAACACTTGTCTACAAGATGACCTTACTTATGGCAATCAGTGAAAAATAATTTCATCGTCTTTTCAACATTGTTTCCATTATCCAATGGACCTTTCGATTTCTGCCTCCTTTGTTTAGAAAGTTTCATGTGAATGTCTATCTTCTTCCAACACCTCAAAAAATTATGGTTATCCAAACCACAAAAGGAACATGTAAATTTTCTTCAAATATTATGTGAAGATTTACCATGTTTATCATAATCAAAAGAAACTCGATTAAACGTAGATTTATACCTAGCACATTCACCTTTGTCACCTTCTTGAGGAGATGAATTTGATGAGGTAGCGGCTCTCTTCGAAATACCAAAAATGGCTTCAATGACTTTAGAGCTTTCAACGTCATCTTGTTTCCCATTCTCATTAGTTTCATGCTTAAGAGAACCTTCTTGCAAAGTGGGTGAAAAACTTTTGCATTCCTCATGAACACAATACTCATAAGCTTGAGGTAATAAACATGAAATTAAAGTCCTTCTTGGAACACCTTCAAGTGCCTTCATGGATTTGGAGCATTCTCCATCATGTTGTCCATAACGAAGACCCAAATACCTAGGCCTCTCCTCAACAAAAATAAGCTCAACTATGCCTTGTGCATGTTTTCCCAATCCCTTACCTTCATAGCCCATTTTCATCAATAATTTGAACCCTATTCCTCTACTGTGTCTTTGAAAATCACCTACACATTCATCTTGAGAATAAATATAAGATAAACTTGAATTTCATACCTCTTTTTCAAGCACAAACTTGGATAAAGTTTCTTTGACATCATGGAGTTGACTCTTCATCTCATGCATCTTTTCCAGGGCTTCATTTTCAATATGGAGCCAAGTATCCATCTCATGCGTCTTCTAAAGAAGCTCTTGCTTCTCCTCCTTCATGGCAATCAATTTCCCTTGCACCATATCTCTCATGATGTAGAGCTTATGCAACATCTCATTATCAAAGAGTCTTGCTAAGGAATATTTACTAGAAACAATGCTTGATTAAGCTTCTGTCACACTTTCAATGCATAAAAAGCTTCTTTGCTGTGATTTGAGAACTAAGCTCTCAATCTTGACCTTATCCTTACCCACATAAACTTGCACATAGTTAAATTATCCTTGAACAATTACAAAACCAATAGCTAATTCTCTAGCTAACCTTGGAAAATATCAGGGCTAAAATGAGCTAAAATATGCTATGATACCAACTTGATCTGAATATATGAAAAATTGTTTTTTTGTGCTAGCTCCCTCATGAGTTAAATAAATGTGTTTAGGATCATCTCAAATTAGCCAGTTGTGAAAGGGTTTATGTGTCAAGTTTTAATGTCTTTTATGAGAAATTTATGTGTTAATTAATTGTTAAAACACATGTACAACAAGTAAATTGTAGAGAAATAAATCATAGCAAACACATTACATAATAGCTAATAATGGAGTTCACCCCTCTTGTGCTACATCTCCATGGACCTGCTTCAACTAGCTAGGCCCTCTTGGATTAATGGTCAATTATCTGATTACAAGCACCTGCAGTGCTCCAATGGCTTTGCAACATGATCCATTGGATTCAAAAGGCCCAAAAAATAAAAATATATTCTCCAATCTCTGAAAATGGTCTTCAAATGATCTAGGCATGGCCCCCCCTCCTGGTGACCCTGGTCTTCTTTAATATTCAAAGTGGAAAAATCATTTACAAAAGTGCTCCAACACCTCTGCAACCTGCAACATCATGCTCAAAGAATCCAAATAATCGAGGAATGACTCTTCTTGAGCCAAAATTGTCACAAATTCCAAAGTTATGGCTCATTCAATTTTCCCTAGGAAAAATCCTCCAAATCTGGAACATCTCTAGTTAAGTTTGCCAAAATTGGTAGTGGTGCTGAAAATGGCAGAACCGCTAAAATTTTGTCGAATTAATCTCATGATTAATTATTATTTAAGTGCGGTTATTTTTAGGCTTAACGCATTAAGCATATTTAATACAAATCAGAATTAGAAATCAGATTAAGCACATTAAGTGGGGTTTAAGGGTTAATTAACACTAGTTTAAAATGTTAATCCGTCATTTAAATATAGTGTTCCACCATGGTCTTAGGGCGTGGTCTTGTGGACCAAGGGCTAGCCCCTACGGGCTGGCACTTTAAACCCCCTCCAAAATCCTTTGTAAAGTTCAAATACAAATGATGCGCCATGTATATTAAGACTTGCTCTTGGTGTATGGTGGTAAGACATTTGGGTTATCTGGGGGAGGTCGTGGGTTCGACCCCTACCTCTACCCAAAAATTTTTCTCCAACTTATTTATCGACCTTTGGAAAATGAAATTTGAACTTTAATAAATATTTCATCCAAAAATTAACCAAATTCAACTCGAGGGGGGGGGGGGGGTGTGTGGCAACCTTTGGGCATGCCACGTGTAAGCACCCAATCGGCTTTCCATAAACAAACAAAAAAAATTCCAAGTACTCATAAATTAGAGCCACTTATAAATTGAAACTTGTCATCCTATCATTGGGCCACAAAAATACCCAAATTTTTACCTTTGACCCTATTTTACCTTTTTTTTTTTAATTTGCATATTTGCATGACGATCAACAAGCTCTAACTTTCACATACGGAGTCCGTTTTGAGTGAAACAAATTTCAATATATTCCTGGTGATGGAACTGATTCGGTCATTCTAGTTTAGTGTGATTCCTAGAACTTTGAATTTTTGGCAAATTTTTTCCCCCAATCCAGATTCCAATAAAAAACGCACCAAATTTATGATTTTTGTGTCGAAAATACATTATTTTGTCATAATGACAATTTTGGAAATTGTGGAAAATAAAAAAATGGGAATATCAAAAGTCATATAAAATCCCTAAATTCGTGTTGGAAGTCTAAAATTCCTTGGGAATATGAAGAGTCAAAATTTCATGAGGGAGTCCAAATCTCATAGGAGAAGGTAAAAAATAACCCTTCTCATTTATGTAAATGTAACCTCGTGACTCAAGCAAAGGAAATTTTAGAACTTAAGCTAGGCTAGTAATATGATTGCTACTTTGTGCTTGTGGAGTTGAAAGAATTCACTCTTGATAGCTTAGGTGGAGGGATTCTGAGGCTAATCCTATGCTATGAAGATGATATGAAATTCTCCAGTTACACTATTGGGATAGACGAGCTTATTGGACATGAATTAAAATGGGTGAAAATATTAATGAGAATATTTTTTGTTCATGCATTGATTCCCATGCATTCCTCTATTGTTATATTAGCTATCTGGTACTTCAATTTTGTATGCATATGGTTCACACATAATTTTATCACTCAAAAAAAATGAAACATTATTTGACATGGTCATAGATTTCTTTTGTCATAAGTTGGTATAGGAAAATTTATAATTTTCATCTTTAAACCTATCATAAGGTTCAAACCCATCTCCATATAGATCACATCATGTCCCATCAGTCATCATTAGGTGTTAGATTCCATCTCCTAAGCGTTTAAATCTGGAAAGGACACTTTAGCCAGTTTTTCCTCTTTTTTTAGTGTTTTACCATGTAAAATAACAGTTTTCGCTATGAAACTGCCTAATAGTTTCATAGTGAAACTATCATGAAATGAACTAGCCATGCTACGATTCACGAAAAATAGTTTTTCTGTCTATCTTGTCAAATTCGGTGAAAGGTGTCAGTTCATGATTAGAGGAGATAGGGTGAATGTCATTCGAGTTAATTAGGGTTATTTCAAAGGTACAAGGTCATGCCTGAGGTCATCATTACCGTTTTTAGCATGCATGAGTTTTCATATAAACCATAAAAAATTACTCAATTGAGTATTTTTGTCATTCTTTGTTTTATCCTTGCATGTTATTGAGTTTCTGGAGAGCTACTTCACCAAGCCAAGTTGGTTGTTGGAATTTTCAAAAGTTGCAAGTGTCACTAATCAAGCGAGGCTAAGAAGACATAAATTCACCATGGATGCAAGAAATAATACTAAAAAAGGTGGTCATTGTCTTAGATATGATCCCATGGACATGAATTTGTTAAATTAAGACCCAAATTCCTTGGATATATTCAGAAGATCAGGTTGTTTGCAGTTCTGCCAAAGGCTGCAGGGTTGTCATTTGCAGGTTTCTAAGGAGTTTGCTATTAGTTTCAATGGGACAACTTCAAAGGTGGGAATGTTAAACCTCATAGTAACACTATAGACCATTTCAGTAGCAACATGAATCCCTAGGGGAGGGGAACAATGGTTTAAAGGCATCAAGTTCACCATGCAAGACTGCAAGGAATTTATCAAGCTAGAGCATAGTGAAATTGATCTCACAAATGCTATCCCAAGGAGCTACATGAAAGACAACTTCTTAAAGTTGCAGCTAATTATTCAAAACTACTTCACCTGTGAAGGGAGTTTTCACATGGTCTATTCCTACCACCTTAGTCTTCTACTACATTTTGTGGGTAAGAGGTCCCTTGACTTGCCCTTTTACTTATACAAAAGTCTAGCTAAAATGTCAGATAAGGTCGAAGTTAAAAAAGAAGGAGATTGTTATAGCATCATTTTTCACCCTCAGGTGATTCATGATTGTCTTTATGGCTTTGGGCACCCATTCCCACAAACTTGAAAAAAATTCATTAAAAAACAGTGTTAAAATTCCCATATGCAGGTATGCCCAGACTTTTCTGCGTCTATACGCTAGTCCACATGTACTTTTCCACGTATGCCATTAAAATCATTAAAATATATATAAAAATTCCCTATTTTCGGGTTGGGTTGATGGTTACTCCAGTAGTTCAACCACCCCAGTACGTGGCCAACTGTTTCCAACTGATTGAAACTACTTTGAGGGAGTATAAAAGCCCCTCATGTGCATGGCCTAAAGGAGAGAGAAATTTTATAGACATTATACTCTGTTGGAATCCCAATTCAAGTCTGAATTCCCATGCCTCTTGCACTTTCCCAGATTTTTACAGGAAACCCTTGTTTCCTGGAAATGTTCATCCATTTATATTCCATCTCGAGTGCACAAGTCTTGAAAGTATATTACCGAGGCAAGGGCGGGACGGATCCAGACGACGGTCTGTTCGAAGATCGTGGAAGGATTCAGGTGATCTCTCCACTTTTACTACTGTACATGCTGTTCGTAATAATGAAGAACCATCTTGTTCCTAAACTTGTGTGTTAATATCTATTTCCATATGTGAAAATATTGATTATTAAGCATTTATTATGGTTTATATAATGTTTCACATGGATTGCACTAACGTTTAGGAGAAGTATATGCTATACAACTAGGTTTCCGTGCACGTTCTTTCTTGTTTTCCAGGTTCAAGGAGGAAGAAGGGTTGCTGGGGATTTGGACCCCGCGGGATCTACATCGAACGTAGGACTACGGGTGAGTTCTACTATCGTTGTTATCTAGTTTTTAGCATTCAAGTGTGGTTGTGTGTGAGTCCTTCTGAATAGCATGCCCTGCTCTGTGGAGGTTTTGACCCAATAAACCTCTAGGGTGTTTTTCCCCGAAACAGAACTGGCGACTCTGCTGGGGACCACATTCTTGTGATTCCCCTGTTGGGTGGTTTCAGCTGTTTGAAAGGTTTACAACAGTTTTAACTTTTATTTCCAGTCTAGTTAACTCTTTCTCAGTCAGAATAAAGACCTGGTTCCTTATCCAGGCTTGATCTTTTTTATTTTTTATTATTTACCTTTTCATACGCGGGTTTGCCTGTACACAGATGCGTATACATGTTACACCATTTTTTGGTCATCTAACCTACTATCATTAGATGGACCCAAGTACACCACGTAATACCAATTTTACCCTAAGTAAAATTGCTTTCACTATGTAAAATAACTTAATAAAACACATTTATTAGGTTGTTTATGGTCTAAACAGGAAACCCCAAAAGGAAATATTAAACAAACCTATATTTGTTTGATTTTCCTAGTCATGTTTAACCCAAAACAAATTAATTAATTAGATAAATCTTTATTTATCTTATTATTTTCTAGGAATAATTATTTAAATCTTATTTAAATGATATTCCTTGTTAAATATGACTAAATCACCCATAAATAATTAAATAAATCATTATTTATTTGATTGTCCTTCAACCACTTCCTTAAAATGATAAATAAATCATTTATTTATTTATTATTCACAAATAAAGGGATTTGACCCAAGTAAAATACCTTTTCCCTCCAACAAATATAATAAAATATTCCATAAAAGGTGGATCTAGATTTGGTTAATGTTATTTTAATCATGCACCAAGATCTATAATGACCCAATATGTTGTTATAAATAGGAGGGTTTTTCCTATCATTCTTCACCTTTTGTTGCCTATTAGATCACTCTAGATCTAAACTCTTGGTCTGACTTTGAGCCATTATCATTGTCATATTTTCCATTATTTGCTGTGTGAGCTCCCTTTGAGTTCTATCTTTGTCTGGGTTTTCTACACCAACAGGAGAGAGAAATGCTAGATCTGAAGTGCTGAGGACTTCCAAGAACCCATCCCATTGAGGAGAATTGGAAACATCTTCTTGTTTTCCTCCCGGGTGCCCTTAATACAAAAAATTCTTTCAAAAATTGTTCTTGTCTTTTCTATTGGATATATGGAGCAAAACCTTCTTTTTACTGCTTAATGTCTTTCTATGCATAGATCTGGTTTTTTGCAGCTCTTGTCTTGATCAACTAACTGCAGATCTGAAGATATTGGTAGCCATCTTTGATGTTAGGGCTATAAGTTATGCGTAGCTAAAGTGGTCTTTTTTCGTACACTTTGACAAAAGATTCATACTAACAATTGGCAACTCCACACGGGTTTTCAATTACGACCGCTGTCATTTTTCATATTCCTGAATATCCAGCTACTTCAGACCCTAGGGTTTCTTTTCAGCTTTTTTTTTCCTATTTTTATGTTTTTTTTCTCACATAAAACCCTAAAACATTAAAATTTCTAACTTCCGCGTGTTTCTGGCCCTATTGCGCAGGTGACAGACATTAGCCGCAACTGAGACGACAAATTTTTCGGAAATCTGCAGCCGGGACACTTGGAACTTCAGGTCGTGCTTTTCAGCCTAGAACCTGCGACCTGGACTCCAGGTCGCACTTTTCAGCCCATTATCTGCGACCTGCACAGAAAACAGGTCAGGACCTGCGACCTGCCAGTTTTTCTGCTCTTTTTCTGCAATTTTTCTGGGTTTTTATGAAGCTTCTGTAAGGGTTCTCCAGCCTCTATCTTAGCCCGTTTAGACCTGTTTCTGATCTGTTTTACTCATCTAAGTGGGAACCTAGCCCCCTAGGGCTTTAGTACCCTTCACGTTTTGTGGAAGAGTTTTAATTGTTTCAGGTGTCTGTTTTTTCAGATTTTCAGCCACCCCTTTTTCAGATCTGATACCTCCTTTTCAGACCCCTTTTAATCAGCTCTTCTCCCTTTCAAATCACCTCCTGAAGTTTTGTTTGGATCTACCTTTAGGGCCTCCTCCTTGTCCCTTCTGCTTTTTGCTGATTTACTCCTTTTTTTTCCAGCAACCTTGCCTCTGCCTCTTGGCTGTGTTCTGCACCTCTTTTCAGCAGGTTTCTCCTTTAGATCCCTGTCCCTTTCGACCCTAGATCTATTGGTCTCTTTGTAGTGTGTTTTGACTAGATTTTTTCCCTCTGTTAGACTAGTTTTGAGAGACCCACCTTTTTGGGTTAGATTGATGCATTGTTAGCTGTTAATTTTCTGTTATTTCAGCATTATAGACTGTTCTCTGCAGATTTATTTTCAGTTACGCAGCACACTTTTTATTTTTCTCTCAAAACGTCAGAGTTTAAAAATTAAAATTAACGCATGCCACACACTCACCCTAAGCGAAGAAGAGCCTGGTTCACACCGCCAGGCAAAGACTTTAAAACATTGTAAAATCAATTGACACTGTACCTTTTCTGCCCTTGTTTCGACATTGTAATCACTTGATTCTGCACCTCCCTGCCCTTGTTGGTCGTTCTTCTTCCCCTTGTGCCGTGTTTGTGTTATCATCATTGCGCCCCCAAGGCGCACCTCCCGGCGAATTCTTGGCCTTCACCCTCAGTTTCCGATCGGTCGACCTTCTCCGTCCCGCCGTTGTCAAGTTAGTCCTCCTCCGAGTCCGCATTCCGACTCCTCTTCTGATTCATTGGGTTCTCCTTTTACTTCTGGTTCTCCCCCTGTCACCTTCACTATGCCTGGTCTAGGGCCTAACGATAGCGGGAATCCTGGCCTTAATGCTGGGACTACTACTAGCGGAACCGCCACAGGAACTACCTTGGCTGCACCCTTTCTCCCTTACATGGCAGGCCTCAGCCTCCCCGATCTCAATTAGTTGATCAATGACCCTATCCACCACGATGTTGGTTGGCTTGCTATGCCAACCAAGCTCCCCTCCGACATCCCTAAGTTCAAAGGCCTTGCTGGAGAAGATCCAACCAACCACGTTCGATCTTTCCACATGTGGTGTTCCTCCAATTCCATTACCGATGATTCCATCCGTCTTCGGTTGTTCCAACACACGCTTACGGGCGAAGCTTCTAAATGGTATGTTGACCAGACCACTTCTTCCCATACCACCTTTGCGACCATTGCCCAAGCCTTTTTATCTTATTTCCAGCTCCCTCTCCGATATGACAATGGTACAGAGCTTTTGACTTCTTTCCATCAAACCTCTTCAACCCACCTTTCCACTCATGTCCAGGAATGGCGGAGAAGACGGAGCTTATGTCGAGCTCCCACCTTCGAGGATCGAGTTTATATGGACTGGTTCCTTCACACTCTCTTACCTCCCATTGGCAAAGATGTCGCCTCTCATTTCCCTCAAACCGAAGAAGTCGCCCTCCAAATCGCCTTGAAATATGACATGATCTATGCTCAGTCTGGTTATGTTTATACCGTCCTTCCTGACCTCCCCAGGCCCGGTGGCGCTAATGCCCCGGGGGCATCTCATTCCGCCGACAGTATCGTTGGAGCCCTTTTTCATCCATATGCTCAACCTCCTATGGGCTATGGTCCCCCTCCGGAAGGGGCCAGCACCTCTAGCACTTTCCCCCCTCCAAGTAGCATGTATCTAGGATACGGCATGCCTTATCCTTTTGCCCAACCTCCTGCTTACCTTAATGTTGCCCAACCTAACCACTATCCTTATCCGCAGCCTGGTGCTCCAGCTCCTCCAGCATATGCACTTCCACTGCCCTTGCCTTCTCAACCCCAGCAACAGCACCTACAGCCCCCTCCAGGGCAAGTATTTGCACAGCAAGGCGCGACTAATCCTCCTTCCTCTCAAAGAAGGCGGAGAGGCAATCAAAATCAATCTTCCCCTGGTACTCATGGACCCAATCCTCAAGGTACTGACCCTAACACTTCTAACCAGCAACAGGGCACTCAGCCCAAGCCAGACAGGCCTATTCACACAAATAAGCCTTGTTCATGTTGCGGTGTTAACGGTCATTACACTCACGATTGTCCCCTCTTACCACAGATGCGGCAGATGTGGGAGTCTCAAGCCACATTGCGAGGACAACATGCCTCCCCTCACACTCCCCCTAATGTGGCCACTACTCAACCGGCTGTGTTTACCGATCCTTTCCCCCAGCAAGGATTCATGGCTGCCCAACCACCTGACGGACAAGTCGCCACTCAACCTTCCCTTTCTGGTTCCTCCGATTACCAGATCCTCATGATGAACTCTGATCCATCCCCAACCGTTGACCTTAACCTTCAAACTCGGTCTCGCCAATACCCCAAGCCTCCCGCTCATTCTGCCTCCGAGTCCCCTTCTTCAGGTTCTATCGAGCCTCTTTCGACATCCAATGGTCCCTTACATATCCCTCAACCCAAAGTTGAGGTTCATACCAAGATTCCTAAAGGAACATTACACCGAAATGCTGCTCCTGGTCGAGTTGCTCATTCGTATAGCATAGTAGATGATTTGGCACAATCGCCTGCTGTCATTTCAACACTGGAACTCCTCTAGTCGTGCCCTTCTCAAAAGAAGGCTCTACTATCTGCCATGGGTGCTGTAGATCCTGCTGATGACCAATTGATTGTTTTCGACACCCATCAATCAGAACATCCTCCTCTTCCTGCTTCCATAGCCTTCCAAATCCCAGTCAAATTCCAGAACGCTAATGTTTCTCGGTGCATCATTGATGAGGGGGCATCCACCTGTGTGATGTCCGCTTCGGTTTGGAAACAACTCAGATCTCCTGAATTGGACCCTTCCACAATCACCCTCCGTGCGTGGGATGGCCATGCCTCCCATCCCATTGGCTTATTCCGTAATTGTCCTATCACTCTTGCGGGCAAGACTGTTTGCGTTGTCGTTGAAGTCATCGATGCCCCTCTTGATTATAACATTATTTTGGGGCATAGCTACACTTATGCTAGGTTTTTTGTCCCATCCGCGGTCCACCGCAAGATGTTTTTTCCTCATAATGGAAAGATAGTCACCATTGACCAGTTGACGTATCATGAGCCAAAATCTCAGGCCTCCCCTGAGTCGACCATCTCTTATGTAGCCAATCAACAAACTGTCGATTCTTTGACCAGTGTCTCTCCCGGCGTCTACAAAGACTCCTCTTTGCTTGGAACCTTCCCTGGTCTTCCTCCTCCTCCTGTCTCTGACCCCAGCTCATCGAATTTTTGCATGATGCAATCGTCTCGGGCTGCTCTCAAGCAACCTGCTTTGGTTAGTCAGCAACCGCGCTCTCCGCAACATGCTCCTAGCCCTTCACCTGCAGCTGGTAGTCATGAGCCTCTTTATCCTCCTGGAACGGTTCCTCCAAGCCTTATCCATTTAGGATTCGTCCAACCTGGCCATTACCCCTCTGGTCAGATACCGTTCCTAGCTCCCCCACCAGGAGTGTCCACGGTACCTTTCATGGCCACCCTCTCTCTTCCTAACCTGACCCTTGGGATTCCCATCTGGTACCTTGATCCTCCAGCCCCAACCTTGCCTGGTCAACCCAAACCTTATCTTGCTTTGACCCCGGTTCAACCGGTCCCCAAGACTTCTCCCGTTGCAACAGTGCCTTAGTCATCTCAACAGGAACCACCTCTTGTTGCGACCGCTTCGGGTAAGAAGGGAAAAGCTCACAAGGGGGCATCAAAGGACAAGGCTGCCCCAACAAACCCTACCCCTCCTCGGCCTCCAAAGCATACCATCTAGTGTGCTTTGTGTGATTTTTTCGGTCACACCACCCATTCCTGTCCTAACTTGCCTCATCTCAAGCCCATGGTTAATGTTGCATTCCCTGAGTCCACGGTCCCGGAAGCCTCTATTCCTTCCGCGACCGCGATCAAGAACCCCAAGAATATTCACAGCAACCACCCCTATGCTTTGTGTGATCTCCATGGCCATTACACCCATCTTTTTCCCCACCTCGAGGACTTCCGCACCTCTCTAGCCGCGGTCCACCAATTCGAGGCCAAGTGCAATGAGTCCACCTCTCCCCTATTTGTGGGTTTTTCATCGGCAGAACTACCAGACATGATTGCTCCCATTGACATTCCCCCTCCTGATGTCGAGATGACAGAGCCTTCATCCACCATTTTCTACCTATCATCATCCATGAGACCCTCGGGGAACATTCCCTCTGAATCCTCCCCTGTTGTTTCGCTTGACCTTCCTTCAGCGATCACCCTGGGCTCAACATCGGTAGATCCTTTATCTGCTTACTCTTCTATCACCTCTTGTGACGATGCGCATGTGAATCCCTCTTCTCATGATGATGAGTTAGGTAGCTTCGCCGCGTCAGGTGGTCTTTCTTCCACCAGTCACCCCATCTTCTATCATGATGACGACATTATGGAAGGACTCACCTCCCCTGACTTTATCTATTCCCCCTTACATCGAACCCATGCGTTTGAACCACATACACCTTGTGGCCATTACATTGATACCCAATGTTTGAGTAAGGGGGCACCCATATTTGAGAGACCAAGAGAATCAATTCTCCACAACTCTCCTAATTTATCTGGTCGTGTCAACTCTAGTACCATTATTCTTCCACATTTAGAAGAACCTCTAGAGTCCCATATCACTTCAGATCACTCTAGGGACAATACCCCTTATCGTTCCCTCATCTTCAATCAGCAACCCAGTCTCTTCGACATTGTTGTTGACCAACCTACAGGTTTTCTAGGAGAGCATCAGTTCATTATCTCCAAATCATCTCTTTGGGATAGTGACACCAGGTATGCCAAATCGAAAACTTAAAGTCCATTTTCTTCATATATGCAGTACAACAAGAGATTGGTAATCCTCCATTTCCTTTCTCAAACTGCATAACCACAATGAAAACAAATGGCACACTACATCATTAACATGTGTTTAGATTCCCATTTTTCTAAATACATTTTGGCATGACCACAACATGCTTGGGGGCACCTATGCCCCTCAACCATAACCCTCCTCAAAATCGAATTTCTTCACTTGCAACACTCATACTAGGGGCACCATTTGGCCTCCATACCTATCCATGCTCGTGTTGATGTTTTTCGTGAGTTACCATCTTGTACTCATGTTTTTATGGTCCCCCATTGGACCTTTACTGTGTGGCAGCACCATCGAGTCGCCCTTGTTTAGAGCATCCGCATTGAGTCATCATCACATTCATGGAGTCTATCCCGAGTCCCTTTGTATCTCGCCATAGTCCTCCATCCCTCATTGCTTGGTCCCTCTCTCGTGTCGCACATTATGGCCTTCAGCCCCACTGTCCCCTATCCCTTATGATATTGTGTCAGTCGCTACCATGTCATTCATGCCCTTTATGCTCTAGCAAGGGAAGTCGTCCATTCGCTACTCAGTCCCCTCCATTCCATCTTCATCATTGGTATTAGTCTGTCTGTCGCTCTACTATTTTCTCTCGTGCCTTAGTTGAGGATCTCTCATTGCCTCACCTATGGAGGACCTCCTTCTGTCGACATCAGCTCCTTCATTCCAGAAGACAGGTCTAGAGGGCGGTGTACCTTGGTTCCAGCTTCCACTCTTGTTCGGTGCCTCGGATCAGGCAAAGGGATCTCTCATTACCCTTTGACTTGATTTTTTCTCCACTCCAGCTCCTTTCAGCATGATCGAGATCCGTATGCTTGATGGTTCAGTGATGCAGCAGCAGCTATTGGTGATTCCCGGGTATGTGTGAGATGTCTCAGCCCTCATGAGGGGGTGGCCCTGCAGGTAGCCCCCCACATGCCCGGATGACCTCTTCATTGCAGCCTTCGATGCAGCTCCATATATTTGATGATGTCGGCCTTAGCCGCTTGCAGCGCCTCTTTGATTTTCATGTATCAGTCAGATTTTGTGAGCCCTTCCCCGCTTGTAGGGGGCATTTGGGTTGTACTTGTATCTCATGTACTCAGATATTATTGTATAAGTCCTGGCTGTTATCCCAGGCACAACATGTATATGGGATCCCTCATTGTATTTCTATCTGGCTCATGTTTATGCCGGTTGTACTTTATGGTTCGGTCCCTTGTTTACTGGACACACTATTCTTTTGTACTTTGTCTCAGTGGGCATAGGTATGCCTCCCCCGCCGCCTTTAGCACAGGTACCCTCTCATAAAAAGAGACTTGTTGCACCTGTAAGTCTCGTCTCCTCAGGGTCTAGTTCTTCAGCACATTAGTCTACCTTACATCTCTCTCTCCGACTTCCCTTTTGATGTCTAGTGATTGAGTTCTTACAACGTACTTCGGTCATACAATTTTCTCCTAACACTCGCATGCTGGGGGGCAATCTGTTACACCATTTTTTGGTCATCTAACCTACTACCATTAGATGGACCCAAGTACACCATGTAAGACCAATTTTACCCTAAGTAAAATTGCTTTCACTATGTAAAATAACTTAATAAAACACATTTATTAGGTTGTTTATGGTATAAACAGGAAACCCCAAAAGGAAATATTAAACAAACCTATATTTGTTTGATTTTCCTGGTCATGTTTAACCCAAAACAAAGAAATTAATTAGATAAATCTTTATTTATCTTATTATTTTCTAGGAATAAGTATTTAAATCTTATTTAAATGATATTCCTTGTTAAATATGACTAAATCACCCATAAATAATTAAATAAATCATCATTTATTTGATTATCTTTCAACAACTTCCTTAAAATAATAAATAAATTATTTATTTATTTATTATTCACAAATAAAGGGATTTGACCCAAGTCAAATACTTTTTCCCTCCAACAAATATAATAAAATATTCCATAAAAGGTGGATCTAGATTTGGTTAATGTTATTTTAATCATGCACCAAGATCTAGAATGACCCAATATGTTGTTATAAATAGGAGGGTTTTTCCTATCATTCTTCACCTTTTGTTGCCTATTAGATCACTCTGGATCTAAACTCTTGGTCTGACTTTGAGCCATTATCATTGTCATATTTTCCATTATTTGCTGTGTGAGCTCCCTTTGAGTTCTATCTTTCTCTGGGTTTTCTACACCAACAGGAGAGAGAAATGCTAGATCTGAAGTGCTGAGGACTTCCAAGAACCCATCCCATTGAGGAGAATTGGAAACACCTTCTTGTTTTCCTCCCAAGTGCCCTTAATACAAAAATTCTTTCAAAAAATATTGTTCTTGTCTTGTCTATTGGATGTATGGAGAAAAACCTTATTTTTACTGCTTAATGTCTCTTTATGCATAGATCTGGTTTTCTGCAGCACTTGTCTTGATCAACTAACTACAGATCTGAAGATATTGGCAGCCATCTTTGATGTTAGGGCTATAAGTTATGCGTAGCTAAAGTGGTATTTTTTCGTACACTTCGACAAAAGATTCATACTAACAATACACATAGTTTTTGTTAAAGGGAGTCGCATATACGCGGGTTTCCTTTAACACAGTCGCGTATGCATGCTTGTTTCCAAACTGTCAAGTAGCGTATGCCTGGGTGAATTTTGAAATTTTTGATTTCTTGGATTTTTAGTCCTGTCTTCCTGTGGAGACCTATTCTTGCAGTGTCTTTGTATCCTCTGGATTGTGTTGAAAGTGGTCTTTGGTCTTTTCTCTCTCTTGTTTGGTTGAAAACTATCTTATCTGGAAAATCTTGTTTCTTGTGCTTGCATTTCGGGTTCGAGTACCAAGATCTCTTCCTGGGGATTCTTGGCTGTTCTGGTTCATCAGAACAGAGAGCCTCTGCTCATTTACTCTTTCCTACCTTTGTGTCTTGCTTTGCACTTCGATTTTTTCCCATTTTGTGATTGGTTTTCTTGAGTTCAGTTGACTAGGTCTTGTTGCAACTTTTGAAGAGTCTTTCTTGGTTCTTTGAAGTTTTTTTTTGTTGCAAGGTTGTACTATTCTTCTAGGCTGAGTGACTAAGTTTCTTGTCTTCTTTTGCTCATATAAACCTTGCTACTAAGTAGCCCTATAAGACTTGGAGCGTTTTGGAAGTTTTTCTTGAAATTCAGAGTTGTTTGGCTTGGGATTTGATAGTTTTTTTGGTCTCTTTGAGCTCTTCTTTTTTAAAATTCAAAAGCTCAAAAAACATTTTGTTTTGTCATTTGCTTTTGTTTTGCATTTTTGTTTGCGTTTCGTTATATATTTTGAAGCCTTTCTTATATTTCTTCCCTTTGGTTTTTGACTTGATTTTGGAAAGGAATTGTCATTGGTTTCTTCCTCTTGTTTCAAGCGTTTTTGATGTCTTTATACTAATAGTTTCTGATTTTGGGAACTAGCTTTGTGGACAGCCAAAAAGAGATAAAACTGAAGGATCTTTGGGAAATTTCTCTCTGCTTTAGTAGATTTTTGATCTTAGAATTTGCATGCTCTTAATGATTTGCATCAGGTGCACTTAAGCATTTAGTCATTTTCATAGTTTTTGTGAGTGTGAAGTTTGTTATCTGAAAAGGAAAAATTTTAGTCGTGTAGAACCTTTATAGAAATTTCTTTTCATCGAAAGGAAATTACTTCATTTGCATGTAGTTTGGTTTTTATTAATTTCTTTTCTGCGTCAAAACACCACAAGTTTCATTTCTGTATCCCTTTGACTTAACATAACAGCCGATTAAAATAAGCGCTATAATTTAAAAGCAACTAGCAAGTTTTTATTAAGTGTCATACACCAACTAGCTAGGTTGTAGGGCCTTGGATTAGGTGAGTGGAGATTTAACTCTCCAAGGCCGCTCAAACAAAACATAGAAGTTGATTAGTTGAGCGAAATCCAACTCCGTTAGGTGGACCGGGAAAGCTCTCCTCCAGAGAGTCAAGCGCGAGGGGAAGTGAAGGCTGAGAAGAGAGATACCCCCTCTCTGATTTGCTGGATCTAACCTCAAGAGCGTTCTGCCTGGCTTCTGACACGGATTGGTTCCCATAGTTGCCACTCCTAGGTTCCACATAGGTGACTGCGGGGGGGAATACCCGTGGTACCTGAGGCAGACGTCGTATCACTTCCAGCAGTACTTCTGGGGGGTGCCCTTGCGAAGCTTGGGTACTTGTGCTGACAAAGGCTATTGTTAGGAGGTCGACGTAACTATTTCTGTTACCTTCGCTAGTAGGCCTGGGCTGTAATTATCCCAGACTACTTTTGGGAGGTCCTATATTTCGATTTCTTGTATTTTGGTGTCCGTTCCTAATCACCCAGAGCGGAAATACCTGAAGGCTGTTTGCTTGATTGTATCTCAGGGATTTATTTTTGTACCGAGTGCTCTTTTCTCCTAGCTTGCCTAGCTTTATATTTTTTGAGTCTAATTAAAATTTGTTAAAGTGGCTGATCAAGCACCTCGTCGATCGAGGAGAATCCGGGGGTTATCTCCTGAGAGTCCAGAGCCTTCTTCAAGAAGGCGTAGGAGTAATTTAGCAGGTGAGTATCACCCTGTGGTGTCTGACGCAGTGGAGAGAGATCCTCCACAAGGGTTTGAAGGTTTCATAGCTGGTTCTGGTGTTGGTTCCGAGAGGAGTGCTCCGCTCACCTCGAGAGTATTATTTCCGCAGGAAGAAGAAGTACGGGTAGAGGAAGTGTCTCAACCCTCTGAGTCACTTCCATCTCCTCTTCCTCCTGATTATCCGTTCGTTGTTGAATACATCGGACCTGAGTCAGAGAGACCGGAAGATCCTCCGTATTATTCATACCTTTCGATGGCCACGACTGGGAACGCAGCTTCTGCTGTGAGTGCTGCAGGCATTCAGACTCCTGCTTTTGTTGAAGGAGGAGGCACTATTGCTATATCTTTGATTGCTTCTAGTACTGCTGTGTTTGGCTCTGGCTTCACCCAAGCACATGCTTCTCATTCTAGTCCCTTTTGTTTTGGAATGCCCACTAGTGGGATTCCTTCTTTTTCCTTTTCCGCTGCTGCAGCTGCATCTACACTCATGTCTTCCATGGCTAGTGGATCAGCTTCTTTTCAAGGTTTCCCCTTTGGAACTGGGCATATTGCTAGTTCGAATCCTTCTTTAGGGTCCTTTCCATTTACTTCTCAGACTAAGAATTTCAACCCTTGGTCTGGAGGTCAGAATTCGACCACTTTTACAGGTTGGAACCCTGTATTCACTACAGCGGGGGCAAGGAATCAGTTTTACGCTGGTCACCAAGGGAATGCTTCTTTCCCTTCGTCGAGTGCTTATCAGACTTTTTCCCCTCTTTCTAATGCCTGGAACCCCTATCAAGGGCTTTCCTCTTCATTTAATACTTCGGGGGGGGACTGGTCTGGTCTTTGGTAACTCTGCGTTGGGAGGAGGTTTTTCTCCTTTTTCTACGAGTTCTTTCTGGAAACCTGGTGCCTTATCAAATCCAGGGTATTCTTTTCAGAATGTTGGGAATTCATCCCATCAAGGATGGAATCCTCAGGCTCCGCCACGTTTACCTTTTCTGGCAACGTTAAACTTGCCAGATCTGTCGAAATTGACGAATGATCCGATCTGGTATAGTCCGGGGTGGCCTCCGGTTCCCACCAAACTTCCTTCAGACATTCCAAAGTTTGAAGGCAAGAATGGAGAGGACCCGGCTGATCACATCACCACCTTCCATTTATGGTGTTCTTCTAACTCCCGGATCGATGATTCGATTAGGTTGAGATTGTTTCAACGCACCCTAGCTGGAAACGATGCCAAATGGTATATTGAGCTAACTGGGGGCAGTTTTTCTACATTTGGAGAACTCGCTATTACATATCTAAATCATTTCCAGTTGCCCGTCCGTTATGACGCCGGGACTGAACTCCTAGCTAATTTTAAGCAAGACGAAGCAACCCACATTTCTGACCATATTCAGGAATGGCGGAGAAGGAAGAGGCTTATTAAAGCTCATATTCCAGGAGAATTCCTTTTGGAATGGTTTCTGAAATCTCTACAGTTAGACATTTATAAAGATGTATCCCTGTCTGGGGTATTTTCTGAGGAACAGGCTATTTTTAGGGCCCAGCAGTTGGAACTGATATATTCTCAGTCTGGGGTCCTCCATAAATATTTTCCCAATGCTCCTCGCTCCAAATTAGATTTATCCAAAACTAAGCCTGGTCCTCATGGTGATTGACTTATTGGGTTGATCAATAGTGGTGCAGCTAGCCTTCTTACTCAATTGCAGCAGTTGTCTATACAATCTACTCCTTCTGGTCAGGCTGTGCCTGCTGAGTCATCACCTTCCCAATCTTTGTCGGTAAATGCCGTCCAAGCTTCTGATCCCAAAGGAAATCAACAATCCGAAGGGAAAAAGAAGGGACGGAATAATAAGAAAAAGGGCAAGAATGGGAAGGGTAATGAAAATAAAACCAATGAGCATGTTGGTGAGGGTCCAAAGGATAAAAGGAAAGTGAAGTTTCCATGCAAGTTATGTACTGGAGACCATCTTACACACCTTTGCCCTAAAATTCAGGATGTGCAACGCTTGTTAGCTCAGCAGAGTTCTTCTAGTTCCCAGGCTATGTTGACAAACCCTTTTCCCCAAGGGCAACAACTAGTTGTTGGTGCGAATCAAAATTCTGGGGCTTCGTCTGGGGGCACCCAGGAAGGGGAAATACCATCAAACATATTCATGATGAGTGCTCACGTGGATGTCGCTACGAGATCCCGTGATTATGGCGAAGAAGAGTCTTCGAAAGCTAAGTGTGCCCCCGATGCTACTGAGCCGCTTCATATTACAAGGCCTACTGTTGATCCTATACCTCGGATGCCAAAAGAATATACTAAGCGTTTGACGATTAATCCAAACGCTAGGGCTACCCAGAATTACTCTATTGTGGAAGATCTGGCGCAGAGTCCTTGTGCCATGTCGGCTTTAGAGGTGCTGCAGTCTTGTCTGGCTCAGCGCAGTGCTTTGCTCACTGCTCTTGGGGCTGTAGATCCAAAGAACTCTCTTATGATTACCTTCGATATGACTAATTTTAAGAAGAGACTCCCCCATCATATGGATTTTCATATTAAATCATCGTACCAAAAGTGCAACATCTTTCGGATGGTTTTTGACAGTGAGGGTGCTTCCACATGCGTGATGTCTCTCACATGTTGGAAGACGATTGGATCTCCCAAAGCTGTTCCATCTACCACTCTTCTGAATGCGTTTGACAGTCATTCTCACAGACCACATGGTATTGTCCCAGCTTTGCCTATCTGTGTTGGGGGCAAAACTATGAATATAGAGGTTGAGGTAGTTGATGCAAGCTTGGACTACAACCTTCTGTTGGGGCGAAACTGGATTTATGAGATGGATGCCATTGCATCCTCATTATTTTGGATTATTTGTTTCCCTCACGAAGGGAGGATTGTTACAGTGGACCAACTGGACTGTCCTCCTGTAGACCCGAATGCATCTACTGACTCATCTGTTCCAAAGTTGGATAATACTAAGGTGCCTGTTGAGAATTTAGGGGTTGGAATGTATTCTTCCTTGATGGGTACTTTCGATATTCCTCCTCCTACGGTGCATATAAATGCAATTTCATCCTCCAAGGCTCCTCTTCGAAGAGAGTTCTTCAGAACTCATTATTTTTCGGACCCTTGGACCTTGCCTTCCCCTACCGCCACATTAGCGGAAGGTCAAGTGGGTGGAATGGCATTTCCGATGTCTGCAGCTGAGATTGCTTATCAGTCTATTGTTGACTCTGCAGAGTCCATTCCAGCTCCTCTTTCTCCGGATGAGTTGGATGGAGATGTGGCTCCGGCTTGGACACTTAGTTCTTCTTCTGCCCAGGATTGCCTTGATACCACTCTTCCATCTGAAGAGGCCATCCTGGAAGCTATGACTGGTATAGATAGACCGTGGGATGATTTGCATCATCGGTCTTACTTTTTACCTGATTTGAGTGAAGTTGAAACAATTTTTCCAAGTCCTCAGTCTCCTGGTCCTGTTCGCCCAGTCCTGAACCCTTTAGCACCAACACAGGTATATGCTGAAGGGAACATGGCTGTGATTTCTCCAACTATCCCGGTGAACATTTCCAGGGATCCCAATGTTATTGAGAATGTCTTCATCGGAGTTGAGTGCTCCCCTGAAGAAATTCAGATTTACACCGATCTCTTTAAAGAGTATAGGGATGTATTCGCTTGGTCTTATGAGGAAATGCCTGGTATAGATCCATCTATTGTCCAGCATGAGATCAAGACTTACGAAAACGCTAAGCCTGTGAGGCAAAAAATTCGTCCGGTAAATCCTAGGAAGGCAGCAGCTATCAAAGCTGAGGTGGAGAAGCTGCTTAAGGCGAGATTTATTTTCCCTGTTCCTTTGACTAAATGGGTTTCAAACCCTGTTTCTGTAGATAAAAAACAAGGAACAATTCGAGTTTGCATTGATTTCAGAGACCTAAATAAAGCATGTCCTAAAGATAATTACCCCACACCATTTATAGATCAGATCATTGATGAGTGTGCTAGTAATGATATTTTCTCCTTCATGGATGGTTTCTCCAGATATAATCAGATTACTATCCGTCCTGAAGATCATCATAAGACTGCCTTTGTTTGTCCCTGGGGTACTTTTGCGTACAAGAAGATGCCTTTTGGTCTTAAAAATGCTGGGGCTACGTTTCAGCGGGCCATGTCATATGCCTTCCACGACATCAAAAATATTATCGAGGCATATTTGGATGATTTAGCTGCTCATTCTCGAAAGAGGATGGATCATCCTGCTCACCTCCATCAAATATTTGAACGATGTCATTTCTATAAGATTAGGTTGAATCCGAACAAGTGCGTTTTCGCGGTTACATCCGGTCGGTTATTGGGATTCATTGTGTCTAGGGAAGGGATTAGGGTAGATCCCTTCAAGGTTGAGGCAATACTTCGGTTGCCTCCCTCGTCCTCTATTCGTCAACTTCAAAGTCTACAAGGAAAGTCTAATTTTCTTCAGAGATTTATCATAAATTATGCTAAAGTTACCAAAGGATTTATGAAGAAGGTAGTTCCATTTCTTTGGGATGACTTCTCTCAACGCTCATTCGATGCTTTGAGGAAAGCATTGACCTCTACTCCTTTATTGAGTCCACTTGATTATAGCAGGGATTTCCTTTTGTATCTTGCAGCAGCAGAATCTACTATTGGTATGGTTCTGGTTCAGGAAGATGATGCTATTGCAGAGCATGTTATATACTATCTTAGTCAAGGATTGGTAGGACCTGAACTCCGGTACACTCCGATAGAAAAGTTAGCTTTAGCAGCAGTTCATGTTGTGCAGCGACTCCGGCATTATATTATTCTACAAAAAACTTATGTTTTTGCAGCAGCCAATCCATTTCAGTTTGTCCTCAGTAGGCGAGTGATTGGGGGCAAATACAATAGATGGATTGTGATTTTGCAGGAATTTGATCTTGAGTTTATGTCTGCCAAGTCCAAGAAATCATTGGTTTTCGTGGAATTGATCTCTAAGTTTCCCTGTGGGGAAGAAATGATCTATGATGAATCCTTTCCGAATGAACATTTGTTTCTTATCTCTCCACAGGATCCTTGGTATGGAGATATCATTATGTATCTTTAGACTACGAAGTTTCCCTCTAATTTTTCGAAAGATGAGCGCCGTAAGTTGCATCACTTGGCTAAGAATTACTTGATCATTGGTGATGCTTTATACCATCGAGGGGTTGATTAAATCCTGAGACGATGCTTAACTCTCGAAGAAGTTGAGGCTGTGCTGAATGATTGCCACAGTGGAGCTTGTGGTGGTCATTTATCTGGGCTTGCTACAGCCCAAAATATCTTGCGTGCTAGGTACTTTTGGCCTTCGATTTTCAAGGATTGTATGGAGTCGGTCAAAAAGTGTCATCCATGTCAAGTTTATACTCGAAAAATGCGCGCTCATCCAGCTCCGCTTTTTCCAGTCATTACTGTCAGTCCCTTTACAAAGTGGGGTATTGATTATACTACTTGTAACCCGCCTTCGGCTAAAGGTCACAAGTACATTATTGTAGCAGTAGACTACTTTACGAAGTGGGTCGAGGCTATGCCTACTTTTAGGAATGATGGTGAGACTGCAGCTCTTTTTCTTTTCAACCAGGTTATTGCTCATTTTGGTATTCCTAGAGAGATTGTCACTGATCATGGCAGTCATTTTTAGAATAGCATGATGGTTGAGTTGGCTCTAAAATTAGGTTTCTGGCAGGAGCATTAATCTCCGTATCATCCTCAAGCCAATGGGCAAGTGGAAGCCGTGAATAAATCCTTGAAGAAAATTCTTCAAAGGACAATTGATAAAGCTAGATCCAACTGGCATATTATGCTATATCCTGCACTTTGGGCATACATGACGTTAGTGAAAACTGCAACTGGCTTTACTCCATTTTAGCTAGTGCATGGGTTGGAATCCGTATTTCCCATTGAATGTGAGATTCCTTCTCTTAAGTTAGCTATTGAACTTCTTCTTGACACTTCTAGTCTTGAAGAATGTCTCCTTCATCTGGAACATCTCGATGAGCAGCGTCGGGATGCCGCCACGATGAATGAGGCGCATAAAAACTGAGTTAAAGTTCAGTACGATAAGGCGGTCAAGCCCAGGGTTTTTTTGGAAGGTGACCTTGTTTTGCTCTATGCCCAAGAAAAAGATGCCCCGGGGGCAGAAAAGTTTAATTCTATGTGGTATGGCCCCTTTATCGTTAAAAAAGCCCTTAAGAAAGGAGCATATACCTTGGTTGATTTTGAAGGGAACGAGTTGCCGGAGCCCAGAAATGGGCTCTATTTGAAGAAGTATTATGCCTAGGATTCGGCCTGGCATGTTTCTTTTGTATATAATAGTTTTGCTTTGTACATATCTGGTTTTTCGATCTTTGTTGGGATAGTGATGTTTTTGATCTGCTTTGGTAGGTTGTGTCGAATGCTATGAGTCATTTTGGTTTCGCCGATGGTGCTAGTAGACACACCCAGAACTTAGCTTCCGCGGCTTGGGTGCTTCATTATCCATCCAGTCAGCTGTTAGTATCAAGAGGGGTCTGCATTGGTCTTGCTTCCAATAACATAGCAAAATACACTGTAGTTGTTTATCTACTCTCGGAGGCAATATCTTTGTGTGTTGATTCGTTGGTAGTTTTCTTGGACTCTCAACTGGTGGTGTCATAGTTGAAAAATACTTATCGGGTTCGAGATCCATTTTTACTCTGGTTGTTCTTGAGGGTACGTTTGTTACAAAGATCATTTCAATTTTTAAATTTAATTCATATTCCTCGAGCTGAAAATTGGATGGCAGACTCATTAGCTAATCAACCAATTGATTGGCATATTAATCATTCCATACAATAAAATTTAATCATAAAAAACATCATACAATTTTATACATTTTTCACATCACATCAAACATCGTTGTATATATATCATTAGAGTGTTCAAAAAACTTTACAAAATTTGGATCCATAAGTCATACAAAAAATTGGGCTTATCCCCGATCATGTTCAGTCTCAAAAAATATACAGTCATCTGGTATGTCATATCTATCTACTCCTGACGTCCCTGCCCAGAAGTTGTGTTCCTATAGAACACGATCGCGGTGGCAACTCGGCGGAATAACCGTACCCAGTCTCGGGGCACTCCTACCACCCGTCTCTGGATGGCTTCAGGCATATCTTCCACTGCATCCATAGGTACTTGGCGGGTTAATCCATCCAAGTTCCTCTGTACAGCCTAGAGGGTTCTGTCTAGATCTACTATATCCGCTTCGCCTCTGCGACGCTTGTGTTGCGGGTAACCCTCAGGTCGAACTGGTCCAATATCTGTATCATGATCATTATAAAATTGTAATTCACTTTGAATCCAATCAAAAACATCTTTGTTTTTCATTTTTTCACAAAATCCAAAAAAAATATATAAGTCAAAAATTGCAAACTTACCGACTGTGCCCCATGCCGCACCTGGTGGAAGGACAAGATCTGGATCGCCACGAAAGTCCATCCCGGCATAGGGATAGTCATCCACAGCGATGATTTGTTCTTTCCACCATTGGAAGAACTCATCATCCCAAGTGGTCCGGGGAACTTCACTTCCCCCCAATCTCTTCATCATGTCTGCCCAACGGGCAATTTTTGGGTCTCTCGGGCTGCTGATGGTAGAGATCACTTTGGGTCTCAGCCCAGGAATCTTCTCGAAGAAGAATGTCATCAAAATTGTACCATATCCAAAATGTTTTGTCTTTGCCTTTCGGATTGAATTCAATTGTTTCTTCATGTTCATAAGAAGAGCTGTGCACCAATCATATAAATGAGTTAAGCATTCCACTGCTATACTCATTTGCGTCCTGGATGCCTGGTGTAGAGAAGCTGATCCTGCTACTCTCCCAATGGTAAAAAGGAGGATTTTTATGTGCAAGTCTCTTAAATCTTTGATTGCAATTTGAGTCCCAACTTTCTTGGAACCCTCTACGCAGTAGACGTGGACGTTATCTTCCACGGTTAGCCCTCCCAAAGGCTTACCATGCAAGTCTACTGGCTCCCCCCTCCGGGAGAGTCCAGTAATAAAATATATATCTTCCACCTCGATGCATATGGGCATTTGATCTATAATGAAGCAGTCTTCTTCCGGTTCCCAATAGTTCATAACCATTTCGAGCAACTGGACATTACTCTTCATATTTGGCATTTTGAAAAACTTGAGCAATCCGCAATTCCGAAGAATATTGAGTGATACTCGGTCCTGCATGACTTCTTGATCAATAACATTGTGTTCACGCTCTCTCCATGATATGTTCATCCTGCAAAATTTCAATAATTCGTTCATTAGCTACGCATTTTTCATTTTGGGTTGTGCATACGCGACTTTCTTTGTGCACAGTCACGTATATACATGACTTGGTCATTATAAACCCGCGTATGCGCAAACCCGTGATTTTTAGCAAGTGATTCCACGATGAAAATTCCTAATTTTTAACTTATGAACGGATAAAATGAATAACAAGGATGGTTTATGAGCTTACCTGACAAATTCAGTGAAGTTTGACGGTCGGTTGCTCTTGTTTTGACGAAAGAGGCTTTTTTCTCCAGAGCACTTTTTCCCAAATTAGCAATGTAACAATGAACCAAATATGAGGTAACTTGTCTATTTATGCCCAAAAAGTTGAAAATTTTCGCAAAAATTTATTATGCTTATTTTTTCAATCTATCTTAAGCTGCATAAGCCAGATGCTTGGAAGTGCCCAAATTGGTATATTTCCAGGTACATTTTGACGAATTTGAGATTTTTCCGGTTTTTGATCCATGACTGCTGACCCGTCATGGCAGGTATATGATCTTCACTAGCATATAGGTTAGGGAATCCACTTTCCGTTGCATTTTTCATACTAGCCTCCATTCTGATCACTTGCCATAGGGTCGATCCCATCAGGTCATGAGTATTACACCCATTTCACTCACCGATTATTTAATCATGACTTGGTGGTAGAGCCTTCCTTTACATGGGCTTCTTAGTTAGTTCCTCGCTATCACTTGTTGCCCATGCTGCGTTTGATGTAGGCTCGAGAGTCCTGTTTAGTCCCGCCAACACTTATGTGTTGAAGCTTCATTCTTCTTCTTCCTCACTATCATTTTTCTGGCTTTTACCCTAGAGGCTCCCTGGTGTTGTTGAGTTGTATTACTGCATTGCACATTGGCTACTTGTTTATCCTGGCCTTTAGCCGGCTTCATTTTGGACTCAATGTTTGAGCCAAATTTTGACCTTGACTATCTGTACAAGTTAAACCATTGCATGCACTTGGCTATCGCAACTTGACACCCTTTTACCCATGGATGGAACATTCCTCTGAGTATTGCTTACCAGTTTCCGCCACCTTGCATTGAGCATAGGATCGTTCCAATCCCAGGAACTAGTGCATCTGTTTCTTGATACTCGTTCTATCCATTGTACCATAGCATTCGTTTATTCCTTTTCAGGCTTATTATATGAAAAAGACAAAAAAATAAAATATAAAAAAAAAGAACGGGAACAGGATGTAACTTCATAATTTGATGGCAGTACAATGTCAATTTGTCGCCCTTGAACAAAGTATATACACTTATATATCTTTCCTCCATTTGGGATGGTTTTAGTTTTGACCTAGGTTCAGCCTTTACCTTGTTACACTAGTCAGTCCTCCTCCGGTTGGTTATCTCTTCCAATCATATGGAGAGTTTGTCTTGCCTCCCGCATCACAGACTTATACAGTGTCACTTTTTACTGCCATGGTCATCACGAGTCGTGCTTTTGTTCAAGGGAAGTCTAACCAGAGTTGGCCATTCTGCGGCGTCTCTTGACTCATTATTCAGTCGGCCTTCCCGGTCTTGTCAGTCTCTTGTTCTATCACATCAGATGTTTTGGTCTTCTTCTCGTGCTGGTTTAAGAAGGTCCCTATTGACTTCTTCTTCTGCAGGTTTCATCTCTTATAAATCTGTTTGGGCTCTGAGAGCAAACCTCAGAGGCATACCACAATTCTTCCATCATTGATGGGTGACCTTGTACTCAGCTGTTGATCATCATTATGGGTCTTTGGTAGTGGTTTCCTGTGTTTGACGTCGGCATACATTATCTTGCCTTGCAGGATTCGTGCGATTTTCTTGATTCCATTTGACCTATTGGTGGATTCTCTTCTGTGTTGTTTCATTATTGGTTGGTTCAGAGGGTTTCTTTCATGCGCTAGCTTCATCTTGTGCATGTCGGAAACGTACTTCGGTTTTGGTTCCATCACTCTACTTCGTCTGATTCCTTCCAAATCTTGGCATGCGGGTTACACTCGCGCTGGACTGATGTGGGATGCCTTAATTCCTTCCTTCCAGCAGATCGTTTCCCATCGACTTCGACTCATTGCTCTGGGAATAAGGTCTAGAGTCTTTTTGTCAGTACCTTAGGGTTTGCAGTCATCAGTGGCAGACTCTTCGCTATCGACAGTGGGGATTCATCATTGCCTCCTGATTGGTAGATTCTTTCAATTGTTCGACTTCAACTCATTCATTCGCACTTGTTAGATTGTACTGGGGCACCTTGACACTCATTTTCATTATTGGTGGGTTGTCTCGCGTTGGTTAACGGTATACATTATTGACCGGTAATCCAATGATTTCTCACATGGTCGACTTCAGCTCATTTATTCCCATTGTGTAGAATTGTGTCTTCGTGATCGGTGAACACCTCGGGTTGCATCAACATTTCTCGGTTCACTTTTGACAGTCCATTCAGTTTCTGCCAGTGATGACGTTTACCCTTATATGTTGCAGTGTCAGTACAGCAGCATCCTATATGTTGGCTCCCGAGTTGCGTGATTGTACCGTTTATTCCACCTCTTATGATTTGGTACTTGGAGATTCAGTTACTTATATGATCAGACATCCAGTTTCAACATCATTGATCAACTTTCTATATGTGATACTTAGACACTGATTCTGACTTGTACTTCCGGGCCATGCTCTGATGATTTATTGTGTATTTTCAGTTCAGCTATACTTTTATACATGTTGGATCTATTCAGTACTTTCGATATGATGTATTTTTGACTGAGCATGGGTATGCCCACCTCAGCATGAGTTGACTCTCTATTTTCTTTCATTGGTTTTTGGCAGGCTGAAATCTGGTGAAGTCCTCTCTTGTCCTTACGAAGTTCTTTCGATGTGCATAATACACTTCGGCCATCATGTACCCCTTCTAACCTCATATATTAGGGGGCATCTGTTATAGCATCATTTTCACCCTCAGGTGATTCATGATTGTCTTTATGGCTTTGGGCACCCATTCCCACAGACTTGAACAAAATTCATTAAAAAACAATGTTAAAATTCCCATACGTGGGTATGCCCAGAATTTTCCGCGTGTATACGCTAGTCCACATGTACTTTTCCCCGTATGCCATTAAAATCATTAAAATATATATAAAAATTCCCTATTTTCGGGTTGGGTTGATGGTTACTCCAGTAGTTCAACCACCCCAGTACGTGGCCAACTATTTCCAACTTATTGAAACTACTTTAAGGGAGTATAAAAGCCCCTCATGTGCATTGCCTAAAGGAGAGAGAAATTTTAGCAAGACATTACTTCCTACCGACTGGAATCCCAATTCAAGTCTGAATTCCCGTGCCTCCTGCACTTTCCCAGATTTTTACAGGAAACCCTTGTTTCCTGGAGATGTTCATCCATTTATATGCCATCTCGAGTGCACAAGTCTTGAAAGTATCTTAGCGAGGCAAGGGCGGGACGAATCCAGACGACGGTCTGTTCGAAGATCGTGGAAGGATTCAGGTGATATCTCCACTCTTTATTTCTCTACATGCTATTTGTAATAATGAAGAACCATCTTGTTCCTGAACTTGTGTGTTAATATCTATTTGCATATGTGAAAAGATTGATTATTAAGCATTTATTATGGTTTATATAATGTTTCACATGGATTGCACTAACGTTTAGGAGAATTATATGCTATACAACTAGGTTTTCGTGCACGTTATTTCTTGTTTTCCAGGTTGAAGGAGGAAGAAGGGTTGCTGGGGGTTTGGACCCCGCGGGATCTACATCGAATGTAGGACTACGGGTGAGTTCTACTATCGTTGTTATCTAGTTTTTAGCATTAAAGTGTGGTTGTGTGTGAGTCCTTCTGAATAGCATGCCCTGCTCTGTGGAGGTTTTGACCCAACAAACCTCTAGGGTGTTTTTCCCCGAAACAGAGATGAAACTTCTCTCTTTCATCATGGTTTGATCAAGTTTCTGGTCATAAAGGAGTTAAAAATATTAGGCAGAGATTGGATATCCTTTCTATTCATTATTGGTTTTGAAATAGATGTTTTCACTCCTAAAAGAGTTTCAAAACCTAGAGATTTTTCATCATCTACAGTAGCATAGCAAGTTGAGCTAGTGACATGGAGACAGAGCCTTTGCAGAAGGTTGATACACAAAAAGCTACACCTGCAAAACAAAAACAAAGAGTGAGAAAACATGGCAGTAAGAAATATAGAAGGAGCCAAACAGTGGCTAAGGGTAACTTAGAGGACATCTTGCATGCCATTTATATTGAAGAAACTCCCATTGTCCAAGCTGAAGACATAGATGAGGGAGGAAGGAAGCTTAAGAAAGGAAAAAAAGATAAGAAGTTAGAGTTTGCAGGTGATGATGCAGAATTCATGTTTCAGGCTTGAAAGCCAATGACAAGACATGCAAGAGAAGTCTTGGAAAGCATAAAAGAGATTCAGAAGGCTAGTGAAACTGCTCAGCCACCACCAAGCATAATATACCTCTCCTCACCTGCAAAAAGAATATCTGGTCATAAAAAAAAAGAAGGGCAAAGATAAAATCATTGAAAAGACATAAGTTGAAGCCCTTAAGGAGCAGTTTAAAGATGAGATATCAGTCTTGAGGAAAGAGGCGAATAAGCATAGAGCTGAAAGAGTGCAGTTTGAAAAAATGAGAAATATTTGGGAGGATCAAGTCACAATTGTCTCAAAGACCTTGGAAAACACATAAAATTTGATAAAGTGGACTCAGCCACTAAGAAAAGAGGTAAAGCACATAAAAAATTTAAACCTGCACTTAGAATCTAAGAACAACACACTGAAGGACCAAGTCAAATACCTTCAAGAAAAATTGGACCTAATTCATGAGGAGCTGGAAAAGAAAGGTTTAAAGATGACTATTGTTGAGGAGCCCATAGCTCAACTGATGATAAATGAAGAGGATAAACCACAAGAGCCATAAATTAAGATTGAATATGCTTTAGATGGTTCATTGCATGTTGAAAATAAAGTTTTTTTAGTTAGAGGTCAATTTTTGGAGATAGTTTTGAAATGGGCAATTTATGCACTTTTACACAGTTTCGTAGCGTTTCCTAGGCTTAAAGCCAGGAAAACGCTACGAAAAAAACTTCTAGCAGCCTTTTTGCCTCTAAAGTCACTTTTTGAAATTTTCAAGGAAGGAGATAGATGGTGGTGATGTGTCATGACTTGATTGACACCATGGAACAACAAAGGAGTGAAGTTATTGGGTGCATAAGCCACTTTTTCAACGCTACCAAAACTTGCTACAAAACTGTCATGTTTTAATAGCGAGCAATTGTCAAAGGTTTTGGAGCATCTTAATAGAAGTTTTGGATAGTTGGACTCCTCCAATGTGTCAAGGGAGCTTATCATCAAATACTTATGACTCGAAGGAATTTCTATCAAGACAGGTCATCAGCCAAAGGAGATTTGAGGATAAGGGTCAACTTTCATGTGTATTTCAAGAATGTGATACTTATGTTATAACCGTCATATAGCTATTTCAAAGATAAGGTAGAGTTATGTAATAAATATGAGTTAGAGTCCTATTAGGAGATGTCTTATTTAATGTGTAGCTCTCAGTTTACTATTAGAAGTCAGATTTTTCAGTTATGTGATGTGTCATAGGAGAATTTGATGGTCTATCCACCAGGAAGATCATCCTTATTGTAAATAAGGCCTATTTAAAGACAAAGCATCGAGGTAGTCAAGGGTTGGAGATTTTTTGCACGAAACTATAGCTTTTATGTACTTGAATTATATCAATAATACAAAGTGATTTTCTTCTTGACAGACTTGAGATTCTCATGGGATTTGTAATGTATTATTGATTTATATCTTTATGTTTTTACCACTTGTAGTAGATTTCATATCTATTACTCAGAATTCATAATTCATGCTCTGACTTCCTTTAGTGATGAAATGACTGTGTTTCCCTTTGTTTTATGTGTGAGTTTCCTCTATTAAAGACCCCTATATGCATCAGCTTCCATGTCAGGAAACCTTTCCATTGAAACTACTGATTGTTGACTCCATAAGCCCAATGATATCAAGCCTGCATACTTTTCAACCTCCAAACACAAAAGAACAAGTTACATTTCCAATAGAGTTAGCCATCTAGTACCATCATTATTCAATATCATAAAATCCCCTTGCGAGAACCCTCTTAGACTGAAGAGGCTAAGCTTCAGTCAAAATCTAGTTTGAAACAGTTACATTGAGTTGTTTGATAAGCAGCCAATCAAGTAAAATTTTGTGATAACATTTTTGTGCGTCTTCCGGGAGCCTGAAGATACAATTTTCCCGAAATTTTGAAGGTGAACTCTTGAAGGTAGTAGGAGCTCAGAATCTGTTCGAGGTTGTAACTACCTTGGTGACTCCATTCAAAATATTCATGTTCAAAGGTGGCTTCGAAAAGGAGATATACGAGGAGTAATACTGACCAAAATCCATCTACAATTGCGGATAATACAAACACAATTTCCAGAGGCATTAAAGGCAGTTTCACACAATTAGGTACTCCATTACACACAAAAGCCTTGTCCTCTGAAGTTTTAAGAAGTCCTAAAGATAAAAATTTTGATGATAAAATTCAGGAAGTCTTGTTTAGGTCTGAAAATAAAAAATAATTGACTGAGATTATTTTAGACCTTCAAAGAAGAGATATTGATACCTTAGCCTTAGTGACCCAAAAATATAAAGAATAGTTTTGGGAGGCAGTCACATCAGAATTATTGTTAGAGAGGGAATCTTTAGATAGGTTGAAGGAACTAGACCCATTTGAAATATTGCTAAGAAATAAATATGGTATTCCTTTACCTGACTGGAGTTCAATTGTAACTGGACTACAAAGACCAACCACACCAACTCATAACAATGCCTCTTCTTCTACTATTGTTGTCCCTAAAAGTACCACAGTCCCTGATCATGGCTGGAAATGTTCCTCCTCCACCTGCTGCTGCACCTACTAGGTATGCCCCTCTTGTTCTTCCAGCTTTCCTTAATTCCCTTCCAAGAAAATAGTATGCTAGAATAAAAACTTGGGGTAGTGATGAAGAGATTACATCTGAAGAGAATTTAGATCAGTTTAATGACTTTATAGACAGGGAGGAGGTTGACCATGAAGATCTCAAAATAAGACTATTTTCTCAGAGATTTAACGGTGAGTTCAGAAAGTGGTTCAAAGTCCTTGCTTCAGGAAGTCTGCATAATTGGAATGAATTTGAAGATATATTTTTGAGAAAGTGGGGAAATAGAAAAAACCCTATGCAAGCCCTCACTAAGTACAATAGTTTGAAAAGAGTTGTTGATGAAACTATCCAAAATTTCTCCAAGAGATTTAACAAATCTTATGACTCCATCCCTACCCATCTTAAGCCTACACCAGGAGCAATTCAACTGAGATATGTTGAGGCTTTTGATTATGAATTTTCTATCCTACTCAGAGAAAGAGAATCCCCTTCACTAGCAGAAATGAAAAATGATGCTGTGAAGGTCGAGGAGCAGCTAAAAATTCCAAGATGGAAAGGAAAAATTGAAAGAAGAAGATAAGCCTTCCACCTCAGATGAAAAATTTGACTCCATGATGGAAAAAATTGTAATATTCCAAAATTTGCACACAAGCAAATTGGAATATTAGATTTTGATGCTTTCACTTAGGAGAGGAAGAAATTGGAAAGGAGGCCCATGAACAATAAAGATATGAATAAATGCCACCTTATTAAGGAGGGAGATCACTTTAGGAGCTGGTTTTACACTTCCAAGTGTGAACAAGGGAAAAATAGATAGGGACATAGTCAAGTTTGACTAAGTCAACATGCATTCTTGAGGAGGAAGAAATCACTCAAGTAAACTAGCTAATGTAAAAAAGGATCAGCTTAGACACACATATGAGAACCAGATTGAAGATCCATTAGTGTGAAAAGAGGCATTGCAGGTGGATTAGTCCCAGTTGACCAAGTCAACAGCGCTGCTACAAAGAGGAGGGAAGCGAACTAGGGTAGTGCAGTTTTGAAGGAGGAATCTTCACTAGGAAGTCACCTCAACAAAGTGTGGGGTACAGGGTGAGGGGGCTCACCAAATATAAAAAGGAGGGCATAGCATCAAAGAGATCATTCAGTATTAAGCTATCTTTTGTCTTCTGACTATTTTCATGCTTCAACTGTTTAGCCGGAGTTGCTGCACTGCTTAGTGCAAATAACTCCCGTGTGGGAATTCCATCCTGTCTTTGGATCAGCTTGCTTAAGGGATCAAAGGGAAGGATCTAAGCTTCCATTTAATCATTTGGCTTAAGTTCACTCATCCAACAACATCTATAGCACAATCATCTTTATAAATTGCATCTTTTTCTGCAGGGGCATTGCTGTTGGGTTAAACATTGTTGTTTTGTCCTAGTATTTGAGGAGGTGGTGTTTATTTCCCTCCGGGAGTTCTAATAAGAGAGCCTAGGGAAATTTTCTGTATTATTCAGCTTTTATATGTCATAATCAGCCATGCTTAATGCATATTTGTAGTAGACTGCATTATTTTCTGTAGTCTTGCTTTTTGTACATGTATATTTCCGGAAACCCTTTTCGGGTGTCTTTTTCTTGGTGTAAAAGAGGTTAAACCTCCATTTATCTATTATTTGATTAATAAAAGATAAATATCAGTCTTATTTCATCATTTATGTCGAAACCCTCATGAGAATTACGCTCTCACAGTCTTCAAAAATTCTGTTGTAGAGAAGTCATGGGATCGGGGTGTTTTTAAGCAGTATTGAGCTGGGGAGATCTGTTTAATGTAGCTAATTTCATTTGTTTCACCTCCAATTCTGAAAGTGGGTTTTATATTGTCTAAAATAATGGATCCAATTCCCAGTACCCACTTTTATTGCGCAATTTTCTAAAGACAATTGTTTTATGCCCTATATTGTTGCATTTCCCTATCCGGGAAGGAGAATATAGGCCATCTTGTTCCTGAGGCTCTTTCATTTGCTGGTATGATTTTATTTTACATCTAATGATCTTCTCTACATTTCCATGCTCATGATTTGCTGAAGATACACATTGGTAATATCTCAATTTGTTCCCAATAGTGTAGTTGTTCCCAATTTGGGATATTACAACAATGGAAAAACTGATGGATAGGCTTGCCCTTGGAAACACTACTAAAGATCCTGCACAACATGAACCAAATTTTAGAAATCCTCAGTTCATAAGACCTCAAAACTAGCAGAGACCAAGGGAAAATAGAAATCAGCCTGACCCTCAAGTAAGGACTCCTTTTCAGCAAAAATTAGTTGATGAAGAAGATCAGCCTAAAATACCAGAAGACTCCATTCATTGCCTAGATGAAAACATGTCTGTAATATTTTTGATTAAGGAAGATCATGATGTAAACATGGGTGATGAACCATCTGATTACCTTAAAGGATATCAACATGAAATCTTTGAGATGCAGAAACAATACAACCTCAAAAACATAAATATTCCAATTAGTTAAAATAAAACACAGCCCAAGAAAGATTCCCCTAAAGCTGTTGAGGTTAGAAAAGATCCGCCACATCCTCCTCCTGTCGAAGAGACTAAAAAAATTTCTTTTTTTTTTAGGTTGGAGAATGATATTTCCAAAATCAAGATCCAAGTCCCTTTTGGAGAAATTCTTAAGGTGAATTAATATAGAAGTAAAATTGTAAGAATGTTGAATTCCCAACTAGGAGCTGTTGACATCCTTAATGTTCAAGAAGATCATCCAACCATATATTTGGGACCAAGATTAGAAGATAAGCAGAATGAAGAGGTGACTTCTTTCTATGACAACCTTAGTATTCATGAGATGACATTACACAATTCCATGTTGGATTCAGGGGCTTCTCATAGCTTCATGCCTAAAGTCATTGTGGAAAGGATGGGATTGGAAATTACTAGGCCATATAAGGATTTGTTTTCTTTTGATTCAAAAAGAGTTCAGTGCATTGGTTTGATAAAAGATGTTGTTGTTGGTCTTACAAAATTCCCTGCCAAGATAGTGGTAATAGACATTGTGGTCATAGACATTCCACCTAATTTTGGCATGCTTCTATCTAGAACATGGGCAACAAAGATCAAAGGCACCATGCAGATGGACCTAACTTATGCCACCATTCCTATTTTTGGTGAGAAAAGAAGGCTATACAAAGAAAAAATGATGGCTTATATGGTAAGTAGTAAGGAAAAACCTCAGAATTTCCCAATTTATGTTGTTGAGACTGAATTATGATTTTCTATACTTTTCAATGAACTAATTGATGAAGCAGAAGATGATCAGAAAGCATAAATTCAGGAGTTTGAAAATCAACAAGCAAAAAATCAGCAAAACAGTGAAGAAAAGGTAGAAGGTTGGTGGTTGTTACACTTTGATGGATCAACAGGAAGAGAGGGGGATGGAGCAAGGATTTGGATCACAAATCTAGAGGATGAAAGTAAGTTTTATCCTTTCAAACTGAACTTTTATTACACAAATAATATGGCTAAGTATGAATTTTTATTTTTGGGTTTAGAAATTTTGAAAAGATTGGGTGCCCAAAATATCTCTATTTGTGGATATTCTAATTTAGTTATTAAGTTGAGGGTGTATATGAAACCAAGGATGTGAGAATGAGAGCATACAAAAATTTGATCATGGAGATGTTAGAGAATTTTCAAGAATATTCCTTTATTGTGAAGACTAGGGATCAAAACTTAGTAGTTGACTCCCTTGTTGTTTCTACAAGTCTATTTATTATTCCTGCACATTCCACTGAAAGATATGAGGTTGAAGTTCATTATAGGCCTACTATCCCTGACAACATAATTCACTGGCAAGTTTTTGACGATGACAAGCAACTCAAAAAATTCATAGAATTGAAAGAGGAGTTTGAAAGCACACATGTAGGTCAACAAAACATGCTTGTTGAAACTAAGGGTAATTCTGAAGTGTTGCAGTTGAAGAATAATTCTATACCCAAAGGTGTCATCCTAGTTGAAAATATTTTTGACCAAAATGATGTGTTCAAGTCTCCTAGAATACAAGCTGATGATGAAGAGATAGAGAGTTGTAACCTTGGTACAGTAGCAACGCCCAAAATGATCAAACTTTATAAGTTTCTTTCTGCAGATGTGAAACAAAAATATATTGACATGATGAAAAGGTTCATATATGTTTTTGCATGGAGTTATTCTGATTTGAAGAAATATGATCCTACTATTATTCAACATACCATTCCCATTAAAGAAAATGAAAAGCCTTTCAAACAGAAGTTGAGGAGGATTAATCCACTTGTCATGCCTCTGATTGAGAAGGAAATTAAGAAGCTCTTTGATGCCAAAATTATTTTCCCAATCATATTCTCAAAATGGCTTCCAAAATTGGTTCCAATCAGAAAAAAGAGTGGAGAAATTAGAATCTGCATTGACTTTTGAAACTTGAACAAATCCTCTCTGAAGGACAATTACCCTCTCCCAAAGATGGACCAAATTCTACAAAACATTGTTGGTTCAGAAAGGATGTCTATGTTGGATGGTTTTTTAGGATAAAATCATATACTAGTGCACCCAGAAGATCAGGAGAAAACTTCCTTTACAACACCATGGGGGACATTCATGTATGCGAAGATGCCCTTTGGTTTGATGAATGGAGGAGCAATTTTCCAGATAGAAATGGGCATTGCCTTTGTTGAGGAGAAGGATAAGTTGGTGGTTGTATATCTATATGACATAACAATTTTCCCAAGGAGAGAGGAAGACCAATTGAAACATTTGGAGAAAGTTATGCTGAAATGTAGAAGGTTTGGAATTACTCTCAGTCCCACTAAAAGAATTTTTTCGCTAACTTGAGAGAAGTTACTTGGGCATATTATATCTAAATATGGGATTAAGATTGATCCAAACAGGGTCAATGTTGTTCAGAAAGTAGATCTTCCTAGAAGCATGAAATTAAATTCAGTCCTTCCTTAGAAGGGTGAATTTTGTGAGAAGGTTTATTCCCAACTTTGCTGAGATTTTCAAAGACATAACCAAGATGTTGAATAAAGGAGCTGACATTAAATGGAGAATTGAAGCAAAGCACTCATTTGAGGAAATCAAGAAGGAACTCACTCAAGCAACAATGTTGATTAGCCCATATTTTTCAAAAGAATTTCTAGTTTTTACATTTGCATCAGAAAATACAATTGCTGGAGTTTTAATGCGGATAGGAAGGATGCAAAGAAGCATAGAGCCGAAAGAGTGAAGTTTGAACAAATGAGAAAGATATGGCAGGATCAAGTCACAAATGTCTCAAAGACCTTGGAAAACACAGAAAAACTGATAAAGTGGACTCAACCACTAATAAAAGAGGTAAAGTACATCAAAAAGGTAAACCTACACATAGAATCTAAGAACAGGACAATGAAGGACCATGTCAAAGACCTTCAAGAACAATTGGACCTGATTCATGAAGAGATGGAAAAGAATGGTTTAAAGATGACTATGGTTGAGGAGCCCATAGCTCAACTGATCATAAATGAAGAGGAAACACCACATGAGCCACAAATTAAGATTTAATATGCTTTAGAGGGTTCATTGCATGCTAAAAATCAAGTTTTTGTAGCAGGAGGTCAATTTTTGGAGACAGTTTTGAAATGGGAAATTTATGCACTTTTACTTTGTTTCATAATGTTTCCTAGGCTTAAAGCCAAGAAAACTCTACGAACAAACTTGTAGCAGCCTTTTTGCCTCTAAAGTCACTTTTTCCAATTTTCAAGGAAGGATATTGATGGCAGTGATATGTCATGACTTGATTGACACCATGGAATAGGAAAGGAGCGAAGTTATTGGGTGCAGAAGCCACTTTTTCAACGCTACCAAAACTTGCTACGAAACTGTCCTATTTTCGTAGCGAGAAATTATTAAATGTCTTGGAGCATCTTAATGGAATTTTTGGATAGCTAGACTCCTCCAACGTGTCAAGCGAGCTTATCATCAAATACTTATGACTCGAAGGAAGTGCTATCAAGACAACTCATCAGCCAAATAAAATTTGAGGATAAGGGTCATGCTTTCCTAAAAAGTAGGGTTATGCTCCATAGATCTAGGAGGGTTTTTAATATGTAAAGTGGTGATGAACTGTCATGTGTCTTTCGAGCATGTCATGCTTATGTTGTAAGCATCATATAACTATTTCAAAGATAATGTAGAGTTATGTAATAAATAGGAGTTAGAGTCCTATTACAAGATGTCTTCTTTAAGGTGTAGCTGTCAGTTTTCTGTTAGAAGTAATTTTTTCAGTTATGTGATGTGCCATAGGAGAATTCGATGGTCTAGCCACCAGGGATATCATCCTTATCGTAAATAATGTCTATTTAAAGGAAAATCATCAAAGTAGTCAAGGGTTGAATCTTTTTTTTACTAAATTGCTGCTTTTATGTACTTGAATTATATCAGTAATACCAAGTGATTTTCTTCTTGACAGACCTGAGATTCTCATGGGGTTTTTAATGTCTTATTTATCTATATCTTTATTTTTTTAACACTTGCAATAGATTTCATCTCTATTACTCAGAATTCATAATTCATGCTCTGACTTCCTTTAGTGATGAAATGATTGTGTTGCCCTTTGTTTTATGTGTGGGCTTCCTCTGTTAAAGACCCCTATTTGCCTCATCTTCCATTTCAAGAAACCTTACCACTGAAACTACTGATTTTTTACTCCATAAGCCCAATGGTAGCAATCCTGCATTCTTTTCAACCTGCAAACACAAAAAACAAATTACATTTCCAATAGAGTTAGCCATCTAGTACAATCATTATTCAATATCTTAAAACCCCCTTGAGAGAGCCCTCTCAGACTAAAGAGGCTAAGCTTCAGTGTAAAGCTGGTTTGAAACAGTTACACCAAGTTCTTTGATAAGAAGCCAATCAAGTAAAATTTTGTGATAACACACTAGTTACATTTTTATGAACTAAATCATTTTCATGCAGCTTGTTTGTTGGCTTTGATTCTTTTCCCTTAATTCAATGTTAATGTTATAGATTGGTTTTGAACTAATTTGTAGTTTATTTCTATTTTTCCCTTATGTATGTCTTAATTAGATTTGAACTATATTATGCTTTCTTAAGTCTTTCTCTCGCTCATCATGTCATTTTTATGTTCCTATATCATGTTCCACAAGCTATGAATAGAGAGCTAATATCATCCTCAATATTATAACATATTACATTGGGTATCATACTTTTCACTACATTCAATATCCAAGAGTAAAACACATACAATGGCGGTAGGGCTAGTATACTAATGGGGATCCTATCCCAAATGGTGTGAGGTATAAATGGGACTTCTTACCAGGGAGACCCCCTACAGTGTTGGAAAATTATCCTACACCATCAACAAGTACCTAGAAAAAATAACTTGATGGTGTTTTAATAGTTTGAATATTTCCATGTTCATCTTCTCTATCCAATAGTTAGCTATGCTTTCCCTTTTCGGTTTGCCAAAATTTGATATATCGAATTCCTCAAATTTTATCTCTGTTTCTATCGATTTTGGGTCTTTTGATTTTTCCAACTGAATTCCCCTTCTTGCACTTGATTATAAGCCAGAGAAACGTATTTTTTTTTGGTTCCTCCTTGCATTCTTATTTTTATAATTTTAGGAAAATTATACCTTGTTTTTCTATGCTCAGATGTGTTCTCTACCATTAGAATGTCTTTGTTAGAAAAATTTCATTTTTCATATCAATTCAACGAACGGTTTGGTAGTTTTGGTCCTAGCATGTTATGCAATTACAACTCAAATTCAACCATATGTTTACTTTTTATTTTCCTCTTTTTCAACTTCTTTTGGACTTCTATTTTCAACATATACATTTATTTCTTAGACTGCCTCGTCTAGATGAGTTTCTCCTAGTTTGAATGTGAAGCCCTTGATGAAATTAATTTTAAAATATCTCCATGAGAATGTCTATGCTTTGCCTTTAATTTTATACCACTTGTATGATATATCATCTAAGATTTTTAGGAACATGTGATGTCACACACATTCAACCCTATACCCAATTTTTTCCCATTCTCTTTCACACTTGTTAATGTGGTTGGTAGGGTGAAATCCTAGCTTAAATTTGGGAATTATTATGATTGATGATAATTGATTCCCTCCAAAGAATTAGAAAAAGTATGAGGTTGAATATTCTCTTAGTTTGAAAGCATGGAGTGTGGGTATCCACCATATTGTTGCTTTTCTAGTAAAATATTGAAGTAGTATTTCCATTTGACCTTGCTCATCGAATACTTTGGAGACCTTGTCGACATGTATCAATGTGGATTATTGTTCAAATTTGGTGTTGAAGTCATTTTTATATCCCTTTTTTCTTGATTTTATTTTCATGGATTATGGGAAATAATCTAATAGAGAAACAATATCAAAACTTACGTTTGGGTAAGGCCTCAATTGACAAACATTTTCTTTGCCTTGATTTATAGTTCTCCATTGTCAAATCATATATTTTGGTGTCCAATATTTTTCCAATCGATAAAAATGAATCATGTGGTATTTATCATTATTTGTGTGATTTTACATTATTTCAATACTCTTGGATGATTGATACAACCTTTTTGCTTCTACATCCTCTTCCCATGGTTTTCCTTCTAAGGGATTAAGGGTTGTAATGATTTTCTTTCCATTCCCTTTGAGTTTTATTCTATCCTTTTCTAGTGAGATAGTTTCTTTCATACTTCTACCCAATGTTCGATCGACCAATGTTGAATATATGTAAATATCTTGGACCAAATTTATTACATCGAAATATGTGAGCACTAGAATCCCCATGATTGTGTTCTCCACTTTCTTAAGTATACCAATTGGTTTCCTAAAAATTTGATCAATGAGTTTCAAGAAATTGAAGGACTTTGAAAGTCTCGGTCTTCCCATTTTATGTGAGAATGTTTACTTCTGATTCAAGGTTGAATACTTCTTGTGGAATCATATATCCCTCTATTTATATGTCAACTTGCAACTTGTAGTCATCACGGGGCGTATCTTGGGAAAGTTTCCTTAGGTTATATGTTATTTGATCATCCTTATATTCCTTAAAAAATTTCAAGAGATCTATAGTAATCTGATTTAATTTTAATAATTTGAGAAATTCATTTAAGACAATGCCATTTTGATCCTGTTATATTTTTTGGTTGCCAGCCACTTCTTTTTGCAATTTCTTCTTCTTCCTCCTGATTGAAGATTTAAATGGTTTCCCACATAATTTTTTTATTTTTTAGGATTAATATATGCATTATTTTTGTTTAGTGGATGAATTTGGGTATCCTTTGGTGTGTAGTCATATTGACCTGCCTTCGATCAAATGATGAAATTTATATTTTTCAAATTGAGAAATTCATGTTTAGGAATTATTTGTAAGGGATTTACAATTATTTTTTCTTTTCCTATCTAGAATGATTGGGAAATACTTGAGGGAATGATCATAAACACAACATATGATTTATAATTTCAAGTCAATCCTATCTTTAACTAATAAATTTGGGATCAAGTGGCATCCTCGAGATATATGTAGTGGTATGTTCTTCATTAACCATGTCCTCCTCTTCCATAATGGAATCAATATCTGCCTTTGTAACCTCCTATTCCTTGATATATACCTCCTCATCCTTAGTAACCATTTCCTCTTCCTTGATATCCTCCTCCACTATTTCCTTTATCCATATTTCGGTCTTATGCTTGCATGTGGTTGACTATATGGTAATTTTTCTTATTCTTTGAAATAAGCTAGCATATCCTTGTGTAGAATGAGTACTTCCTTAGAGATGATGCAACATTTTGGTTTTTATTTTTCTAGATTGTGCAAGAAGTCTACCGTATTATGATTTTCCAAGGTTTGAAATATCTCATAGTAATGATGTATTTGAATATATTGAACATTAGAGTATCTTTTGGATGGATATAAATATTTACAATAGTATTTTGCGTGATTTTCATTCATATAGATTTTACACCATAGGTTATTTATTTATAGAGTCAGATATTTTAGTTATTTTTGAATAATTTCAAGTGTTCTTTTCCATATTTTTGTTAGTCGTCTCTATTGGCTAATAGACATTTGTTTCAATTTCTAGTTTTCTTTAAAGATTTCTAACATCATTGGATGTCATGAATTCTCAATGGTATACATATCTTTTGTATGAGTCCTACAATGTACCATGAGACTAGTAGTTCTATGTCTATTGTATAGCGTATATAACTATAATATCCCAAATTTGGGATTGCACAGCAAGCTTGCTGAAATAACGCACTTCTGGGAGATCTATGCACACAAATGAGTTTGCAACCCTGGGATACCTTAGATCAGTAGATATGGAGTCTATATCCAAAAGGGGAGAAAAAACAAATCAAACTAGGTGTCATAAATAGATCTCGCACCACTTAGTCTAGCTGAAAAACACCCTATAAGAGGCTGCAGCTATGCACCATAAACTGCTTCATAAATAACACAGTCTTGGAAAGCATGGGCGGGAGGCCATCAAATAAGACCAAATTTTGAATATACATCATAAAATCAGATTTACAATGATTCTCTTACATTATACAGTAGAATACAAGAGATAAGAGAGAAGGAAATCTTCAGAAAAGAAGGCTGCTTAGCACAAGGAATTAGCCTATTAAAGCAGCCTATTAATAGAATTCTAAGCAGCAATGTAACTCAGCTAAACTATTAAAAGAGAAACTATTAATAGATGAAAATGAACTTGTAAATGCGTACCTGAAAGAAAATTTACAGTAAATTTTACGTTTTTTGAAGCTTCAAGTTCTCCCAATTTTTCTCAAAATTTGCATAAGTTCAACATCATTTTATTATTTTAATATAAAATGCTAAGTAATGATTGTATCCTTTCCAAAATTACATCAGAAGACTAGAGTAGTAAAAATGAGTTCTTAGAATTACTTGTGAATAAAAAATTGTCAAGTGATAGAAAATTCTTGGAATTTCTTCATGTATGATCAATTTTTATGAATTTTGAAAAACAAGAAAGTTGAAGGTTTGAAAAATAAATATGATCAAATAATTCAAGAGCTTTTCAAATGATCTAGGATGCTTCTCTATAATTGAAATGGATGCCAAAAAGAAATTGGATTCATTACTTGTTTTATTGAAAATCTGAAGTAATGAAATAAATGCAAACGGAAAAGAAAATTAATCTGGTCATATTTCTAACTTAATGAAGGAAACATGACTAGGTATAGTCATACTTCCAATAAAGTCATGTAAGCATTTTAATTTCTACATGTATGTACATGTCAAACATTAGTAAAAATGCAAATAAAATTAAACTAAGAAAGCTAAATCTTAAAGCAGAAAGTATCTTTATTGTTAGTAGCTTATTCACCATTACCTTCTCTTGAAATGCCCTTTCCAACTGAATTTCAATTGGATCATAGAAATCTGGATGGATTTCCATTATTGAGTGGGAGAGGTTTAAAAGAGAAGATGACAGGCTGAGTTGTAGAAATGATCTTTCAGAAACAATGGTCTGTGTGATTTTGTTAGTGTTATGATTAAGTGCTAAATTATTAACAATCTTCCATGAAGGAAAGCTTTCCAAATGTCTTTCAAATGGATGGGAGTCTGATAAATCCAACAGAAGATTATTAAATGAATTAGATTTCTGGTCATATTGTAAAAATACACTCACTTGTTGGTACTTCTTTTGAGAAGAAAGAAGTGATTGATAAGGAATGAACATCAATTGAAATTGAAAGTTTAATAATTCTTGATGTTCACAATTATAATTTGAATCTTCATTTATCCATTGAGGCAATGCATCAATTGAGTGTTCAATATTGAGCTGCTCAATATGCCAACGTAAAGTATCTAAAATTTTAACACTAAAAATAGAAAATAAATTTAAAGTTAAAAATAAAGGTTGAAATAATAACAAAATTGAATCATAGATTACACTAGTGTTACAATTATTATTACAACACAATTGGGACTGATTTAAAGCAGTTTCATCTTCATGAAAATTTGGCAAAATAATGTAATTAGAATAATTGTTGATACCCATTTGTGAATTAGAGAGAAGGGTTTGACTTTGAATAGGAATGCAATTTTTATCATCATATAAATCATATATTGGAATGATTTCTTGAATGCTAAAATCATAAGTATGATTATTTGTTTGAAAATGAGAACTATTTTGAACAATTTCTGAATTATATTGTTCTTTATTTTCACATGTGATTAGACTTTGATCATGAGGATTCAATTGTAAAGAAGACACATCAATATCTTCAATGTCAAAGTAGTTATCATAAATAATCTCAGGGTTTTCATTAGAATTCATTTCCATTTTATTCAATGAATTGAGACAAGAATTAATATTTAGCTCATGTTCATTAATGCCAGAAGAATGATCATTAATTAATTTTCTATTCTAATAAAAACTAATTGGCAATTCATTCAGATCAGCCTCTCTGTTTTCTGAAATATCATTAATACTAAGAGGGGAGAAATTACCAACATTAAAAATATCAAGATAAAGGGAAAAATGAGAATTAGAAATAATGAATTCAAAATTTTCTCTGTTTGATAAATCTTATGCATTATGTTCACTATAAGTTTCAGATTCTAGATAATTTCTTTGTCTATTCGTGCTTTCTTGAAGAAGGCTACTTTGCTGCTCTGTTTTCAGCATTTGTTCATCATGAAAAAATTCAAAAATTTGTACAACAGTTTGCATTTTATTATTCACTTTGATTGCTGCTTGCACTTGTTAATTTGTGATCTGATTTTCTGACTTTAATACAGAGTAATTTTCAGATTTCAAGGAAGTTCTTTCTCCAAAATTGCTGCTATTGTCTTCTTATATTTGGATAGAAATATTTTCCAAGCTTTGTGAGACCACTTCATCATAATTTATTTGCGCATCTATATTGGAATCCTTATTTATGTTAGAAGGGGATGGAACAAAGCTTGAACTAATTTTATATGGATTGAGAATGGGAGGAAGAGAGAAAATATGTTCAAACCAATATAATAATTCTTTTTTCGAAGGTTTATCTTCATTTTTAAATTTTAAACAATTTAAACGAAACCTGATGGTAAAATCAATTAAAGACTCACCTTTAAACCATCTTAGATCTTCAAAATCATCACATACATGTTCGTAGATATATCCATCAAATTTACAAATGAAAATTATAACAAATTGATCCCAACTGTGAATTGAGGCAACCGGAAGAGTTCTACACCAGTTTCTAGCTTTTGCCGCAAATGTGAGGGTAAAAATTCTACATAAAATGCCTTCATCAATTCCTTGAAAATCACAATTTGAAACATTTTGAATAAATTGAAAGACATGATTAAAAGCAGAATAATTTTTCTTACCATTATACTTTACCTGAGACAAGAGTCTTACCACTTTGGGTGGAGTATTGGAAGATGCATGCCCATATATACAACTTCAAATTGGAAGTTTTAAATGAGCCATTGTAATAAAAATGAAATGTTAGAATTCAAAGACTCCAAAGTAAAACAAGTCTCAGGCCCTCCTTCTAGCGCCAAAAATGTTGAAGTCTCGAAAATCGTTGTGACAACATTGGGGGATAACCACCTGGTCCAGACCTTAATACAACTCCTTTTCTGTTTATGATAGTGGCTCCGACTGGTTTAACTAGGTCTAGTTACATTTTCCATATCACTATTGGTTTATGATGTATCTTTAACTACCAATAGATAGGGATATCAGATCAATTGTTTTTGCTGATCAGGAAAGAAAATGACCCTTAAGCTGATTTGGGTTCAGCCAAACCACAACTAATATTTTGCTTCTTTGAGAAGAGGACTTAAAAGAATGTAGAACTTTAATCTAAATGAAAACTTATTCTCTAATGCAAGAAAAATAAACTAATATAAATCATATCTCAATTAGGTATATATAGATCTAACCTAGCTAAGAGCAAGATAATTAAATAATGAAAATCTAAGAATTTCTGGCTTTAAATTAATGTCAAACTAACGAAGAAATTCAATTTAGCTCACATTTGTGAATACCAAAACACATTCTATTAAGAGAATTTAACTAAAATAATAAATCAACAACACTTCAGAAGAAATTCACAAAAATGATATCGATTGTCAAATCAGTCAAGCCAATAATTAAACAATAATATGTGGAAGAAATTCGCAATGCATTACTATTTAATAAATCAGTTTTATAAGACAGATTTATAAGTAAACAGTTACTCAGAAATCAGAGTTTAATTCATAAGAGCAGAGATACATAACAATTTGAGACAAATTATGCATATCAACAGAAATGCATAAACATGAATAAAATGAAACAACAATTTTATTATCATAAAATTGAAACTAGTATTTGATACAAAAATGCCAAAAATACCAGTTAATTGAATCCACTTTTCTGATCCTGGTCTCTAACAGTACTTTGCATTACTTGAATTTCTGCTTTCAAAAATAGAGCTGCAGAAATGCAAACTCTGTCCATCATACATAATTCAAGATATAAAGAAAAAATCCTCAATAATGTTCAGATCTGAAATTTTCTCTCCTCCCTTCTACAACTCTAAATTCCTATAACAGAAATGCTTTTAGAAGTCTAGAATTACAGAGGAGAGCAGCTCCTTTTACATTTTGCAATCTGCAATTTATAATATTTCCAAAGGTATTTTGAGAAGAGAGTTTGTTGAAGAAAAATCTGCCCAATCCAATTTTAATTGCTCAAAAATTTCAATCTTTAATTGCTAGAGTCTTCTCATTGATTGAGAGCTTCTTCTTCTCATCTCTTCAACTATTTTCCTACAAAAACAAATCAAAAACAAAATTAAAATGCAAAATAAAATCAAAATGTCAAATCTAGAAATTAAAATAGATCCAATTAAAACTTAATTAAATAAATAAAAAAATGAAACATAAGCTTTCTTTTGATTTATGTGCTGATCTAATTTTCCAATGAGAACATAGACGAATGAATTTTCACTCATAAAAAGTCGTGGCAAATTAAAATGCAAAAAATAAAACTCAGAAAATTAGTTTTGTTTAAAAATTTGTAGCTTGATATTTTGCTGAATTTTAGACCCAATAAATGATCAAATCTGGAAATAGAACCTCTTCAGGAATAATCTCCATCATTTTATCTTTCTAATGAGCGGTCCCGGGCCTCATTTTGCCAAGTAAAACTCCATTTATGAGCTTCTAAAGTTGATATATTAAAATTGCCAAAAATCTGGAATTTTTGTTGCTTGGGCTAAAATATCAAAATTTTAAATTAATTTCTAATCCTAAATTAGATTATGATATTTACTTAATTAATTCTAATTAATTGTGATTATATTATTCATCTAATTTAGTTATAGTCTAATTCTAAATTATGTTTTAATTATCTATTAATTAATTATGATTACATTATTAATTGCTAATTATAAACTAATTATTTAATACACTATTTATTAATTAACGTTAATATAACTAATAATTATAATTAACTATTTATAAACAACTTAATCTAATTAATAATTAATTATAATTTAATTGAATAAATTGCATTCTATTAATTAATTTAATTAATTTAAAATTAATTATTTCAAATATGAAATATTAAATCTATTATTAAATTAAAACTAACCTAACATTAGACTAATATAAAACTAAAACTAACCTAACATTAAACTAATATAAAACTAAACTAACACTACACTATATTAAATTAAAACTAACCTAAACTAACACTAACATATACTAACCTACCACTCCACTTCATTAAAGTAACACTATATTATATTATACTTAACATTCCCATTACTCTAACATTAAACTAATTTTAACACTATCACTCCACTTCACTCGTGTATGAGTGAGTTTGAAACAAAACAAATGACTTGTGTGTTTGAAATCGCCATCGACATATCGGAGGTGAGGGCCATCGGGGTTTCGAAGAAATGGATCCCATGACAAATCCTGATGCGATGTTCTGATGATTTATTTTTTTATTATTTATTATTTTTTTATATTTTATATAAATTTGTTTTTATATTAAATTTTAATTTAATTAATTTAATTATATAATAATTAATTTAATTAATTTAAAATTTAATGTTAAAAATTAGTTTTTTTTGTTTTGGTTTCATTTTAATGATTTTAAGTTATGAATTTTTGTAAGGGATGATTTGCCTAAATAAACTACAACTATTTTGATAAAAATGAACTGCATTCACTTCGACATTTTCGATTATTTTCGAGATTAGTAATTTATTTGAAAATTGGAAAATTGGAATAAATGACTGAAATCCCGATGCTTTATGATTTGACTGTATAAGTGAAAATAAAAATTGTTAGTAATAACTAACTAGGGGTTAATGTTTAAACTAAATGTATTTTTGAAATAATTTAATTAAAAAAAATGGAACATTGTACATTTTACGCATTTTTAATCCAGACGACATAATTGATTAGATTTCAAATGAGTGCCATTTACAAACCAATTGACCAAATGAGGTGAAACAAGCATAAATGAAAAGCTTATAAAAAATCGATTTCAACCAAGCAATCAAAACAAAAATCTAAAGAAGATGAAAAATCAATAAAATCATGAGGTAATTAACTTAATAAAAATCTTAAAAGGCACTTAGCCAAAAATTTTATAGAAAGGGTCCCCATTATTTGAAGTGAACAAGTCAAAAATGGGAGGGGAGGGCGGGGGGAGGTGTTGTGTTTTACCACAATAGAACTATATCCGATCGTTTAGGTTTGAAGCAATTTTGAACACTTTCAATTTTTAGCTAAAACTTGAGCTTTAGATCATTCCTTCCCACTAGAAGCCTTTTGGACCCCAAAATATATTATCAATTGTTCAGCAAGTGAGGGTACATCTCCCTCACTTTTCCAATCTCCAACCATTTTGACTTTGAAGGATTTTGACCTTTGAGTCTAACTCTAAGGTATTCAACATTCCCTCTTCTTGAAGTTCTAATTCTTCTATAAAGTATCAGATCTTGCTAAAGTTCATCAAGATATTCTGGTGAGAAATCATCTATTGATTTCAGGTTAACATTCTCTCCTTGATCATCAATCAAAGGAGGCTCAAAAAATCTCAAATTCTCAACATTAATGACAGAATAAATTTTCATATAAGGATTCAAATCTAGCTTGCATGTATGTGTACCAATATTTTCCAGAAGTTTAAATGGACCATAACGGATTGTTTTGAGATTTTTACCTTCCCCTTGAAATCTTTATTTGCTTATGTACAACCAAACTTCATCTCCAACTTGGAGTTTGTGATCAACCCGATGTTTTTCATGCCTTGCCTTGTAGCTACTTTAACTCTTCTCAAGTTGCTATTGCATTGTGTGATGTACCAACTGAATTTGCTCAATGCACTTTCTTTATTTATCTATGTCACTATGTCCATCTATAACAACATCTTTCTCAAAGATAAAGTCCAATGGTGGTATTGGCAAGTAACCAAAACATGCCTCAAATGGCGATGAATTTGTGGAAGAATTTTTTTCCTGGTTGTATGCATGTTGTATGTAGTGTATTTGTTCGTCCAACAACTTGGGATGCTTGCTGCAATAGCCTCTTAGAAGATTAATAATAGTTCTATTTACCACCTCTATTTGACCATCTATTTGTGTATGAAATGATGTCCTCTTCTTTGACTTTGTATCCATCATGTCCCATAATTTCGACCAAAAATTCCCAACACATTGCTCGATAACTTACAATAGAAGTAGGAAGACCAAAATGGATCCACACATTTTGAATGAAAATATTAGCAGTTTGTTCAACTGTAATAGTTTCTTACATGTCATCAAAATACACATTTTTCTGAACCTATCTACCACAACATACAAATAATCATGACCTTTCCTTGACATAGGAAAGCCTCCTACAAAATCCATTAAGATGCTCTCCCAGGGATGAGGAGGAACTGGAAGTGGTGTGTACAAACCAATATTCATATTTCTATGCTTACTTATTGCACATAAAGAACATCTTCTAATAAAACAAGAAACACTTTCATTCATGCATTGCCAATAAGAATACCTTTGTAGATGCGCTACTATCTTGCCTACACCAAAATGTCCTACAATCAATGATGTGTGTGCCTCCCTTATGATAATGTTTATTTCTCCCTGTGGTATACATAACTTGCCCAAGTGATACAACAAACTATTATGCACATGATAATCTAACTCTTCACTTTGGTTTCCTTTACTCAAGTTCTCATACACTTCTTGAAAATTACTATCATTCACATACTATTCAATGTAACTTTCATGCATAATAGAATTGTGCTTGAGAATAATAGTTGAATTTACAATAAGCCTAGAGAGCATATCATCTACCTTATTGTAGATTCATTTCTTGTACCTAATAACCAAGTGAAATTATTGTAAAAAACCCATCCACCTGAAATGTATTGATTGTTGCAACTTTGACTGTGATTGTAAATACTGCAATGGCTAATGGTTGGTATGGATAATGGTCTCTTTTCCCATCAAGTAATGCTTCCATTTCTTTACATTTTTTACCAATGCATATAACTCTTTATCATATGCAGGATATTTAGTCACAGCTCCATTAAAAGTTTCAGAATGAAATGAGATAGGCTTACCATGCTACATGAGCACTGCTCCCATAGCATAATTACTTGCATCTTTTTGGATCTCAAATGGCTATCTTAGATCTAGAATTTCTAGTACTAGTGCTAAAATTATATTTTGATTTAAAGCATCAAATGATTTCTGCTGAAAATATCCCCAATGGAAGACTTTCTTTATGCTTGTCAATGTATGTAACAATGCTACAATGGAAGAAAAATTAGCAATAAATTTCCTCCAATATTGTGTTGTCCCTAAAAAGCTTCTTACCTCTATAAATGTATTGGGCTTGGGCCAATTCAAAATGAAATCAACTTTGAAATGATCAATATTCAATTCACCTCCTCCAACCATGTGTCCCAAATATACCAATGAAGTCTTTAAAAATTTGCACTTTGACATCTTAAGAAACAATTTCACTTTTCTCAAAACATCAAGTACCTTGTTCACATGCATGACATGTTCTTCTTTTGATTTGCTGAATATGAGTATGTAATCTAAGTAAAAAATGACAAATTCATCTATAAATGGACTAAGTACATCATTCATCACTCTCATAAAAGTATTTGGTGCATTTTTTAAGGCAAATGGCATAACTAACCACTCATACAATCCTTGTCTAGTCTTGAAAGTAGTTTTCCAAATGTCTTCTTCAGCTATCCTACCTTTATGATAACCACTTCTCAAATATAACTTAGTGAAATACTTTGCATACTTTAACTGATCAAGAAAATCATTAATACATGGAAGTGGGTAGTGATTCTTTACCATGATTTTGTTCAATGCATAGGAATCGATACACATGCGCCAAGCCTCGTCCTTCTTTGGAACCAAAACTATTGGAGAACCACATGGCGAAGTAGATGTGTATATGATGCCTATATTCAACAACTCTTGAATTTTGTTCTTGATTTCAAAACTTTCCATGACTGAAATGTGATACATACCAATATTCAGAAGTGGAACATCTTGTTGTAGCTAAATCCTATGTTGAATTCCCCTCTTGGGTGGCAACCCCTTTGGTTCTTGAAACATCTCATCATGTTGACTTACCACATCAAAAAAATAAGATTTCAATTTTTCATCACATTCTTCAAAAAATTCATAGTTAACATCTTCATTTTTCTTGATCATAAGAATCACAAATTTTTTACTTGCAATTACTATCCTCTTCATTTGCCCTGCATTAACTAAAGAGATATTTAGTTTCTTGTGATGAGCTCTCACAATATACTCCACTCCATCTTTTATCAAATGATATTTGTTCTCATGGTGGTAGAAGATTTCTTTCCTGTCATACAAATACGGACTACCCAAGATAATCTCTAAAATGTCAAGTGGAACCACATCTAACTCAACTTCATCAAAAACATTTGCAGTAATAGCAAATCTGAAAATACATTTCCTTGTCATTTGTAAATTTTCATTGTTAATATCCAATTCAAAGGGCATGGATTATGATGAGGTATAATTTCTGTTGGCTCCCCATGATTTGCAATATTGACAAGAACAACTCTGTAGGAAACCACATCAAACCACTTTGGAGTCCATGGACCTAGCCTTCCTGGACTCAGAGAGGGCTATCTCTATGTATGGTGTTTGTAAATGATATATATTTATGCTTTGTTTTTTAGGCTAGTTATGAAGTTCTAGGATTATTTGTTTTTTTTGGCTGATAGAATAATGGTGTGATTAATTGATGGCGTGTTTTAGTTGAATATATAGATTGTGGGAAGCACTAATCCATTGGGCTATGGAGTCATAAAAGGATTTAATTGTTCATCAACTCTACAAGTGACCTCATAGGGCAAGCTAACTATATCAAATGGTTCTCTTAGATTAGATGGAATATGAAATGACAGTAAGTTGTGAAAACAACAAATTTAAAGGTCAATTAAGAATCCTTTAACTCTACTTCAACAAGAAAATCATTTTAGGTAATTGTTTAAGACAAACCAAAGGACAGGGAAAACCATAGACTTCTTTGGCCTGACTCTAGTAAGAAAACCTTAAGACAAGAATCCAACAATCCTAGAATTAATTTCAGACAAAGAAAACATTCAAGATAACAATCAGTATAATAAAATATCAATTAAGAATTCTTTAATCAAAATAAAAAAACCTTTGCAACAACAGTTTGAGACAAACCAAAGGACAAGGAAAACCATAGACTTCTTTGGCTGGACTCTACTAAGTAGACTTCAAAGAAAATGCCTTAAAGATAACATTTCAAGCTACACCAAAGGACAAGGCATACCATAGAATTATTTGGTTGGACTTTAGTGAATCAATTTCAAGGCAACAATCTAGGTGGAACTAGAGAGCAATTAAGAATTCCCTAATCAGACCTTGTAGAAGAAAGCATTAAGATAAAGAAAGCAGACAGAATTAAGGTGCCAAGACAACATATCTTAATATAATTTTTGTGTTCTTTTATGAGAGAAATAATGGACAAAATGAAAAACAGAAGAAAAACATTGACAAAGAAGGATAGCTTCACCATTAAAATAGCTCAAGAACCCTGTGAACGTGCTTGTATTACTGATGTTCAAAACAGTTAAATTACTCCAGTCCAAAAAAATCCCTACAACTCAGATTTTTATCAAATCTAGCCTAGCATCTCATCAACTAGCTCAGCAACTACCAATCAACTAACCAACACCAAAAATGAATAATACATACAGTATTTATCTGCAAAATGAGGAGGTTGTCCTAAGCTAGGGTTCAGATATGTATTTATTACAAAGTTAATGCATTTTGACCATTGAGACCATGAAAGGCCCAAGGCAAAATTATTTGTGACTGTCTCACTATAATAATAACTTCTTTCTTAGTTGTTTGAGCAAACTTTAGGGAATGCTTGACTTTTGAGGCTCTTTAATTAACTTTACAATAAATTTTGAGTAGCTAGGAAATATCTCTGACTGTTTCAATAATTGCTTTTGCTCTTGTTTGAATGAAAAGTGTTGTAGGTGGCAAGATATGTATTTAAAGAAGTAATTGTTGTTTACTTAGCCATTTGGATCTGCCTCTGTCAATTTTCCTTAATAATAGTTTAGCTGAGTTTCTCTTCAGAAAAGAAGGCTGCTTTCATCTATTAATAGTTTAGCTAAGTTACATTGCTGCTTAGCACAAGGATCTCCTGCTTAGGAATAATTCTCCTTCCGAGAGAGGCCTCTTTAAGGATCATGTACTTCATTCTCCACATCCAGGCTCAAGGCCAAGCCACCTCCTCCAACTACAACATTATTTCTACTCAAGTATAACGTTGTGTTGTAGGGTGTTGCAGTGGAGGACCTCAACACCATTTTCAAAGTTTATTTTCAGAGGAGGGAGTCTCCATTCCTTTGGGAAGTTAGTGAGGAAGGTTTTAGAGCTTATTGTAGATCTTGGCATTGGGCCAACTCATTCCCTTGCCCTTAGAGCATAGTTTGCTTCAGTGACTGCGTTATTTATAGTGAGAATTTGTTGTGGAGCTTTGTAGATATGTTCAGAGGGTGAGATATTCAATGATAGGATCAACCTTTCACTTGGAAAATCCAATGGAGGAGGCATATTTAGTTTGGGCATCCTCTTCAGCCATCTCCATCCAGTTCCATTTTCTGAGTTGCAGCTGCTACCCAGCAACTTCGACATTTTGCAGATTTTTTATATTATAGCCAATCCTTCCAGGATTGACTTGAGGTAGCCTTTGGGAGCTGAGATCTTCACTCCCAATGTTTTATGGGCAATATATTTGTATATCCATGTATTTGAAATATGTTAGCATGTATTTTCTCTTATAAAAATGCGTATTCATAGCTTGGGCACACTTGTGTGGCAGTGTTTTACATGATTTATGTACTTGTTTCTTGAGGCTGAGCATTGCCTATCTTCTGTAAACATTTTCCTCAAGATCATGTATTCATTTTTTGCTGCTATAACTTAATAAGATGGCTATGGATGTTTCTCACATTTCTATGAAATGAGTGACATTGCTACTCCATTGTTTTGTTTGCATATTGTTGGGTCTCCAATTTTGGAATATCTTAAGACATTCCCATTGTTGTATATTTTCCCTATTTTGGGATATTACAAAACTTACTGATTCTTTCATTTACACATCAGAAAAATAAGTACAAAATATAATCCGCAAGAATTTGAGAACTCAGGCCCCCCCGCATTTATTTCTTTCTCTCTTGCTTAAATACATCAAAAACAGTTTGTAACTACTGGAACTTCTTGCAACTAGTCAAACTTCCTAAAAATTTGTAAACTACCTATTACATCACAATTAAATAATTCATTACAATGTCGATCTTTAATCAAGAAATAAAAATAGAATTAGAAGTATCAATATATTTGCTGGATTTGATTTGTTGCTAATGTGTCTCTGTCCATTTTGGCTGTGATGTCCCAACAGTTTGCGTAAACGCATCTCCACTAGAATCTTCCCATGCTTTTTCATTTTCAAATGTTATCATCATGTCACCTGCTACCCAGCTCTGCCTCGTCTACTCATGCCTGCTACGTTGTGCCTTTTCTTCTTCGTTGCCCTGCGTCGGATCAGATACCCGAGTATTTCTGCCTGCATTCAAACTTTCTTACCTAAACCGCCGTAATACCTGGACTTGATATATATTCTATTCACCTCTGAAGAATGCATCACATCTAATTTCTATCATTTTTTAGTGTTTCAACAATTTTATGTTATAATCCTGATTTCCTCCTCCAATGTGATCTAACACAAGAAATTACTTACTTTCGGATTTGAAAACCTTTGGAGTTTACTTTTGAAACCACATCGCATCACCCCGCAAATCACAAATCAGGGATTTTATTCTGAAATACGGGAGGTAAGCATTAAATTTTGTGATGCGCGAAGTGCGACGAGCGGAAGGTGACGTGGCACGTAGAGGTGGGGCCAATCACAAATCACAAATTGGTGGATTTGTTATGGGAAATGGAAGGTAAGCTCTAAAACTTGTGAAGTACGAAGTGTGGGGATAGGGAGGTGATGTGGCAAGGAAGGGTCCCACAGATATCGGAAATCATAAATCTATGGATTTATTTTATGAGCGGTGGAGGTAAAAATTAAAACTTGTGAAGTGTGAAATGCGGGGATATGGAGGTGACGTGGAAAAGAGAGGTGGGCCCACCCACAACCCGCAGATCAAAACCTTTAACACATTCCTTAGCGCTAACCCTTTAAACTTGCGAAGTGTGACATTCGATCACATCGCATCGCAATATCGCAAGTTTAACCATATTTTAAACTTGTAAAGTTTACCGAATGCGATATGCGATACGATCTACACCGTCCATATCTCTATTTTAGTTCTATTCTTTGATCCTGACCATTTGTTTTCTCCTTTGCACCTCCTCCAAAAATATTAAGCTTGTAAGGGAAATACGCCATTTCTCTACCTACAGGAAATTATCCTATTTTTCTCCACGGTGTAACTCTCCTGAACTTATCCAGTGTTCTGCCATGCTAGTCTCTCATGAGCCCGACTTGACCCTTTCTGCGCGCTTTTATTCTTTGTTTCTCCTTTGGCTTAGATTGTGCTTCCAATGTTGTTTTTGCTTCCCTGACTTTGGTTCCAGTGCTCATGTGATGATGAATCCTCATTTCACTTGTGGTTAACCTTTTGAGCATATTGCAGGTCTTCTTAAAATTTTAACAACTATTCCTCAATAACCTTGAATTGCTCAGAACGTCTCTTTACTTTTAGTTGAGTCAAATTATGCCACCAAAATTGGAATTAAAATACACAATCGAAAGCATGGATAAAAAATAATTTGTTGTAGATATGTGATGAGAAAAGGCATGAGTTCAAAGGATAAATCATTAACCTGAGGAAATAGTTGGAAGAAGCATCGAGAGTTGAAGAGGTGATGAGTATAAAATTGAAGGAAAGACAGGAGCAATGTGAAATATTATAAGCATAGGTAATTTCGACATGAAATGAGCTAGATAAAAAGAGCATAAAATATTAAAAGTTAGAAGAGGAAGTAGTCATCGTGAGAAAGAAGTAAGAAAAGAGAAGTAGCTCAAAGTAAATCATTGAAGATAATAAAGCATCACCAAAAATGCATGTAATAGAATATGGTAACAGGATGATTAAAAAGGAATAAAACAAGAACATGCAACATAACCATTAGCTAGGGAGTGAGCAAGGAAAATTATTGTCATCAAGGAGATCCCTTCTTTGAAAAATGTCAAGTTCTTCTCTTGCCATAACCTTGTGCATGTAACAACTAATTGTAGGGGAATTCAATCAAGGTCCATAAATTGAAAGTGTAGTAGACAAGGAATTTCCCTCAAGCAAGCAACCAAAGAAGACATTTTTATTATTGGAATATCATCTACCATTAGGCACACAAAACATTTTTATGGCTATTTTTATTCATGCAATGATTTTGGCCATAAGGCTATTGAATGCAAATGGTATGCAAAGAAGAATATGATTGTGTTGGTAAATTCATACAAGGTTAACAACACGAGAAGAGATAAGTTTATTTATCCCTTTATAAGTCACATACGGTGATATATATGTAACAATCTTGACCACATGGCCAAAGATTGCAAGTTTCCTAGTTCTTTGGCACACGCTAGACACAATGAAGGAGAATATTCAAAACATATTATATAGGAAAGTAGAAGAAGATGCATAGATTAAAAGGAAACCCACAATTTTTTAGAAAATGAAGAAAGAGTAGCATGTGACTTAAATTAAAAATTGAAGTCAACATGGCCTCAGGTGGCGTTTCTCAAGGAAATCAAAGTGGCCTTGAGTAAAGAATAATATGGTTAGTGTTAGAGTAGAAGACATGAAGTTTGAAGCCTCTTAGGGGGAGAGTAGCCCCTAGAGTGTCTTGGAAGAGATAACATATATGATGAGATAAAATTTTCACATAAGGTGCGGAAGAGACCTAGTGCTTTACTTGTGGTTAGCAGAACAAATGAAGAGAGTTTACTTTCTTGTTTGGGGTACATAAAAAGGAGTTGAAGCAAGACAATATTGGTTACTCAATACTTATGCCAATAAAGGATGCCAACCTCAAAAAATATTTCAATGTTTCCAAAAGAATAAGAGAAGATATGATCAATATGCTCGAGAGAGAGGGGCTTATCTTGCTTTGTAACCTTGGACAAAATAATTTCCGTCACGATAGCAAATCATGATAGTAAGAAAATGTTATCAAAGTGTCTTTTAGGGCACAATAATGAATAGAAATTTATTCACAGTGGAAAAAAGTAGTAAAAAATGTCTATTGTGAGAAATTTCAATGAAATTATGGCCATCTTATAGTATTGTGCTTTCTTTGCAAATTATAAGATATATTATCATGATATTAAAAAGTTAAACACCTTGGCACGCTAACAATTATTTATATCTAGGCATGCATGAGGGATTTCTATTGAAGATAAATATTACTTAAGAATAATGTTGATGTTGCGTGAGATTTCCATAGGGATATAAAAATGAAATCTAGAATTAGGCCAATTATTTTTACTTTCGGTATACTGATAAAAGAAATTTTCTTTGAAAGACTACAACCTGAGTGTAGTGATTTACAATACTCTCATACACACATTCTGCAAAAGAGGGAGTTTGGGTGTCTACAAGAAAGTTATGGGAGACATGAAAGATAGTGGTTGTGAGCTAAATGAGGCCAGTTTCCATATTTTAATTAGTGCATATTGTAGATTGGGAGAAATATCATAGAAACTTCTACTTCTTGAAAAAGGGAAAATACCACCTTCCACAATTCAATGTACTATAATAATGAATGAGGCAAAGTATGAATCCATTCATGGTTTCAAAAACAAGAAGGCATCAGAGAATGCTTCAGCTAAGGAAACGATCAAATATTTGGAAATGTAAGGGTTGATTACTGAGTTTAAAAAAAAAATATAGATGTGGAGGATGCATGTATATTTGGAGAGGATATAGAAAAGGAAAATTATTTAAGGATCTTAGGTAAATTTGCTGATAACAGGTAACTAAGGTTACTTGTGTTAATAATTCAAGTTGGTATATTTTAGGGGGAAATCAGAGTTCAAATCGTGGGGAATGCAATTTTTTCACATAGTGTTTGAGTTGTATATAAAATTACATCCCCACCACTTCGTGCCTTACTTGCTTGAAAACCCCGTCTCTCAGGTCATTCATGATTTCAAAGGAGCTTGTAGTATTTCCAACAATTACAAATAAAACTAAGAAATTTTAAAATGATTTTTTTTTCAGAAGGAAAAAAATGTTGTTTTATATATAAACAAAACAGTACATCATACAGAATAAGAAGTGTTGTGTTGAGCACTTCCCTAATGATAAATCAACATTGGCCATAAGAAAGGAAAACTCATACCCATTACATATAACACCTATAACTCCCACCAAACAAAGCATGTCAAAATTATATAAAAATTCCCCCATATGCAAAAATGAAGACATAAAAGACAAGGAAATCATGGACGGGACATGTCAGAATATCAAAAAAACATCAAAATAGAAATGTCCAGCCACACAGAAAGGTGCACAATTATCCAGATCAAGTACAACATAGAAGGAATCCACCACAACAACATAAGGGGTATTCTAGCTCGCTTGTTGGAGAGATCCGTCAACACCCTCAACCCACTCTATTCCAAGATATATATAGGCTCGCTTGATACCGAGAGAAGAAGAAACAAAACAAAGAAGGCATGGTTGCTACGAGAAAAAAAAAAAAAAACAAACAGGCTCACTTGACATCTAATCCAGCATATCCGTAAAGCATATAATCATGGGATGGGAATGTTTTTTGTCCAAACGATAATACTATCTTTGTAGTGTGCCACCTGCTATATACCATAAGCCATACCCATACATTTTTTTGATAAACCATCTGCCCTAGTGTTGTTTTCCCTATATATATGATGTAGTGGAGGGTAGTTCAATTTCTCCCACAAGTATCTAGTCCTCTTGAACCATCCATGAGAAGCCATAGAGGAAGGGGAGGAGTGATCGAGTATGGCCTCAATAATAAACTTGGAATCGCCATAGATGAAGACTTAATCCAGTCCCAGATTGCAAGCAGCCAGTAAACCACACCAAAGAGCCATTAGTTCCACCAAGTTGTTTGTGCCCCTACCCCCATTCCAACAAATATGGATCCTCTCAGTCTGTGATAACTTGATCCAAGCCCCACATCCCATGATCCAATCCAAACATGCACCATCAAAGGAAATAGCAGGAAGGGAGATAGGATGGGGTCGAATCCTTCTGGATCCATCACTAACAAGATCCATAATAGGTACCCTATTGCTAATCCAACTCAAAATAATATTATAGATATGAGGAATTATAATAGGAATACCATCAAATATGAACCAGTTCCTGGCCCACCAATAAAAAGAAAGGCAATGACTGAAATTTTTCCTTCACCTGATCCCATTGAAGAGTCACTTCCATAAAGTTATTCGAAGACCATGATGTCCTGATAAGATATTTACCGAATAGGAGCCAAATGTGAGCCACGCTGGGCCATGTAAAAAATAAGTGATCTGTTGATTCATCATAGTTAAGGCAGAAAACACATCTACCCGGTCCATGCATTCCCCGTCTCTTGAAACCATCCCATGTTAGAATCTTCCTCTTCCATACTAGCCAACCAAAGAGAAGGATTTTAGTCAGAATATTCCTATGCTAGAATTTCTCAAATCCAATAGAAGTGTAATCCATAATATAAAAAAGGTTAATATTGGAGTATATGTTTTTAACCACCAGAGCATCATTCTTCATTTTTCTAGCCCAAACAAGTTTGTCCCCTTCATTACAGAGGGATAAATCGACAGTCTAAATTTGCATTTTGTAATTTGACCATTCTTCAACATCCCGTCCTGATAGGCCCATCTGGGAATCTGATTTGATGACAGGCGCACTATATTCCCAGCAAAGTATCACCTGAGACAGATAATAGATACCCCTGTGCGATAATTTATGTAACAACTGGTTACTGATGACTGGAACATATGAAAAGCCATAGATTTTATCACCGCTCAGAAGAATCATATGTCCATTACCAAAGCTCCATGCCAGACACCCAACAAGGATATGTATGATCTTTTTGAATCCAATCCATATAGCCGACATGGAGCGCGAAAATATAAATTGTTGAGAGTAAATTAAGCGCATAGGGTCATTCAAAATATATTTTCATGAAATGATATCTGACCAGATCCCTTTATTTTGAAGTGCATGCCATATAGATTTAAGGAGTAGAGCCGAATTGAAGGATCGAGTGTTAAGAATGCCCCACCCTCCCAGATTCTTCAGGCAGAATAATATCCCTAGCTTACATAGGTGATAATTATTTTTCAAACTAGTCCCACCCCATAAAAACTGAGCTATGATAGCATTGATCTGAGAAATTATACTCTCTGGAATGTAATAGAGATGATCCCAGTAAACAATGACCTGGGCTAGAACCGCCTGAATCATAATAAAACGGCTGCCAAGAGATAACCACTAATGGGTCCATCTCGAGATTTTGTGTTTGAATTTCTCAACCAGCCAAATCGAGTCTTTAATCTTATAACCACATAGTTTGATTCTAAAGTCATGATAAAGAAATCCATATGATTCCTGCCTTGTTTTCACCCCAAGAAAATCAGCAATAAAGGAGATTTGTCCCCCATCCTCAAAATCAGAAATGAGAAAAGATTTTTACTTGTTGATACATCAAACAGTGGAAACGGTAAATCAGATGAGCAAAAAGTGTATGTAAAACCAATGATTTCTAACAAGTTTCCCGAAAATAAGCAGATCATCAACAAATAAGGAGTGGGAGATACTCACAGATTTGGAAAAGGAGTAACCAACAATGTATCCAGCATGCATTGCCATCTTCATTAGGCAACTGAAACCGTCCATGAGAAGGATGAATATGAGGGGCGATAAGGCACAACCCTGCCTCAAACCATGTTTAGCACTGAAGAAGGAGGTAGGATTCCCATTAATGATAACAGAATATCTAACCGAAGAAATACAACCCATAATCCACCGAATGGCCCCCATGGGAGCACCAGACTTCAGCATAAGTAGGCGAATACATGAAAAGTTAGCTCTGTCGTATTATTTAAGGAGATCAATTTTCAATATGAAAGCTTCCTTTTTCCCCTCGTGCATGGAGTGTAAAACTTCATGTGTAATAGCAATAGCATCATGAATATATTGGCCTTTTAGGAACTCATATTTCTCCTTTGAAATGATCTTCGATAAAGTCTCCCTAATTCTGTTGGCAATGATTTTAGATGAGATTTTATATATAATATTTCAAAGGGAAATTGTTCTAAAATCTATGAAGACCTTTGGATCAGAAATATTATGAATTAGCGCCAAAAAGGTGGCGTTCATGTTAGAGGGAATATGTCCCAAAATTTGACCATGTTCAACAATTGTAGTGATTTCCTCACCCATAATATCAATGAAGTGGATATAAAATTCTGCCGGCCACCCATCTGGCCGCGGGAACTTATCATGAGAAAATGATTTCAATGTTGACATCACTTCATATTTCATTACTTAAGAGTTTAATATTCCGATGGCCTCCTCATCGAACATTTTAGGAATATGTTGCAGAACCCATAGTTGGCAGTTAGGGTCGATGTCCTGGTCAACGTTATAAAAAATCGAGAAATTCTTGAATGCCTCTTCCATAATTTCATGAGAAGAAGAAGCCAAACTCCCATCCGCTCTTTGTATGTGCCAAATAGAATTATTATTCCTTCTCTCATTCGCACTCTTGTGAAAAAATTTCATATTCAGGTCTCCTTCCTTGAGCTGGTTAATTCTGTTTTTCAGCTTCCAAGATATTTCCTCAATCCTCAATATCTCCATTTTTCTACTCTGCAACTGTTCCATAAGCCTGTATGTCTCCCGATCGAGAGCCTTTGTTACAAAATCTGCATGAAGATCGGAGAGCCTTTCATTTATATTCTTTAATTCTAATCAGAGACTCCTTTTATTTTGAATTTCCCATTCTTTAGTCAGTCCTTTGATCCTTTGTAGTTTATTGTGAAAACAGACCCATCCGAAAGAGTCCTGCGAAGGAGATTTGTTAGTCAAATTTTTTCAGACAAGCTTGTCATATTCCGAACCCAACAGCCATGCACGATTAAAATTAAAAGGGATATCCTTACTCTTCTGGTCCAACCACAAAGACAAAAATATGGGTAAATGATCAGATAGATCTGAGATCAGCACTCCAGATATCATGTGATCCAATAGGGAGAATAGTGCTTCGGTCACCATTGCACGATCCAGTCTCTTTGTAATGAAGTCCCCCTCCACCTGATGATTGGTCCAAGTAGGGGATATGTGGAAAGGTCTGACATCCCTAAGGAGCATAGATTCCAAAATCGAACAAATGTGACTTGCCATTGGATCCCGTCTAGCTTTAGTGCCCCATGACTCATCTGATTTTAGAGTGAAATTAAAATCGCCAATGACCATGATATTTTCCAAGGAAAGAACACCTGACCTGTCTATTCGAGCCCTGAAAGTGGCCCAATTTTGGCATGGAGCATATAGATTTATGATGTTGATATTTCCTTACAAACCCCTTATGTTCCTTGACAAAAGGATACTGCCGAAAAAGTTGTATGCTTGAAACTTGGCACGAGATGGATCCAAAAATGCTAAAAGTCCCCCAGCATGTCCCTCGGCTTGAACTGCAGCGGCATTCCATCCAGGGAAAATGGACAGAATAGTATTAATGGCCTTATACCTATTAAATAAAGTCTCCTGTAGAAGAACAATCTCCGACTTCATCTCCCTCAACAATTATCTTAGGCGAAGTTGTTTAGAGGAGTCACCCATACCCCTTAAGTTCAAGGAGATGATGTAAGTCATTTGGAAACCCCAGGAGGGTTGCTTGCTCTAAGCGCCCTGAGTTCTTCTGATGTAGATATAGGAACCTTCGTAATATCAAGGAGTTCACCACGAAAAATGGATTTATTTTTCAGCCTACCTCTGAAGTGTCTAGATCTAGACTTAGATTTTTTCCTCACTATAATATTGCTACCTAACACCGGAGAGATGACAATATCAGAATATCGAGAGATATTATAAAAAAATTTCAATGTTTGGGTTGCCTAATAAGGAATCAATGTTTCTTCCAATTGTATTTTTTGGTGAATCTGATATGTCCACATTCTCATTCATAAGCGGAGAGGGGGGGGGGGGGGGGATGGGGGGGGAGATTCCCATTCGAGGGGAGGCATGGATGGGGAGGTGTACAAAGGAGATATTGAGACAAAATCCATTTTTTCCCCCAGGTCGATAGCTGGTTCATGGTTGACCAAGGATTCAAAATTAATCACCGGCGGTCCAAAATCAGCAGGGGGAGTAATCTCATTGTTAACCATGGATTCATAATAATCCATCGACGAGCCAGTATCAACAGGGGGACTAATCTCCTTTTTAGGGGTAATATATTCCCCACTTTCTGCACTAGCAGAAGAAAATAATTCATCACCAGAAGCCAAAAGAGGAGAATTACCTGATGGGGAGACATTCCTCCATTGATTTTAAGTCAACTTCTGCCTCGCATCATCAGATCTTTTTTTGTCCAGATGGGGGGCCCTGAACCACATTGGGTAGTTGTAGATGAAGAAGTGTCCTCAGACACTTTACTTTATTGATAATGGAAAAATATTACATAGAAAATTGCAGGAGTTTACAGACGTAAACTCTCACTCCCACACTACACTCACATTACACAATGAAATAGGGAACAATCCTATTTATAACCTCTATGTTCTAACTTAATCTAGTTATGTATCACTTGGAAAATAAAAAAGTGTCCATTTACAATAAATGAGTTTCTAACCACTCTACTAACTTCACTCCTAGCTTAGAGCCTAGAGAACGACTCTTTTCTAGAGTCCTAATTTTTATTAACAAATTTCTATTTCTAAATATCTATAATATTTATTAAATATTCTAATTTAATAAATATATTTATCTTAACTTTACATTATTCAATTTATGTATATTTGGATTTATAATTTCCTTTATGAAATAGGCTAACATTCCCCCCTTCAAGGATAAATCCAAAAGAAGAACGAGGAACCATCTTCCAAGTTCTCAAGTTGATGCTGAAAAAATATTCAATCTCAAGAGACCATGAATCAGCTGTATGTCTGATTCATCTCTGAATGTTGCTTGACAACTCCATCATGTGCCAAGTTGCAAAAGGATCCATCTGTCCTTTGCATGAAATCAACATCAAAATTTTGTTCAAAGCCCACTGGCTGATGATGTCAAAAAAAACTCACTGTTTCTTTTGTTATGCTGAAAACTGTGTTGTCGACTGCCCACTAGAAAATTTGTTGATGCCCACTGGCTGTTGAAGATGCCCACTGGCTGCTTTTGTCAGCTGAAAGGAGAGACACTTATCTGTAAAATATTCCTGAACTCCCCCCCTTCAGGTGTAGGAGTTTTACACTGTTGTACTCCCCCATTCAACTGCATGAGAGTACCATCATCTTTTCAGTGTTGGCTACACTATGTGTGATTGGATTCGATTGCAGAACTGAAGCAATATTTTAACTGTGGATGACCATTCCCAAGGGTCGATCCATTCATAATGTATCTTCAATCTCTCTGATTTGTGTTGATTGCGACATTTGTATAAGGAATGATTGCACTTGCCACAATGGCGATAGGGATGGAGATCAAAACAATGATCTTCCATATGACCGGTTCTCTGACAATGAGAACATTTTGGTTTGACTTCAACTTCAGGTTGTGTGGAATTCTCTTTTTCGGAAACTTTGGGTTGCATGCACTGCTGGTTGTCTGCAACTGTCTCTGAATGTGCTGAGGGGATCTGTTCAAGAAATCCCACACTGACGAACTGAATGGGCTTGGAATAATCAGGAATATGTAAGTTTGCATCATCTTGGACATATCCTAATCCTCGTCAATTCTTGTTATTCTGAATTTCTTCCGAGGGCTTGATGATGGGCTTGGAATAAATTGGATCTGGAACAACTTCGACACTTGAAGCTGTTGGAATGAAAGACTTATCATCTGGATGGTTCAAAGACTTATCATCTGGATGGTTCAAAGACTTGAAAGTATCACTATTTTCTTGCAATTCAATCCTTTGAAGTTGTGACTCGAGTTGAAGAAACTCAATAGTTTCATGTGTTTGTTGTATATGCCTTGAAAGATTAGCAAGAGTGTCTTTGCTGACGTGCACCATGTCTTCATCACTGAAGATGATCAAACTTTGAAGAATGTTTAACAACTGAATATGTTGCGCCATCTAAACTTGTGCACTTGAAATCAGGCTCTCTTGTTGTAGATGTAGTACTTTGAACTGTTTCGATTGAATGACAGGCTCGCTTGCTTGATTTGTTGCTAACTGCGCTTACTTGGAACACTTGCTAGAAGTGTAGAATTGTCTCGCTTAAACTCTGGAATTCACACTCGCTTGATGATAATCGCATTTGTTTAAGCTCTCACTTGACTTACTTGATGACTTCACGCTCACTTGAATGAGTAACCATGCTCGCTTGATGTCGATGTCAACTTGGTTTATTGATGTCAGAGTTGAACTTGTTTGGTTGCTTTTGATGGTCGCTGCAATAAGCTTCACTTTGTCTTGCTTGATCGTTTGATCTTTGTACTGTCTTGACACAAATTTCTTGAAATCACGCTTGCTTGGAGATGTAAACTTGTTGCTTGTTTGAAAAAACTCATGTACTCAATTGGTTTTGTGTAAAGGAAGGGTGTCGAACACTATCGACAATGCACCCAAGAAAGCTTACAATGATTCACTTTAAAAATAATGAATTCACTTGTCTTCATAAAAATTCATTATCAATGAACTTTTAATGATTAACATAACATAATGAATTTGATTACAAGTTCTTTAAATGGATTTTCAAGAACGTTGATGAAGACTTTTCTGTGAAAAGCATTAACTTGACTAGGTGAATTTTCTTTTTGATGTAGAATGTTGATGTAGACAATCTTCAATTATATGTTGCAGTGTTGATCTTGCAGCTATGTGTTGTTCTTGCTGATGTATGCGATATTAAATGAAATCATTGATGTGTCACAACTAGACACAAATCAAAAACAACAACATGAAGCCATAAAAAACATGCACCATCAAACACACATGGTGTACCTAAGATCCCCTTATTCAATTTCGGGTGGATCTAGGACACATCAACACCAAAAAAATGATATCTTTATTAATCACTGAGTACATCTGAAGCAATGATAATGCCAAGCTGACAACCCTTTGAAATAACGCGCCTTCAAAGTCTGAATGGATAGTGACACAATACTTTGAATGGAAACACTCCTTAGCTCTCCAAATTACAAAATACAACTTATCACTCCAAGGATTTTAAAACATCACCCTTGTTACTCCAAAAAGTACAAAAGTATCACTCTTATTACAAAATCAATGACAAACCTTATGACTCCCCTCACAAAAGTATTTTCACCATTTCTTATCTCTCCCCAATCAATATTTAAAGAGCCACTATAATCATACTTTTTACATAATTTCCATTAAAATAATGGAATGAACATTATGAAGTCACTCCACCCTTCTTAGAATATCACTTCTTACTTTGGAAACTACGACCCTTTTTTTTTTTTTTAAGAAACACTTTGGAAAATTATGACACCTTTTTTTTTAAGTGGCCTTTTAAGTGGCCAGTGTGGTGGAAAATCATACAACAGAAAGGGACACCCCAGTAATCGACCCTTTTCTTGTTCCTTGTAAGCCCCCAAACCAAGTCGACATCCCCAGGAAATCCTCCAAAGAAACAAACTTTGACTAAAATCCATGCAATGCGTTTGTCACTGGCCCCAAGAATACAAGGATCGATATATTTCATGCAACCAATGGAGTTCCCAATGGACCTTAAGGCCTTAAACATAAAAAATTCCAGTGGGAGTCCCGGAAGTTTAACCCAAACCATCTTGTTCTTTGGCACCTCTATGATTGGGTTAAATCCGAGGTACCAAGGCAGAAGCTGCAAGAAACTCTTCCCTCAAACCCAGGTCTTGTTGACTATCAGAGCAACATCTTTTTCATTCAAAAGGTGAATACTAAATCAGTTATTTAGGAGTAGGCTGACCTTCGGGGTATATCCCATAATGGGGCTCCATAATTTCTTAGCCCACTCCATCATGTCCACCTCATGTCCATTGGCAGATATCCAATGTCCAATGAGGGCATGCTTCTGGAGACTAGTGACCCTACCCCAAATATCCTCATATTCCAATACCACTTCTTTGATATCCATAGCAGGCTTATAGCAAGCGAGATGTTTCTTATTCTATTTACACCCCCATCTTCAAGTCGCACCACCGTTAGACACATTCAGGTTCCACACAACAGGTTCAACACGATGCCGAACAGTGAAACCTGGAGGTGTGAGTATGGACTGTGCAATAAGAGTGGCATCTGTCTCAAATTCCTTTTGTCGGCTTTATTCAACAGCCTTCGTGGAAGAAATCATAGCTTATTATGAAGACGTGTAAGAGGATATTTGATCCCGATAGTCAGACATAAAGTTCATCAACGGTCGATGACGATGACAAAAAGGATGGAAAGGCAAGACCAAGAGGGAATGGGCCAATTCCCCCCCAGAAAAATGTACAACGAGGCACTAGGATAATGAAGAGGGGGAAACCATGTGTGCTATCATTAAGGAATGTTTGTAACTAGCAACAAAAATCCCAACTACTCCCATCCTATGGATTGAAATGGTCGGAGAATTTATTCAAAAAACATTGATAAGAGTGAGGTCCCATTTAAAAAACATGACATTGACAGCACTCTTAATCCATCCATAAATGGAAGCCGTCACCAATTTGAAAACCAACCTAGAATTAGCCAACCTCGAGGAGTAAGGATATTGATAAACGTATTAATCATAGTACCTAGTTTACTCATACAGCTAGAGATTTCATTAAGATCCCCAAACTTGACATGACCCAGCAAGAAATCATCACAAACAATAGCCAGGTAGTACATATATTTCAAAATTACTGGAAAGGTTGTCAACTGGAAAAAAGGTGGTGAAGACAGATCACGCAGAAAAACCAGTCCTGTGAGAAATTGTATGGCTTAGATATGGCAACAACCGCAACATACACACCTAGGGAAGCTCCACCACCTAGAACGTATTCGAAAGCCAAAGTTTTTGCATGGCCTTGAAACAATAAAATACTCTACCCATTTACGCCATAGAGAATACAATTTGGATGAATAATGACCAGCCTGATAGTCAGAATTAGACGAAGCTTCCAGATATGGGTTCTTATCTTTGTGGTTTAGAATTTTCCTTACAGTATGTTCTATATATTTCCACAAATATCAAAACAGTGATGCACATTAAGGATATAATCATGCACACCTCCACCTCCTCAGATTGCATCATCATATATATTGGCCATAGAAAGAGCCCGAGAAACATTCTAGAATTTAAGTGCTCACAAGAAGACTATCATCAAACCATTTTGCTTCATACCTGAAGTAACTACTTATAAACTCAATACTGCAAGACCAGTCATGCTTTCCTAAAAATTTTAGAGCTGCAAAATCCTTAGAACACAGTCATCTAGCCAATATTCTTCGGATTACCTCGACTTTAAACTAGTAGCATCCAAAATCCAAAGCCATTATAGGTTAACTATACTATAGTGATAAGTGTTCACACCCAACGAGCATCATAGTGAAAGACCTCCCTTCAAGAGTGTCCATAGCCGTTCGACAAGGATCTTACACCCATCCCATGGAAAGGAAAACTATCAATATACTAACAAAATCTTCACTCCCCTAGCTCCATGCTCCAATCCATGGTCCTTCTTTATTGATCTCATCGGCTCCATGTCTTAGTGTTGCTCAGAAATTTTAAAATGCTAACACAACTGAAGGAACCTCTATGACATGGTGCATATGTGGTCTAAAGAAACATCAATGACCAAGAATATGATTTCATATCGAAATTAGGCTCAACAATTTATGGGGATCTACAAGTGGATCAATGACACACAAATTCCAGTGATACATTACATAGATTTATGCATAGTTACAACAATACCAGATGTGTGTTACCATCATATGGATGGAAAATCACCTAAGATTCTAGATATGAATACAAGAAAACACGTAGTATGCCAAAGGGAGTCTTCATTTATGTTAATAAATACTTGTGATATGTTAGAATGGTTACAAAAGTGTCAGACATGAGGGAAACGACATTATATTCCAAGTCCAATTAGACCTTATCCCAAGCCAACATATGTGGATATATAAGATTGAAGTCTGAAGAATTAAGATAGAGGATGTTAGAGCCTCAATGTATGTGTCATGGTTTCTAGGGATTCAATAGTAGAAGCTAGAGAAAATTGTATGAGTTAAAGGGGATAAAACAAGTAGAGGAGAATGTTATAGAGAGGGTTACAAGTGAGAATATGTAATAGATCATGTTGGAACCTAATTTGAACCTTAGGCTAAAGGAAGGCAAATCAGGGTAACCTCAAACCATGCTCAACCTTGTAGCTAGCCCTACAAGGTCAGGAGAGGGCTCTCTCCATGAAAAATATTCAATGAAGTATAAATGCGAACTGATTTTAGGCTAGGTATAGTAACAATTGAAATGTTTTTCATAAATTTTTCAGGGTTGTATGAACAGATGGGGTTGGGCAGTTTGAAAATGGGGAATTAAATCAGAGATACAGGGTATTTTTTGGGGCAAGGTAGGCAGGATTCTAACAACTTAGTTTTAATAATGATGGAATGTGTAAGACTGGTGAGAAGCTGAAAAGGGCATAGGAGATGGATCCTTTTCAAACAGCAGAAAACATCAAGTATTGAATGATTTCCCAAGGTAGGGCATTATACAATGGATTCTACCTATCTATCTTGAAATCATTCAAGCAGAGATATGAATGAATGAATGGAAAACATAACCATTAACAGATGAACACAAAGGAAAGAATAGTGTTAAAATCCATACCACAGGGATCCCACAAATCAGTGCTGCATTTATTTATTAATTCCCTACCAAACTGTTACAAATGGAGTGTAGAGCATCCTCAATGATTTCCAACTTATTCCTTACTTTATTCCCCCCCTTTAAAATGACTCAGAAATTACATTAAATAGGCAGAATTTGAGGGGGGTAGATCCATAGAAGGAGGGGCTATTTCAACAGCCCAGAAACCAAAATTTGAACATAGGAAAAAGACCAACAATCTGCCCTTGAAAAGAAGGAGCAACAAAACATTTTTACCATCTTTAGGATTCGCTGTTACACCCAACAAATGAAAATAGGAAATCTGAAGAATATATCCCTTTTTCATCGCTGCTTTAGATGTTTCTAGTTCATAATTAGTTCATGACCTTTGACCATTGTCTCTGCCTTTACTCTTTGAAGAAAAACCAACTGTCAAAGAATAATGCCTTTTGAAATCGATGAAAACCATACTTGCCATTTCAATGAAGAAAAGTCCCTTTTTGGGTGAAAAAGAGAAAAGGAAAGGATGGTGGGCCCAAATCGCGATCGCAAATCGCAATCGCAAATCGCAATCGGAAGGGGAAGGGGTGTATTGGAACGATGCGATTGGAAACTTGTGATGCGATAGTGTATAGGGGGAAAGGGGAAATCACAATCGGAAATAGGAAGGGAAGGAGAGCGGAGGTAAAGTACCTGTGGGAACTGCCGATTGCATCGCATCGGCGAAAGGGAGCGTGGAAGTTTAGAACATGGCGCGGTGTGATGCGAAGAAATAACTTAAGAAATCCTTTGAATTTATAATATTTGAATAATCGATTTTTACAAAGTGAAAGCCACTTTCGTTTGGAAAGCGCAGAAGGGTTTATGGTGGGACCGGGAGGGATCACAATCGGATAAAATCATAGGAGCGGGGACAAAATTTGGGAGCACTCCGAATTTTGCGATGCGATCAAGCAATTGCGATTGAATGTGGGTTGTCGGATCGCTGAGAAGATCAACGATTCGGATACGAACCAGGGGGGTCAATCGCATCGGAGGTTCTCAATCAGAGGTGGGTCAATCGGGACCATGCGATTGAATGTTGCGATTGGATCGGAAGAAAAGGGTTGCGATCAGATCGGAAGAAGGGGATTACAATGAAAAAATTTAAAATTATATGAAAAGGTAGAAGTTATAAAGTCTAAGGGAAAAATGAGAAAAGGGGTAAGGTTAGGCTTTTGGGAACTTTTATTCACTTAGGCATATCCTCCAATCCAGGAGTCAGTTTTGGGAGCATGATATATCATTGGAAAGCTCTTTCTAGGTTCTATCTAATGGACATACTTAGAACATGATTTTGCACTGAAAATACTGTGGAAAACAAATTTGAAAATTAGAGTGGTGGCTGTGTAGAGATGGCAGCTTCTAAAGCTCAACTTATTACATATGAAGACACAAAATTACATAAGAAATGATAATAAAGGCAAAGTGCCATGTTTTCACCTCAAAACATGTTTTGAAGTGAAAATTACATCAAGCTTAATAGAACAACTATTTGATTTTTTCTAGATACTATGCCTTTGAGTTTATTTGACCTCCTCATGACCTTGCTGATATTTATTGACAGTTGGCTCATTATTTTGACCATGATGGGACCCTAGATCCTAATGAAACCAACCCTATGACCTAATAACATGAATTTTGAAGTGAGAGTGAGTCATGACTGAAGACCATAGAGAGGAGAAACAACAAGTTTCTGCATGAGGGAAAACTGATGAAAAACCACTACCATCAATGAATCCATGACCTAATGGAATGATGAAAATTTATGGTATGGGACTCCTACTATGCAAATGCAAAAGAGTAAATTTGATCACTGATGGCAGTGTGACAAAACTAACACTAACATTGGCTCCAATAGTGATGGTAGCTCCTTGGAGGTGCCAAGAACACCGTAGACCAAGTAGCCTTATCCATTGGGAAAATATGGTCAAAACACTGAAACTGACACCATGCAGACTGACTCTGACTCAACTATGACTAAAAACTAAATTAAAACAAGCAAAAATTACACATATCATTCAAATTTTATAACCTTCACCTCGAGCCCCAAACTTCAATGATTGTGTACTTGAAATCTGACCAGCAATGGTATGGTATATACAATGACTGTGACATAATTTTGGATCCATTATCTCAAAAGTGGCAGTGCCTCAAAAGCCTAACATTCACTGGCCCTCCAAGGAAATCTTTGTCGTCCATCTCTGTGAGCAAGAAAGCATTTTGTCCCCTGTATACTGAAATTTTATACTGTTCTTTCCATAGGTTATCGAACTTACCATGCTTCCCTTTGTCCTCATTTCGTGCATCCCATCTCAACACTACATCTTCCAATTGAAATTTTTCTGCTCTGGTCTTCCGGTCATAGATTTTCTTTATCTTCTCCTACAACTGAATAGTGTTCTGAGAAACTTCCTCTCTTTTTTGCTGAAGATGGACCATTTGATTGATCCTTCGCTGATTATCGTCCTCTTCACTGCCGACCTCTTGCAATAGTCTCATGACCGGAACTGTAAGCGATGTAGGAAAAACAACATCCGTACCATAAACCAATTCAAACGGTGACATACCTATGGATTTCTTACTGCTGACTCTATCTGTCCATAACGCATTGATGAGATTTTGATGCCAGTTCCTCTTATTTGTTTCCAGCATTTTCTTAATTATGTTTATCAGAGATTTATTTGATGATTATGCTAGGCCGTTGCCTTGTGGGTAGTATGTTGTTGAATGGCCCAACACAATATTTTATTTGTAGAAGAATTCCACCATCTTCTTGGATCTAAATGCTACTGCATTATCTGTTATGATTTTGTGAGGGCAACCAAAATGAGATAAGATATTTGATTCTAAAAATTGAATGATTACTGTATCAGTGGCCTACCTTGCTAGAATGGCCTCAATCCATTTGGTGAAGTAATCTGTACCTGTCAAGATCCATCGATGCTGTGCTGATGATGCGGGGTGGATTTCTCCTATGAAATAAAGTCCCCACTGTTGAAAAGGAGCATTTACTTGAACTGGTTTCAAAGGAAGAGGAAGCAGTTTCCTTTTTCCTTGGAAAACTTGACACTCATGGCAACTCATCACTATTTTATACAAATCTAAAAATAAAGTGGGCCAATAATATCCTGCTCTCAACACTTTGTTAGCTGTTGTTTTCCAAAACAAATGACCACCACAATCACCTTTGTGAAAGTCATGCATCACCTGCTGAGCCTCATCTTCAACCAAACAATTAAGTAGAATACCTCCTGGATCTTTCCAATAAAGAGCACTGTTTAAAATAAAAAATTTAGCAGACTTAAGTTTTAGAGATATACCTTTGCTTCTAGACATTTCGAGAGGTGGTGAAAGGTGCTAAAGAGCATAAACTATGTCTGACTACCATGTGGATTGTAGAAAAATTTCTGAAACCAGAGCAAGCGAACCATCATCCTCATTCTCCGACATTGCTGCTATGAGATTTATATCCAGGGCATGCAGGTTGGATTGTGCCATTAGTTTCGCTAAACCTTTTCCTTTAATTAACTTTATGGGTTTGATCTCCAAATCATATTCCAACATTGCTGCTATCCACTTACCTCTTCTTCCCTCTGGATCAGTTTGCATCAGGACATCTTTCACTGCTGCATTAGGAACATATGTTATAGTATGTGAATGCAGAATGTATACTCTAAAGTCCTTCAATGCTTTTATAAGAGCCAATGCTTGTTTCTCAATGATATTATACCACAAGGAAACATCTAGAATGGTCCTACTGAAAAAGGCAATGGACTGTGCAATCTGATTTCTCTTTTGGATTAATACCGCAGCCATGGTATGGTCTGATGCAAATGAGAATATAATGAAATATTGAGTGTAGTTGGGACTAATCAAGACTAGGGAATTAGACAGAGCAAACTTTACCAGATTAAATGACTTGATATTCTCCTCATTCCATTTGACAGTGCTGTCCTTTTTCAACATGTTAGTCATTTCTCTTAAATGTTCAGCCAAATTGGGTATAAATCTGCGCAAGAAGTTCATCTCACCATTAAATGCTTGAATCTCCTTTTTGTTACGTGGGAAGTCTATGTGCTAAATCGCCTCCACTCTCGAAGGATCGATGTGGATACCATATTTAGAGATGATATGCCCCAGCAGCTTGCCCTCATCCATAGCAAACAGACTTTTCTTTGGATTGAGAGAAATCCCAAACTTTCTGCATTGTTGAAATACAATCCTCAAATGGTGAAAATCTTCATCATCAGAACCAAAAAAAACTGTCAGATCGTCCAAATAAACAACCAGAAAAACATCCTTTTCATTGGCAAAAGAAATATCCATTTCTCGCTAGAAAGTGGCCCCAACGTTCTTTAGTCCAAATGGAATTTCGGCATACTATAAAGTTCCCCAAGTTGTTGTGAAGGAATTTTTGTCTAGATCCTTTTCATGCACCAAGATCTGATTATAGCCTGAGTAACCATCGAGTAGTGACATCTTTGATGCTCCAACTACTCTTTGCAGAATATGTTCCATATTCGGAAGTGGATAGTTATCCTTTAAGGATACTCTGTTCAGATTCCGGAAATCTATACACAACCTTATCTCTCATGTCTTTTTACGTACCGAGACCAAATTCGAAATCCAATCAGAAAATCTAATTGGGACAATGATACTAGCTTTATACAATCTATCTACCTCTTTTCAATAGATGGAAGTATCTTTGGGTTGATCCTTCTCAGCTTCTATCTAAATGGCTTCTGATCTAGCCTGATGGGTATAATATGCTGAATTATATTTTTGTCATACACCTTCAAATCTGAATAATCCCATGAAAACACATCAGAAAATTCAGAAAGTAATTTAACATATTGTTCCTTTACCTCAGGGGACAGGGCTTTTGATAACTTCACAAGCTTAGGCTTGTCATCTGTTCCAAGATTAACATCTTCAACTCTTTTATTAGTAAGCACCAAGCTCGGTTTCTTCGCAAAATCATATTGATCAGAAAGCTCCTCTAAAGGTATGAAACCTCTAGGAATTACATTGTCTTTTAGCTGCAATACATCCATCTGATTTGCTTCAATTTCTTGATCATCGACATCATAATCACCCTCTATGGAAGTGTCCTTGAATTTTCCTTCATTCTACAAAAAAGCATTGATTTCATTGTCATCCCAAAACACTTTCCAATACCTTAAATTATCCAGAACAACATGCCGATGTTTGACATAAATTTCAAACTTGTTGTTGGAATTCATTGAAATATTCAAATTGCTTGCAGTGGTGGTAAGATAATCTGCAATAAGATTCTGTATTCGGGGTACTGCTGTCAAAGTGTATTCTGGAAACATCCTCAAGATGTCTTCAACTAAATTTCTGTAGGCTCTCAATCATGGATGCTTTGCTTGGTACTCTCATTTTACTTTTTTGATTATCAACTCTGAGTCTCAATAGACAAAAATCCTCTTTGCCTTTAGCTTTTTCAAAATTTTCAAACCTGCAATCAAAGCTTCATACTCTACTTCATTGTTAGAGCAGTCAAAAGCCAATTTGTAAGCACATACTCTAACATTACTAGGGAATTTTTTTAGGCAGGAAGACAAGGCTCCAAATCCATATTCCTATACCAGCACCATCCTTAACAATAACTCTTTCAAATTCCATGCTCCAAAGGCCTTCTTCTTCTTCTTCTAAATGTTGAAATTTTGCTTCTTTCTCCACTTTATCTCGACTGATTTCTGCATTTTTCTGTTGTTCATTTTCCTTTTGCTGCTGGCAGGTAGGAAGCTTAGAAATTCTTGTTGCTTTATCTTTTTCTTGTCTAAGGACTTCGCTAATTTTTTTTGAAATTTCAGGTACCTCATCTACTTCTACGAACTGAACATTTTCATCATTCAAACCACCATTTGAAAATAATAAAAATGACTCTAAATATGTGTGGACTACATTAATTGGATGATTAACTGGCTTCTCTTTACTAGTGATCATGTATTTCATTTTCTTCTCCCTGTATAGTTTTCTCAACTGACCGAACATGGGAATGGTGGCATAAGAGAAATCAAGTTTTATGGTTCCTTTCAGTTTTGCACCCCATGACCTATAAAAAAGCATTCCAAATTGTGGTGGAACATCGGCAACAACCACATCCATCAAAACATTCTTGGCTGGGATTTGATCTAAAGATACTACCAAGTCTTTGATAAGAACAATACAATGGACCCTACCGGAGTCAAAGGAATACAAATCATGGTATTTGCGGGTAATATCGAGACCCAACTTCTCCATAATGGCTTTGGGCATTGTTGTAACTCCTAGAGACAGCCTAGAGTTGTTATAGACCAGTGCCTAGGACATCTTATTACTGTGTAGAGAGCAGAGGATTAAATACCACTTTCAACACTTTAACATGACAGAGCTCTCGCACAATTTCTTTGGAAACAAAAATAACACTAGAGTGGGACCAAAACTCTTGATAATTTTATGCATTAAGAGTAATACTGAACTGACGTAGTGCTACACTCAGAAACTGATGCATCAGACAATTTTAAGACAGCTCATAATAAACCGGGCCAGATTCATGATATATGGTAGAAAAGGTATATATATAAAGATGACTGCAGATATGTATAGCAAGAAGAAGATATCCACTGTCAAAAAGATGTTACTAAGAAGAACTTCGCAGCATATGACGGGCTTAAATAGTTAAGAATCCATACATGCCGAGAACTCTAATCAATAACATTTCATAACAGCTAATATAGCAGAGATACGAGTGAGTTGAAAATGAAACAATGCATTACTCCTGAGCCATTTTAAAGTATCAGACAGCTAATGACATAAGTATCAGTGCGATAAATTTATATCAAAGACAAGGGATACTCGCATTCCAGGGCGTAATACTAGAAAAATGAATATAGATGAATGGAACACAACATTGCAACGAGCAAGAGAGAAACACACACTACCATAACACCAAGTCTAGAATCCTTATTAAAATGAAGCTCCTTATCATTGAGACCCGACGGGCTCTTCACATTTGTATCTGAGTCTTCACAAAACATACACACAGGAAATCCTTACACAATCAATTTTCTCAAGAATTGGAACCTTTGTTACTTCTTTTCTCTGTCTTATATAGGATTCCTTTTACCTTTCAGCGAGAAGATATTTCAGGGAAATATCTTCTTCGCATGACAAAATTTGTTACCGGTCATTATCAAAACAGCAAAATTCCATGATGGGGCAACAGTCCTTCCATCATGCGTAAACAGGCCCTGGGCCGATTTCAAAACAGATCATAGACCAATGTTTGATGTAAAAGTAAAAATGCGAGAGTGGGGAAAAACAACCCACTCGGAAATTTAAAAAACATAACAAAATGAAAGTAAGAAGGCCGTTTAGGCCATGTTGTGAATAAACTGAAATGTCATGAGTGCTGCTGAGTTGAGGCCATTGCGGATGCTGGAGGAGGCACGCTGGCAGAGGAACTGGCGTGCTGACTCAGGAACTGAGTCAATCTCTGTTGGCTATCAGCGTTCGGTTCTGGCATAGCTGTGAGCTTCTCCACTCTGGTGAACGCTTCCCCGAGAGTGTGAATGTCTGCATTAGTTGGGAGCCGGTACCTGATCATGTGGAGAAGACTAAACTCTTTCTGGAGGATTGTGACTATAGTAGTGGCCTTGAGCTGAGTTGCTTTTCCCGTTTGGATATCAGACCGATCCCTTTCCGTTTCTAGAAGTGCTGTGTATTGATCGGGGAGCATGAGCACGGCTGGGGCGTTTGGTTCCCAACAAGAAGGGAGGCCGGCTGCGATGATCACGTCCCACACCTTGTCGAACTGTTCCACCATGTCAGCCACCTGTTGGAGGACCCTTGAAGCTGCTACTTGGGCTTCTTCCTTATCAATAATTTTCTGACATTCGTTGATTTCCATAAATCGGCTGGGAATGCCATGTTTCCCCACGTCATTTTCCCTTAGTGTATAGAGGAAATATATGTAGTTGCCGGCTTGTCGAGCTCTATTTGACAGATTACCCCCTGCCTCCTGCAACCGCCTATTCAGATAAGGAAGGGTGGACTTGAGCTCTCCTATCATTGTTAGGAACTCCCACTGCTCAGTTACTGCCGCGACTATATCCGACCAAATCAAACTTCTGGCCTCGAGCAGGGTGAGATTTCCCTTCACTCGGCTCTTCAGCTCGGTGATGGTTTGTTGTTGCTCAGTCGTGATCCTTTTTCCTTCCTCAAATTCTTTTTGTAGTCCTTCAATTGTTCTGGCCTTTTCAGCCAGGGTACCTTCCAACTCCGCCACCTTTTGCTTGGCAGTTGTTGTTTGCTTCTCCAACACCTCTATCTCAGCCATAGCCGTGGATAGCTGTGCTGTTGCTGAACCAGTTCCGCTTGATGTCTCGGCTACATGGAAACTGTGTGTATCCCACTGGGTCTGTAGCTCAGTGGCTCTGCTCTCCAGCTCTTCAATCCTTTTGGCCATCTTTTCTTTCTCTTCTCTTTCTCTGAAAAGTCTAGCAGACAGCTCATTTTTCTCTTCCTCCACGTGCACCAGTTCATCGGTCTCTACCGGATGTGAAGCCGGTATGCCAGCCCGTTTCTTAGCCGCTGTAACGTCCTTCTGTAACTTGGCTATCAATGCAGCTTGCATTCCCTTCCCTCCTTCATCTGAACTTCTGATCTGTTCGTGAAGCACGCGCACCTGATGTGCGTGGGCACGACAAGCGCTATGTTTTGCCGCAAGGGAATCCCTCAGGTTGTCGTGTTTTTGTTCGGTCTTCCTTAGGGCAAGGGTGATCTGTGAAAGCTTGTCTTTCATCATATCGCAGATTGTTTGAAACAGGTCAGTTAGGTCTTGTACCGAAACCTTCTTCATATCGACAGCCAATTCAAGCACTTTATAACTCGGAACGTCTGAATTCGGGTCCAGGATAGTCTCGGTCATAGACAGTACCAGGCTTTCAGTGTCTGCGTTGACAGAAGTAGAAAGCCTGGTATGATATTTGTCAACGAAACTCCCTAATTCAGCGCTGTATTTGTCTCGGACAGTTTTATTTATCAGCTCCCTTTCGTTCCTCTTGGCAGGAGGAGGCTCGACGATGGCTTGCGTGACTTCAGTGTAGTCAGAGGAGGCTACACTATCTCTTAGTACCACTATTCCTGCTTTGCCCTTATCAAATTGACCAAATTTCGTAAAGGGCTCCAATATTATCCCTTCCCTGATGACTTCAGCTTCACTGGTGGCCACCTTCTGCCTCTTGGGTGGTGGCGCTGCTCCTGAAGTACCGACCTCTTGCTCATCGGTGCCTTTGTTCACTTCTTCTTCCCCTCCTGTAGCAGACGAGTCCGTCTCCATCTGCGAAAACATAGGCCAGACTTCAAGGTTAGCCCTCCATTCCAAAAATGGCCCGGACTCATGAATGTAGGGCGCAGACGTGTTTCTCTTTCTTTTATTTGAATAAGATAACCAGAACAGGTGCCCGCCCACTTCATCTCCTGCATTCAGGTCCATGTTCCGCAACATTTTTCGAATATTGGGAGGGGCATATCTAGCATTTACCACAAAGGGGCCGATTTGTCAAAGAAGCTTTATGATATAGCCCTTCTTAAAGGTGGAACAAATGGAGCCGGTCGGCCGAGGGCTTCGTCTTGAGTGTATTCTAAGGCGTAAAATCGTCGGATGCGGGAAAAGTCAAGAAATGTAGGCAACTTCGCCCATAGACCCGAATTTCGAAGATAATCTTCGGGGACAAAAGAACCAATCACCGGTACACTGGTACTTCCCAGCCTGTAACTAGCGCTTCATCTCTGGGAACACCCTAGGGGAAGGCGCATCGTGAATGATGGTATAGGCAACGGACATGAAGGTATTCACGAAATTGACGTAACCCTCTCCCCTAGGCAATTGACGAACAGAGCAATTCCAGTCGAAGACTGGCCTGGGCTTGGAATTTTCAGAATACATCCTGTCCAGCCCCAAATGATTGAACTTGTCTGCATGCTGGAACAGGAAGAGGTAAAACACCAATGAGCAAAAACGGAATTTTCGGGCTTGAGCGAGCTCTCGAAATCAATGATGGTCACAGTAACCCCGTAATATCCGTAATCCCGTTCTGTGTCATAAGCCACAAAAAGCGAATACACACTGAAGAGATGTCTTCCGGGCTCCCTACTCCCAGGAGGCCTGCGATGAGGGACAAAACAGGTCGAACTTCTTCGGCAAACAGACTCAACGAAAATGGTTCCGATGGAGGCAAGGCCGTCGCCTGGTCGACGGTTATGGAGGCCATGAAGGCACGGCGGGCTTCTCTTGACAACTTATTGAACTGAGCGAGCAAGGTTTCATCTTTGAAACTGAAGTATGTGTCATTGGAAGGGAAACGGAGGGCCTGTCTGATAACCTCAGGGGAAAGGGAAAAGACTATGTTTCCCCGGGGAGAAACGAAGGCGTCCCAATGTACATCATAGGGAGTCCTCGAGCGTATGATGAAATCGACATTAAATGGACTCGGGGAGTGATATAGTGATAGAAGCTTGGGACGTCACAACGAAAATGGTCGGCCTGCGCGGGCGACCAAACAAGAGGGGCTGATAAGAACAGGTCAAAGGATACTTGGGGCCTCGGTGTATACCCACCGTAAGTCATAGAGGGGTCAAAACCAGGGGGGTTTCTCGACTCATGGAGCCGGGGGTTTCCTGTGCCCTCTTTTCGGCGTTCTCTTCCCCTGCTTCTACAATCAACAATTTCGAAAAGAGAGAAAGGAAAAGAGGGAGAACGGAAAATGGAATACCTGAACAGAGGGTGACAATGCTCGGGAAAGCGACGAGGGGAATCGTGACAGTGACTTGGATATACCCGGCGTTCTTCCCCACTCGGTATTTGCCGTAGAAAACGACCTGTGACGATTTACCAGAGAGAAAAACGGGAGACTGTTACCATTGGGGTGAACTTCTTGGGTGAAAAGGCGGATAAGTAAGACGACAGAAGGCAAGTGTCGTAAGGACACTGACACTGAGACACGTGGCGCGTGGGGATTGGGTATATCAAGGTTTAGGTGAGCACCTCGTGTCGGGTTTAAAACTGGTACGGGTCTTAGTACCAGCTGACCTACTAGACTTACCTTACCTTTTATCCACGTACGCAGTCCAATCTTTACAGTACATAATTTCCCTTCGCCGAACTAACACTTTCCTTTCTTCCCTGTGCGGGCCCCTCTTTATTTTGCCACGAGATCACATCCCGCGGCCCACCCTTACCAATCTTTCCCTACCGTGAGATCTTACCATGCCACGTGTTGCAAGTCCGCGGGGGTAAGGGTCTCGTCCTTCCCCCGCAGCTCGACCCCCTCGGACTTACTCCATACACTGTCGTACATAACCCGAGGCGCCTTTCAATAATATGGGTTAACATACAATGTCGCGTCCCCTTTACTTTGTATTTGATGTTCGTATATTATTCCGCCTATCACCGCTTAGTGTTGTTTGTTCATTGGTTTGAATATGTATGTGTTCACCGCCCTTTCGCTTTTCAGCCCAATTTAACTTAATACTTGCCACTTGATTATAAAACTTTAATATAAGGCCCGTTCCTCCTTTTGGTACTCCCGTGGATAGTGCTAAGGATTGAACAACATTGGCTCCACCTGGGGACGACACGTTTGTCCCTGAACGTGTCGAGAACTACGCAGACCGCCTGTACATCTCCTTTGAACAACACTTTTCGGCTTTTGGAGCTCTGCCCTGTACAGATCATCATGACACATGCATAATCTATGATAAGAAAATGAAAAACCGTAACTAATATACAATATAATACAGTCAGGCCTTTTCAGCCTGCTTCAGAATTGGAAATATGGTTTGAGGAATTGCCCGTTTACAGGGGCTTCCAACAGATCTCCCTGTAAATTCTCCAACTTAAATGTATTATTTCCTCCCTGCTCTGCAATCTTGAAGGGGCCGAACCATAGGGGGTCAAATTTACCATGCTTGCCTTTATCGGCCCTTCGTACATCCCACCTGAGAACTAAGTCTCCCACCTGCAACTTTCTATCCTTTGTGTGCTGATCAAACAACTCTTTCATCTTCTCCTGGTAATCCACAAGCTTCTGGTTCACCTGAATACGCGCTTCTTCCAGTTCAATCAACTGATTGATTCTTCTTGTCATACCATCCGGTTCTTCCTGGGTTTCCTGCATAAAACGGGCAACCGGTAAAGCTAACTGTATAGGGAATACAGCTGCTCGTCCGTATACTAGTTCATAAGGAGATTTTCCCGTTGCCCTTTTACTGGTTATCCTGTTTGCCCACAGAGCAAATTTCAGTTGGGAGTCCCAGTTTCTCCGATTTTCATTTATTGTCTTCTTCAGAGCTCTGACCAGCGTTTTGTTCGATGATTCTGCCAAACCATTTCCCTGTGGGTAGTAAGCTGTGGAGTGGCCCAGAGTGATGTTATATTGCTGACAAAAATTCACCATTTTAGCAGATTTGAAAGCTTGGGCATTGTCTGTGACTATCCTGGCAGGACATCCAAACCTGGAGATGATGTTCTCTTCTATGAATTTTATGATCACCGTGTCTGTGGCGTTTCGTGCAGGAATGGCCTCTACCCACTTCGTGAAGTAATCTGTAGCAGTCAAAATCCATTTGTGCTGCCCACTGGAGGGTGGGTGGATCTCACCTATGAAGTCAATACCCCATTGCTTGAAAGGCTCATCAACGTGCACAGGGATCAGGGGTAGAGCTGCTAGCTTCTGTTTTTCAGCAAACTTTTGGCATTTGTCACATGCTCTGACCCAAGTGAAGACATCTCCAAATAGTTTAGGCCAGTAGAAACCAGCCTTCAAAATTTTCTGAGCTGTGCTCCTCCAGCTATAATGCCCTCCACAGATCCCCTCATGGAATTCGGTTATGATGTCCCCTACTTCTCCTTCGATGAGACATAACAGCAGTATGCCTGAAGGATCTCTCCAATATAATTGACCATTAGCTACGGCATACTTCTGAGATTTAAGCCTCAAGGCTCTGTATTTGGACTTATCACAGCTGGGTGGGCAGCTGAGTGTCAGGAGGTACTCAACAATTTCTTTGTACCAGAGGCTAGTGAGATACTTCATCTGTATTTTTTGAGTAGCCATTTCCACCTCTTGTCTCCCTGTCCGTTCCTCAGACACTTCGCTTGAGATCATGGATAAGTGGATGCCCAGAGCTTGGTGGTTTGATTCTGATAAAATCTTTGCTAGCCCCTGTCCTTTAATTAACTTGGTGGGTCTTATGTCCAGGTCATATTCTTGTATCTTCGCAATCCACCTGCCCCTTCTGCCTTCACTGTCTCCCAGGGCATAAGCTTGCTTCTACAGTATGTTGTATTTTAGCTCTGCATCATGAAGGACTTGACTAAAGAAAGCAATGGGTTGCTCATACCCATCCCCATTCTTCTGTAGAAGGACCCCTGCCACCGTGTGAGGTGATGCAAAAGAGAAAATCATGAAAGGTTCAGTGAAGTCAGGCTTTGCGAGCACGGGAGCTTCAACAAATGCAGTCTTGATCCTGGCAAATGCTTTCCTTGACTCCGGTGCCCATTTTACCTCATTGTCCTTCTTTAACATATCTGTGATGTGTCTAACTATTTCGGCATAGTTGGGAATGAATCTTCTGAGAAAATTGATCCGCCCTAGGAAAACCTGTACTTCTTTCTTGTTTCTGGGGAGGGATATACCATTTATAGCTTCCACCCTTTTAGGATCGATTTTGACCCCATCTCTAGTTACTATATGTCCTAGGAGTTTACCCTCTTCTAATGCAAAGAAAGATTTTTGAGGGTTAAGAGAGAGACCATACCTCCTGCATTTCTCAAAGGTCTTCTGCAAATGCTGAACATGCTCGACATCATCCTTTGAAAATACTGTTATATCATCTAGGTACACCACCAGAAATTTATCCTGTTCTCCAACAAAGGTTATGTCCATCGCTCTCTGAAATGTAGCCCCTGCATTGATCAGTCCGAATGGCATCCTGGCATACATAAATGTCCCCCAGGGCGTGGTGAAAGCTGTCTTTTTCTGGTCCTCCGGGAATACAGCCACTTGATTATAGCCCGAGAACCCATCCATCATGGACATTCTAGAGGCCCCTACCACCTTTTGCAGAATATGATCCATCTTTGGTAGTGGATAGCTGTCTTTTAGAGATGCCCTGTTCAGGTTTCTGAAATCCACACACAACCTGATTTCACCATTCTTCTTGCGTACTGGGACTAAATTGGCCACCCATTCAGAATACCTTAGTGGCACTATAATTTTAGCCTTCAGTAACTTTTTTATTTCTTGCTCAATCGAGGGTAGCAACAGAGGATTAATCTGTCGGAGCTTTTGCTTGTGGGGCTTTGCATCTGTCTTCAATGGAATTTTATGCTGCATCACACTGACATCAAAGGTTTTCAAATCTTGATACGACCAAGCAAAGACGTCTTTATAGGTTTGAAACAGCTTTTGGTACGACTGTCTGTATTCATCTGGAACTTTCTTCGAGAGCTTCACAATCTTTGGATCTTCTTTCGTACCCAGATTGAGATCTTCAACCTGATCCTCGGTCACCATTTTGTTTGGCTGTAATGGGACATCATCTTTATTGAACAGTCTCTCCAAAGGTACCAGCCCTCGGGGAATGACGTTCCCTTTCAGCTGCAGGAATCTGTGACCGGCTATTTTCTCTTCAAGCTTGTCCTCTGGGATGTCCGCGACTTCTTCTTCTTCACAGTTGTCAATCTCTAGATTGGAAAACTCCCCCACGGTCTCTAAAAATCTCTTCACCTGCTCCTCATATTCGAAGACCTGTCAGTGCTTGACATTATCAGGAATTGAAGGCCGGTATCTTACTTCAATTTCGTATCTCAGAAGAGGGTTCTGAGGTGGGCGGAATGTACTAGCAGCCACAGCCAAGGAGTCTGCCATTCTGTTCTGTTCCCTGGGCATAAACTGAATGTTAAATGCCAGAAAAGAATTCTCCACAAGATCCCACACTTCGTTTCTGTAGGCCTTTAGCCTTGGATGTTTCGCTTGACACTGGTTTTTTACTTGCCTCACCACCAACTCGGAGTCTCCCATCACCTTTAGGTTCTGTATCTTCATGCTTCTTGCTGTTTGCAACCCCAATATGAGTGCCTCATACTCAGCCACATTATTTGTGGCCTCATATTCTAGTTTGAAAGACAGGGGGACCCATTGACCCATAGGTGAGATAAGCAATACTCCAGCCCCGTTTCCTTCCTTGGAGTTTGCTCCATCAAAGTGGAGTGTCCAGATGTCAGATTCATGGTCCTGTACTGATAGATCAGTCTTTAACTGGCAGAACGAGGGTTCATGGGCATAGTCCTGATCTTCCTCCAACATTAGACAGGAGAAATCTCCCTCTCTGCTGTAAACTGGGGAATTCACTGAATCACCTGCCTTTGTGACTGTTTTGACAAATCTGTTCTCTCGGTACAGTCTCCTTTCTTGACCACCAAAGACCGGAATGGTAGCGTATGACAGATCCAGCTTGATTGATCCTCCAATTCTAGTCCCCCAAGACCTTGACAATAGCATACCGAAGCGGGTTGGGATGTCAGCCACTACGATATCCATTACCACACTCTTGGCCAGGATCTGAGCCAGGGTGACTGCTAGATCTTTGATCATGCGTAAGCATTTTACTCTTTTGGAATCAAAAGAGTAAAGATCTTTATATGGGCGAGTGATTTGGAGCCCCAATTGCTCCATGACAGACAGGGGCATCAGGTTGTGGGATGCTCCTGAGTCTAACATGCAGTTATGCAACAGTAAGTCATGGATTACCAAGGATACGTAAAAAGGAGGGGTGGAGGGATCTAATTCCTCGACATGGGGGCCGAACACTACCATGGGCCTTTCTTCTTGCAAATTGAGACTGTCTGGAATATGTGGGACCTCAGGAGCAGAAATGAAAGAGGAGACCTGTGACTTATAGGCAGGCTGCTTCAGCAATTCAGATAGAGGGACCGGTATTTTAACTTTTTCAAGTTCCTTTTGCAAACTGAAGGCAGATGAAGGCTTCTCTAGTGGCACTTCCTTTTCTTTTGACTCTTTGTTTGGCATGGGAGGCTTAACTTCACTAACTGGAGGTTTATTCACAGGAGACACTGCTACTTGGGAGGAGGAAGGCATGTGACTATCAGTTTGCAGAGATTGGTTAAGGGGCTTCTTACCTTTGTCCGGAGATTCTTGAGCATTGGCCCCTTTCTGTGCAGGTGCTGACCTTTGGGGTGCATCTTCCTCTTCGTCTTGAGTGCGTGTTCTTTTCCTGGAGGACCTGAGGTCATATTTCCTGTTAAACTGAGCTTGCATGAAATCAACGAACTGTTTGCAATAGTCATCGATTTCTGGCTCTTCAGCATCCTCGTTATTCTTCACTTCTGAGTGAGGTTGTAGTTCTCCCTTTTCACTTTCTTGCACAGGACACTCTATGTCATCATTGTCTGAGAAGACAGGACATGTTTCATCTTGCTCATAAGAGGGGTCTTCGTGGGAAGCCTCCATTTGTCCTTCCAGGTACAAGGGGTGTGGTACTTGGTCTTGTTGTTCCTTCTGTCCCCTCTGCAGTATCTGCAAGGGTGGTTTTCTGTATTGAGGATTGAATCCTCTGTTTGGAGAATTCTGAAAGTTCTTTGGTGGATAATTCTTAGCTTCCATCTCTAGCTTGACCAACTTGCTAGAGAGATTCTTGATCATTTTATTCATCTCTTCGATCTTGTCATTTGCTGAGTCTCTGTCTTGACTTGAAGTATATACTTCTTCTTTGCCTCTTCTTCTAGTATCATGTTCTTGCTTTACTTTGGACTTGCCAGTCGAGACAAAGTTTGCTTCTATTTCCAATGCATCTGTTTGTGCATCGTCCAGAGTGGCTGGCTTTCTCTCCCTCAGCGAGAAACCAAACTCGGAATCAAATGCTGCCACGAAAACAACCTTGGCAGCAGTCTGGTGGGGCTTCATCTCAGCTGGGAGGCTGTAATACAATTTGTTAAACCTTCTGATGAACTCTGATACCCCTTCATTATGCTTCTTTTTAAGGGTGTTGAACTCGGTTAGGGTATCCCCATGATCTTTCCTATCTCCCCACTTTTTCACGAAAGCTTCTTCCATAGCCTCCCAGGTGTTGATGGAATTAGCTGCGAGAGACTTAAACCATTTTCTAGCCTCTCCATCTAGGGACTGCACGAACAATCTCAGAACCATGTCCAAATGCTCCACATTAAAGTTCTCTGCGAAAGAGCAGAAGATTTCAACATGCTTGTAGGCATCAACGCCGTTTTCCCCATTGAATCTGGGCAGAATCTTTAAATAGTCTTGTGGCATGTCATTTAGAACTGCAGGCAGCTGTAAAGGGGCATACCTATTTTGTAAAAAGCCAGGTATATTTGCCATTGGGGGAGGCGGAGGTAGAATGAGAGCCTGAGCAGTGAGTGGTGGAGGAGGTGGTGGGAGTTGAGTATGAAATGATGATGGGGATGTAGTAAACAGCAGCTTGAAAACTTGATGAGAAGGTAGGGCTGTCAACAGCAGGTACTTCAGTGACCTCTTTGACCTCTTCAACTTCCGGGGTAGGATGAAAAGAATAATGTGGAGTATATCTAGATTCAGCTTCGTCTTTGATACGGACACCTTCTCGATAAGGGCTATCTGAATAATAACCAGTATCTCTTATAATAGGGTTAGAGCTTTGTATTTGGGCGACCTGAGAAGAGGAGGGCTGAAGATATGGAAAGTTTTCAAGGGAAAACTCTGGAATATCAGTATGAACTGGTGGCCTTTCTCTCCAGCCTCTTCTATGTAGGATTCGCTTTGGGTCAGACACAGAGGGTGTCCTTGACTGAGATGTATCTGACCTTAGGTGTGGCTTACGGGGAGCCAGGACTGCAAATATGTTTATCTGAAATATGAATGTGGAGTCGCCAAGGTGAGGTATGCACAACTCACAACTCTTCGTGCTCACCTAACTGAAGAGTGGACGGGTTTTGTCGAGGCCCAGGGACTCAAATTTCTTCAACTTCGTTCCCCGGCAACGGCGCCAAAAAGATGTTGTAACTCCTAGAGACAGCCTAGAGTTGTTATAGACCAGTGCCTAGGACATCTTATTACTGTGTAGAGAGCAGAGGATTAAATACAACTTTCAGCACTTTAACATGACAGAGCTCTCACACAATTCCTTTGGAAACAGAAAATAACACTAGAGTGGGACCAAAACTCTCGATAATTTGATGCATTAAGAGTAATACTGAACTGACGTAGTGCTACACTCAAAAACTGATGCATCAGACAATTTTAAGACAGCTCATTATAAACCGGGCCAGATTCATGATATATGGTAGAAAAGGTATATATATAAAGACGACTGCAGAGATGTATAGCAAGAAGAAGATATCCACTGTCAAAAAGATGTTACTAAGAAGCACTTCGCAGCATATGACGGGCTTAAATAGTTAAGAATCCATACATGCCGAGAACTCTAGTCAATAACATTTCATAACAGCTAATATAGCAGAGATACGGGTGAGTTGAAAATGAAACAATGCATTACTCCTGAGCCATTTTAAAGTATCAGACAGTTAATGATATAAGTATCAGTGCGATAAATTTATATCAAAGACAAGGGATACTCGCATTCCAGGGCGTAATACTAGAAAAATGAATATAGATGAATAGAACACAACATTACAACGAGCAAGAGAGAAACACACACTACCATAACACCAAGTCCAGAATCCTTATTAAAATGAAGCTCCTTATCATTGAGACCCGACGGGCTCTTCACATTTTTATCTGAGTCTTCACAAAACATACACACAGAAAAATCCTTACACAATCAATTTTTCTGGAGAATTGGAACCTTTGTTACTTCTTTTCTCTGTATTATATAGGATTCCTGTTACCTTTCAGCGAGAAGATATTTCAGGGAAATATCTTCTTCGCATGACAAAATTTGTTACCGGTCATTATCAAAACATCAAAATTCCATGATGGGGCAACAGTCCTTCCATCATGCGTAAACAGGCCCTGGGCCGATTTCAAAACAGAACATAGACCAATGTTTGATGTAAAAGTAAAAAATGCGAGAGTGGGGAAAAACAACCCACTCGGAAATTTAAAAACATAACAAAATGAAAGTAAGAAGGCCGTTTAGGCCATGTTGTGAATAAACTGAAATGTCATGAGTGCTGCTGAGTTGAGGCCGTTGCGGATGCTGGAGGAGGCACGCCGGGGCAGTAGTGGAACCGGGCGTGCCGAGTCGGGCCGGTGGCTATCGGTTTCTGCCTGCATAGCTCTGAGCTTCTCCACTCTGGTGAACGCTTCCCCGAGAGTGTGAATGTCTGCATTAGTTGGGAGCCGGTACCTGATCATGTGGAGAAGACTAAACTCTTTCTGGAGGATTGTGACTATAGTGGTGGCCTTGAGCTGAGTTGCTTTTCCCGTTTGGATATCAGACCGATCCCTTTCCGTTTCTAGAAGTGCTGTGTATTGATCGGGGAGCACGAGCACGGCTAGGGCGTTTGGTTCCCAACAAGAAGGGAGGCCGGCTGCGATGATCACATCCCACACCTTGTCGAACTGTTCCACCATGTCAGCCACCTGTTGGAGGACCCTTGAAGCTGCTACTTGGGCTTCTTCCTTATCAATAATTTTCTGACATTCGTTGATTTCCATAAATCGACTGGGAATGCCATGTTTCCCCACATCATTTGCCCTTAGTGTATAGAGGAAAGATATGTAGTTGCCGTCTTGTCGAGCTCTATTTGACAGATTACCCCCTGCCTCCTGCAACCGCCTATTCAGATAAGGAAGGATGGACTTGAGCTCTCCTATCATTGTTAGGAACTCCCACTGCTCAGTTACTGCCGCGACTATATCCGACCAAATCAAACTTCTGGCCTCGAGCAGGGTGAGATTTCCCTTCGCTCGGCTCTTCAGCTCGGTGATGGTTTGTTGTTGCTCAGTCGTGATCCTTTTTCCTTCCTCAACTTCTTTTTGTAGTCCTTCAATTGTTCTCGCCTTTTCAGCCAGGGTACCTTCCAACTCCGCCACCTTTTGCTTGGCAGTTGTTGTTTGCTTCTCCAACACTTCTATCTCAGCCATATCCGTGGATAGCTGTGCTGTTGCTGAACCAGTTCCGCTTGATGTCTCGGCTACATGGCAACTGTGTGTATCCCACCGGGTCTGTAGCTCAGTGGCTCTGCTCTCCAGCTCTTCAATCCTTTTGGCCATCTTTTCTTTCTCTTCTCTTTCTCTGAAAATTCTAGCAGACAGCTCATTTTTCTCTTCCTCCACGTGCACTAGTTCATCGGTCTCTACCGGATGTGAAGCCGGTATGCCAGCCTTTTTCTTAGCCGCTGTAATGTCCTTCTGCAACTTGGCTATCAATGCAGCTTGCATTCCTTTCCCTCCTTCATCTGAACTTCTGATCTGTTCGTGAAGCACGTGCACCTGATGTGCTTGGGCACGACAAGCGCTCTGTTCTGCCGCAAGGGAATCCCTCAGGTTGTCGTGTTTTTGTTTTGTCTTCCTTAGGGCAAGGGTGATCTGTGAAAGCTTGTCTTTCATCATATCGCAAATTGTTTGAAACAGGTCAGTCAGGTCTTGTACCGGAACCTTCTTCATATCGACAGCCAATTCAAGCACTTTATAACTCGGAACGTCTGAATTCGGGTCCAGGATAGTCTCGGTCATAGACAATACTAGGCTTTCAGTGTCTGCGTTGACAAAAGTAGAAAGTCTGGTATGATATTTGTCAACGAAACTCCCTAATTCAGCCCTGTATTTGTCTCGGACAGTTTTATTTATCAGCTCCCTTTCGTTCCTCTTGGCAGGAGGTGGCTCGACGATGGCTTGCGTGACTTCAGTGTAGTCAGAGGAGGCTACACTATCTCTTAGTACCACTATTCCTGCTTTGCCCTTATCAAATTGACCAAATTTTGTAAAGGGCTCCAATATTATCCCTTCCCCGATGACTTCAGCTTCACTAGTGGCCACCTTCTGCCTCTTGGGTGGTGGCGTTGCTCCTGAAGTACCGACCTCTTGCTCATCGGTGCCTTTGTTCACTTCTTCTTCCCCTCCTGTAGCAGACGAGTCCGTCTCCATCTGCGAAAACATAGGCCAGACTTCAAGGTTAGCCCTCCATTCCAGAAACGGCCTGGACTCATGAATGTAGGGCGCAGACCTGTTTCTCTTTCTTTTATTTGAAATGATGTCCCGTGGGTCATAAGCCCATCTCTCACCCAATTTCAGGTCCATGTTCTGCAACATTTTTTCGACAATTGGGAGGGCATATCTAGAGTTTACCACAAAGGGGCCGATTTGGTCAGGGAGCTTTAAGATGTAGCCCTTCTTAGCAGGAACAAAATGGAGCTGGTCGGCTTTGAGGGCTTGCCGGATGTATTCTAAGGCGTAAACTCGTCGGATGGGAAAAGCTGGCAGCTGGTATGGGGCAACTTCGGCTCCATAGACCCGAATTTCAGTATAATCTTCAGACAGGAACCAATCACCGGTGCACTGGTATTTCCCAGCCTGTAGCTAGCGTTTCATCTCTGGGAAAACCCTCGGGGAAGGCGCATCGTGAATGATGGTGTAAGCAATAGACATGAAGGTGTTCACGAAGTTGACATAACCCTCTCCCCTGGGCAACTGACGGACAGAGAAATTCCAGTCGAAGACTGGTCTGGGCTGGGAGTTCTTAGAATACATCCTATCTAACCCCAAATGATTGAACTTGTCCGCATGCTGGAACAGGAAGAGGTAGAACACCAACGAGCAAAAACGAAACTTTCGGACTTTGGCGAGCTCCCGAAATTGGGTCAGGATGGTCAAGGAAAGGAAACTTGGAATATCCAGTGTAATCTCGTTCTGTGTCATAAGCCACAAAAAGTGAATACACACTGAAGAGATGTCTTCCGGAGTCCCTACCCCCAGGAGGCCTGCGATGAGGGACAAAACAGGTCGAACTTCTTCGGCAAACAGACTCAACGAAAATGGTTCCGATGGAGGCAAGGCCGTCGCCTGGTCAACGGTTATGGAGGTCATGAAGGCACGGCGGGCTTCTCTTGACAGCTTATTGAACTGAGCGAGCAAGGTTTCATCTTTGAAACTGAAGTATGTGTCATTGGAAGGGAAACGGAGGGCATGTCTGATAACCTCAGGGGAAAGGGAAAAGACTATGTTTCCCTGGGGAGAAACGAAGGCGTCCCGATGTACATCATAGGAGTCCCTGAGCCAGATGATGAAATCGACACAGGAATGGACCTGGGGAGTGATATAGTGATAGAAGCCGGACGCGACAACTCGAAAATGGTCGGCCTTTTTGCAGTGGCGACCAAACAGCAGGGGCTTGATACTGCGTATGTCAAAAGGATACTTGGGGTCACAGATACCCGCCTGTAAGTCATAGAGGGGTTCAAAACCAGGGGGGTTTCAGGACTCATGGAGCTGGGGGGTTTCAGGTTCGTTTTTCTTGGGCGTTCCTCTTCCCATGGCAGACAATCAACAATTTCGAAAAGAGAGAAAGGAAAAGAGGGAGAACGGAAAATGGAATACCTGAACAGAGGGTGACAATGCTAGGGAAAGCGACGAGGGGAATCGTGACAGTGACTTGGATATACCCGGCGTTCTTCCCCACTCGGTATTTGCCGTAGAAAACGACCTGTGACGATTTACCAGAGAAAAAAACGGGAGACTGTTACCATTGGGGTGAACTGCTTGGGTGAAAAGGCGGATAAGTAAGACGACAGAAGGCAAGTGTCGTAAGGACACTGACACTGAGACACGTGGCGCGTGGGGATTGGGTATATCAAGGTGTAGGTGAGCGCCTCGTGTCGGGTTTAAAACTGGTACGGGTCTTAGTACCAGCTGACCTACTAGACTTACCTTACCTTTTATCCACGTACGCAGTCCAATCTTTACAGCACATAATTTCCCTTCGCCGAACTAACACTTTCCTTTCTTCCCTGTGCGGGCCCCTCTTTATTTTGCCACGAGATCACATCCCGCGGCCCACCCTTACCAATCTTTCCCTACCGTGAGATCTTACCATGCCACGTGTTGCAAGTCCGTGGGGGTAAGGGTCTCGTCCTTCCCCCGCAGCTCGACCCCCTCGGACTTACTCCATACGCTGTCGTACATAACCCGAGGCGCCTTTCAATAATATGGGTTAACATACAATGCCGCGTCCCCTTTACTTTGTATTTGATGTTCGTATATTATTCCGCCTATCACCGCTTAGTGTTGTTTGTTCATTGGTTTGAATATGTATGTGTTCACCGCCCTTTCGCTTTTCAGCCCAATTTAACTTAATACTTTCCACTTGATTATAAAACTTTAATATAAGGCCCGTTCCTCCTTTTGGTACTCCCGTGGCTAGTGCTAAGGATTGAACAACAGGAATCAAGTTGTGCGAGGCTCCAGAGTCCAACATAGCATTATGTAAAATGAACTTATGCAATCTAAGACTCAAGTAGAAGGGAGGAACTTCACTTTCTTCTGACTGACCTTCTATGGTTGGACCAAAAATGAGTTCAGGATAATCATCTTCAACATTTACCATATCTGATACAGAGTCTATTTGCAAAATTCTAGAGACTTGATGTTTATAAGTACTTTTTTTTAACTAATTCATTCAAGGGCATGGACACCTTCAGCTTAGCAATTTCATTTTCCAAATTAAAAGATGGAACTTTTTCTACCTCTTTGATGGGAGGATCTTTCTTCTCTACTTGCTCCTTTGTTGCGTTGAGCTGATTCTTTTCATTTGAAATTTTAATCGCTGAGGATGTCTTGCTGGGAGAGGGATTATCAGGCTCTTTCCCTTTCCTTTGGGTGTTTGAGGAGTCATTTTTTGATTGCAACTCTTTCCTTTTCTAAATGGGATTGATTGGCACATCTCTACTCTTAAAAGAATACTACTTTTGTTGCGCTGACAAAGTGTTAATATATCCTCATTGATAGTCATCGGACTCATCCTCTATCGCTATGTCATTGGCCAATATGAAATGTTCATCTTTCCGAATGTCTGGAATCATTGTATATTCTTCGTCTTCTGTGAGAAAGATGGGCACACCATCGACAGTGAAAAAATGGCTAGCTTCAACTACAGGATCATCATCATCATCTGATTCCATTCCCTGAACATAATTTTGTTGCAAAGGAGTTCTGATTTTCTACTGTTGTGTTTCTTGGTCCTGCGCTTTATGTTCCCTTTGCTTAATTCGGAATTGTGGCTGCTGTTTTCCTCTGAAATTCGAATTCCTGATTTGTGCTTCAGGTTTGTCTAAAATAGTTAGCTGATCAACCATTTTCTCCACTGTTCGAATCAAAGTATCCATCTTACTGTCTAAAGGAGATTCTTCTTCTTTCACATTTACCCTCTTTTCAGCTCATGTCCGCGCTCTTCTGGCTAGCAAATTTGCTTCTACGCCAACAACTATTTTCTTCATATCTTCAAGTGTGGTAGGATCTCATTCGCGTAGCTGATATGCCATATCAGCATCGAAACCATCTAGAAATTTGAGCAAAGATAACCCCATGGGGGGTTTTAGGTTGGTCAGGATAGCATTATACACAGCATTAAATCTCACACAATAATCTTGTACACTTTCACCCACATTCCTTTAATATTTTCATACGCAGAAAATATTTGGAGTGGATTTTTCTTTACCTCCCACCAGTCTAGGAATTGTCTATGTAAATCCTTCAAATTGTGGATAGAAGCTGTTGGCAAGGCTCTGAACCATTTTCGAACTTCACCTCCAAAACTTTGAACAAATAATCTCGTGGTCACATTTTCTGCCTTTACCTCATGAAGGTAAAAATAGTCATTCATCTTATCAACATACTGTTGGGCTATGACGCTTTGAGTGGCATCAAATATAGGTATTTTATTTTGATAATCAACATGCATATCATTCAGATTCTGAGGTAAAACCAGGGGTGCATACCGGGCAACCATGATTCGAGGTGGATTTACAATAGCATTTGTGCTAATAGGATTCAAGGGAGTTGTTGATGGAGGAGTCGGAAGATGAGAATTGAATTATGAAACTAATGGGAATGTTGATGAATTAAGGGTAGGAAATGTTGTTTCTGATAACTCTGAAGGCTCAGGGATATTGGTTACAGTTATAGATGTCTAAGGGGAATTGAAAATATAATCATCAATTGATGTGTTTTCCCTCTGAACTTCAATATCTATAAGAATTTCTGGATCTAAAACTGTGTCATCAAGTGTAGTTTCTGATTTATTTCTAAACAAAGAAAGATAAAAAAACTCATCAAAAGAAAGGTCCTCTACAAACAACCACTCACTGGGCCAAGTATGGGATCTGAAAATAGGTCTAGGGCTTACTGAACCTTCTTGTCTCCTGATTATTCCTGGGATGAGATTAGGATTTTCAAACACAGGGGGAGGATTTGGATCAGGGTTGGCCCTTGTGTATCTCCTTGAAGCTAGTGTGGTCAAATTTCTACTTTACAATGTTTTATTTCAGCCTAGAAAACTCTAAACATCATCATCCAGATTCCAAGAATTTATATGAAAGATAATACTGGGGTGATTAGTATTTTGTTTTAAATATTCCCCAGTATGGTCGCCAGGAAATTTTAGCACCTAACTTGAACCTTAGGCTGAAGGAAGGCAAATAAGGGTAACCTCAAGCCACGCTCAACCTTATAGCTAGCCCTACAAGGTCAAGAGAGGGCTATCTCCATGAAAAATATTCAATGAAGTATAACTGCGAACTGATTTTAGGCTAGGTATAATAACAGTTGAAATGTTTTTCATAAATTTTTTAGGGTGGTATGAACAGATGGGGTTGGGCAGTTTGAAACTAGGGAATTAAATCAGAGCTACAGGGTATTTTATGGGGAAAGGTAGGCAAGATTCTAACAACTTAGTTTTAATAATGATGGAATGCGTAAGACTAGTGAGAAGCTGAAAAGGGCATAGGATTTGGATCCTTTTCAAACAGGAGAAAACATCAAGTATTGAATGATTTCCCAAGGCAGAGAATTATACAATGGATTCTACCTATCTATATTGAAAGCATTCAACCAGAGATATGAATGAATGAATGGTAAACATAAAAATTAACAAATGAACACAAAGGAAAGAACAGTGCTAAAATCCATACCACAGGGATCCCACAAATCAGTGCTGCATTTATTTATTAATTCCCTGCCAAATTGTTACAAATGGAGCACAAAGCATCCTCAATGATTTCCAACTTATTCCTTACTTTATTCCCCCCCTTTCAAATGACTTAGAAATTACATTAAATAGGCAGAATTTGAGGGGGGCAGATCCACAGAAGGAGGGGTTTTTTCAACAGCCCAAAAACCAAAATATGAACCTAGGAAAATGACCAACAATCTGCCCTTGAAAAGAAGGAGCAACAAAACATTTTGACCATCTTAAGGATTCACTGTTACACCCAACGAATGAAAATAGGAAATCTGAAGAACAGATCCCTTTTTCATCGTTGTTGTAGATGTCTCTAGTTCACAATTAGTTCATGGCCTTTGGCCATTGTCTCTGTCTTTACTATTTGAAGAAAAACAAACTATCGAAGAATAATTCCTTTCAAAACCGATGAAAACCATACTTGTTGTTTCAATGAAGAAAAGTCCCTTTTGGGTGAAAAAGAGCAAAGGAAAGGATGGTGGGTCCAAATCAAGTTCACAGATCGCAATTGCAAATCGAAATCGGAAGGGGAAGGGGTGTATTGGAACGATGTGATTGGAAACTTGCGATGCGATAGTGTATAGGGGGGAAGGGGAAATCACAATCGAAAATAGGCAGGGAGGGGGAGCAGAGGTAAAGTACCTGTGGGAAGTTCCGATTGCGATATGTGATTCATCGCATCGGCGGAAGGAAGCATGGAAGTTTAGAACATGGCGTGTTGCGATGCGATGAAATAACTTAAGAAATCCTTTGAATTTATAATATTTGAATAATCTCTTTTTACAAAGGGAAAGCCACTTTAGTTTGGAAAGGGCAGAAGGGTTTATGGTGGGACTGGGAGGGATCGCAATCGGAGAAAATCATAGGATCGGGGAAAAAATTTGGGAGCACTGTGAAGTTTGCGATGCGATCAAGCGATTGCGATCAGATGTGACTCGTCATATCGCTGAGAAGATCAATGGTCCGGATACGATCAGGGGGGGGGGGTCAATCGCATCGGAGGTTCTCAATCAGAGGTGGGTCAATCGGGACCATGCGATTGAGTGTTGCGATTGGATCGGAAGAAAATGGTTGCGATCGGATCGAAAGAAGGGGATTACAGTGAAAAACTTTAAAATTATATGAAAAGGTGAAGTTATAAAGTCTAAGGGACAAATGAGAAAAGGGGTAAGGTTAGGCTTTTGGGGACTTTTATTTAGTTAGGCATATCTTCCAATCCAGGAGTCAGTTTTGGGAGCATGATATATTGTTGGAAAGATCTTTCTGGGTTCTATCTGATGGACATACTTAGAGCATGATTTTGCACTAAAAATACTGTGGAAAACACCTTTGAAAAGCAGGGTGGTGGCTGTGAAGAGATGGAAGCTTTTGAAGCTCAAATTATTACATATGAACACACAAAATTACATAAGAAATGATAATAAAGGCAAAGTGTCATGTTTTTACCTCAAAACATGTTTTGAAGTGAAAATTACATCAAGCTTAATATAACAACTCTTTGATTTTTTCTAGATACTGTGCCTTTGAGTTTATTTGACCTCCTCATGACCTTGCTGATATTTATTGACACTTGGCTCATTATTTTGACCATGATGGGACCGTAGATCCTAATGATACCAACCCTATGACCTAATAACATGAATTGTGAAGTGAGAGTGAGTCATGACTGAACACCATAAAGAGGAGAAATAGCAAGTTTCTGCATGAGGGAAAACTAATGAAAAATCACTACCATCAATGAATCCATGACCTAATGGAAAGATGAAAATTTATGGTATGGGACTCCTACTATGCAAATGCAAAAGAGTAAATTTCATCACTGATGGCAGTGTGACAAAACTGACACTAACAGATCATAAGACCTATGAATGTTGGAGTTTTTGTAGTGTGAAAGAATGAGAAAATATATGTCATAGGAGGTTGAAACAAAGGTTAACATAGAGGTATATGATACATAGTTTTCATTATATTCGTTATGCTATAGCAGTTTGAACATGCAAGAGAAGATGCTAAATGATGAAAATAACATTGCAAATAAAATTAATGCGTTATTGAAAGCTACCAATGTTGTAAACTTCAATTAATTTGTTGATCGTATTTTTTCATCAACTAGTTGGTCTCTTCTTGCTTGTGGAATTTGAGACTGTGGATCATATCACTAGGGATCAAGTTTTTCAGTCAATGCAATCTCTTGATATTGATACTGAAGTTGGTGCATCTAGATTAGAAGACAACATGTTTTTATGAACCGCAATTAAAAAAAAGGCATCCTGAAAGAAGTGAAAACACATTCATCGATTAATAATATTGAATCTTATTAGAGGCTAGACAGTTTATGGGGGATTTGGTTTTAGGTTACCTTATAACAAAGCATCTCTAAAACACTTACTCACATATGCAATAGGGCACTTTAATTTTCCTACAGTCTCAGAAGGTTGACAAACTCTTGGACGCATCGCTCCATTGTGTGACAACACTCATATCATCTTTCGTTCGATTTCAAACTCCAAAACCCAATAAAATTCTCCAACATTGAATGACCTATCAACATAAAATGCTTTGATAAGATAACTATAAAAGCTTTGAAGTGTGTAACACTAGAGAGAGGTAAAAGACTTGGCTTTTTCATTATGGGAGGTATTTTGGTGGTCTATTTTTTAAAAGGAACAATTAGGAAAATACCTATTATAGGGCCCATTTTTGGTACATTTATGAGCATGATCATTCCAACAATTCCAACAACAATCTTTGGCACAATAATTGGTATTGCAGGAGCAATGCATATGAGAAATTTTCACTTCTTTTCACATAATTAGCATGAATAACAAGATTGAAGCATGTGTTTCATATGTCAAGTCTGTTTTTTTGTACATTATGTTCGCTCAATACCAACAAAATATGAAGTATTTTTGTTTATATAATTGGTTATGTAAGTGCATGATTCATCCTTTAGTAACTTCTTTGTTCCAATAACATGCAAAACAATGTTGCAAAATTGGTGTACATCAAAAATTGTTGCACCTGTAGAGAAGGAGAAGAATCCAAGTTAGTTGTGTTGCCTAGGTCCAAATAAAAATATTGTCACTACGTGAGCAACTCTCAGGGAACCCACAATTTTAATCTTTAGTGAAGAATCACATGAAATAAACAATGATTTATATGTTGATAATTCATGTTACTTTAAATACATCCAATTATGCCATATTTATGGGTCTAAGTGTGACAAGAGATAAGATGCTAAAGGTTGAGAAGTTTGTTGTTTATTGTGACCCATAAATATTTTTACATTGTTGAGACAGGGAGTAACTGAAATTTTTCAATGACTGAGTGTACTTTTCACATTTGAAATATAAACCATGAATGTTTTTTCAATGGTGTGTGGTAAAGTTGATGATGAACTTGGTATGGTGATTTTTTTCTTTGATAGTGCATGCTGACCATAGTGGATTTGATTTTTTTTTAATTACATCAACACTAAAGGCCTATTCTATTTAATTTTGTATTTCATACATATGGAATTTGTGCAATCACTCGAGGGATATCTCGTTGATTGATTTTCATTTCAACCAGATCCCCTTGCTATTAATGTCAAAGGGGGAGGTAAATAGAGAATAGGAGAAATAAGGAGAAATGCTTCTCAAGACAAAAGGGGGTGGACCAAATTAGTGTTTCCACCAATGCAAAAGAGGGAGATTTTTGGAAAAAGGGTGTTGAAGGTTCACTCCACTAGCTAGTATTAGTATTTCAAATGGCTAGTGTGAGTCTAGTATGAGTATGCTGATGTCATGTATTGGATTTGTGTTTGTATTATGACCAATACTCCTATGTGAATATGTGAGTATGACGATGATGATAGAGTAAATTTCTAAGAAGTGAGGTATATTTGTAGAGGTCAGATATGTTATAGAGGTCCACAAAGATGTTGTGATGCAAGAGGATGCAAAAATGAATGAAAATTTTTTGTTTTACCCTAATTCAGGTAACATACACAGATTAAAGCCTAAATATCAACTGGTGTATGCAATCCATATTGATGGTAGAGAATTAGTGTCTACAACCCATATTGATAGTTGGTTACCAACGTACTTTCTCTGTAGTATGGATAAAGAAAAATTCAAGTTTTGTATTTTTTAATCATCCAATTTGGCTTATGTTAATCTATGTTGATTGAATATTTTGAAATTCATTTGATGTGTTTTTATATTCAAAATCTAAAAAAGTGTGAAATGAATAAGTGGAATAAAAAGAGGAAACATTTTCACTTCATATTCCTACATGGAACACTAATAGTCAACAAAATATGTTTATAAAAATATGTGCTTTTGGAAGACATAGTCGGTTGGTTAAATTATGAATTGAGAAATATTTTGTGAGACCTTGTTCGTGCATTTCCTAGTAATGAGAGAAACAAGAAGAACATATGTGAATAAGATTTGAGGAAGAGAAGGTAGAGACATAGAGATGTAGATATGCATAATTAAGGGCCAGTTAAACCAACACATTAAATATTTTATGTATCAGGGGAGATATTTATCCTTTCAGGTAGTAGCCTAAAAAATAACATGTTGGAGCTTGTATGTGGAAGTAGGACCTTCCTAGCAAGTTGTAGCTTATAGAAGAAAATAGAGGTAAGAGCCTCCTGTAGGTAGAATCCTACAAAAAATTGATATAAGTGTATAACAAACCTGGTTGAAGTTTCATGTAACAAAGGACAAATAAGACTTAGGTCATGAGACATGTATTCTGAGCTAAATGGAGGGGGAAACACTTTAGTAGGCATCACTTATAGTTTAATAATGACTATGGAAATTGGAAAAGGAATTAGCAATGGAAAAGAGGAAATAATTGGCATTTAATCATGAAAAAAATGAAAATAGGAGAAAGGGAAGGTGACGAGACATAAATATGTATGCAAGGGAAATTAGAGAGAAAATGAAGGAAAATGAAAGAAAAAGGAAAAAAGAAAGGAAGAGACTAGACATCATTGATAAAAAGGAACATGAGAAACAGTTGAAAACTTTTTCCCTCTTTGGAGTAGGTGTAGAAAAGGAAAGAGAACAAGCACTTGGACAAGAAATCAAAGGAAGGAAAATTACAAGTATAGGAAAGTGAAGGAAAGCAAGGAGAAGGTTGGATCAAAAAATTCAATAGGAAGATATTGCAGGTAATATGTTTCATGTGTGATTTCCTTGTTGGGATGTGAATGCATCATACATGAATTTATCTATTTGGTTAATTTGTTGTCATTGACATGGTTTTTTCATGGAGTGACATTGGTTTCAGCCTTGCCTTACCATTTCTTAGATAGCCATGGTGTGATGAGGTTCATTATTGGTTCTTATTTGGATTACAGGAAGGTTTTGGAACCAAGTAAGGTGGTCTCAGGAAAATACCAAGGGTTAGGGGTGGATATGGTTTTCTCTGAGAATCCCTCGATAGATGGGTGGAGATAGGAAAATCCCTTAAGGTAGGGTGAAGAAATTTTGAGACATCCAAGCTTGGTTTGATTTTGTGATCTCGAGACTACTTTAGATGATATCATGGTAGATTCAGGGTCGAGGTGGTTTAACCTCCGAAATCCCTGGTTGATTATGTCTTTTTTATCCCATGAGATCCCACATTCATGCTTGGAATATGGCATGGGGATGATTGGTTGAAAGAAAGATTTGGTTCATCCCAATCTATGGTCGGGTGGTACGTGGAAGTCCCTAACTTGGATGGATTTTTCATAAGTTAATATGAGCTATTATTCTAATGTAATTAATGAGCACATGTACCTATTATTATGATAATTTTATGGTATATTTTCCATGGTTTTCGTTTTGTTTATATGTTGTTATATCTTGGTTCTATGATGTGTTCTAGCTGTTAGACTCTTGTATTTCACAGTATCACAAGGTGACTGATTATTTCTCAGATCTCTCATTTTGAAAATAATGTTCCATGGCTGTCATTTATTTTCAGAGAAAGAAGGGAAATCCTGACTTTCAAGAGTTTCAAAGGAAACAATGTGCCTTTTTAGTTTAGGGGAAAGAAGAAAATGTTGCTGACAAGGTGTGATGCTTCCCCCCCCCACTTTAGGCCGCTTGAAATACATATATATCATATATACTCTAAACAACATAAGCCTTACCTTGTTGCAAAAACATTTTGACCCTTTCCATCTCTGCCCCTACCACCACCAAGCCTTATATAGATCATACATTACATATGCGATATAATCATTTTTCCACACTTAACCATTTTTGACCCTTTACCTTCTCATCGCAAATCGTACAATGCAAGTTTTAAAGTTTACCTCTGCCAATCATAACATAAACCTTAAACTTTGCGATGTGTAGTATTGAATGGGCCCCATATCCTTCATTGCCACGTCACCTCCACCCTTTGCATTGCACAGGTTTTAAAGTTTACCTGCCACTGCTCTTAACAAACATTGCGATCTGCGGGCTACGGGTGGGCCCACCTTCCATGCCACGTCACCTCCTTATCAACACTTCGCACTTCGCACCACTTAACTATTACTTCCCCATGTTCATAGAAAAATATTAAGATTTGCGATTTGCGATGTGGGTCGGGTCCCACCTTCCCTGCCATGTCACCTCCACTCCCCACACTTCACAAATCGCAAGATTTAACATCCAACCCCCGTCGCTTATAAACTAAACCTTTTGAATTGTGATTGCAATGTCGGTCGAGTCCCACCTTACCTGCCACGTCACCTCCCTCTCCCTGCACTTTGCACTTCGTAAGCTTTACAGTTTACCTCTGTCGTATAATTTAAAGCCTTCTGACTTGCGATTTGTGATGCAAGTCGAGTCCCACCTATGTGCACTTATATTCTCCGCATATGAAGGTCCATTAACGCTTTTTTCACCCTCCTCGGTCTTCAACCATGGGGGAGGAGTCTGAAATGGGCGGTATCCAATACCGCCCACTCCTTCACATGTCTTCCCCTCGTCATTTCACACCCCCTCTCTCTGTTACTGCTTACCACTTGAGACCCCCTCCGAAAATTTGTTTCCACTGTCCTCCAAATCGCTGTCGCCACACCTCTTCCTCCATCATCTGTCCACCTCCACCAACCACCATCCCTTCATGTCTGGGCATATGGGGTTTATGCACCATTTTATGAATAAATAGGCCAAAACATGGCAGAAGGACTTGTAATATAATAAGGCCCGACAAGGTGTGCAAGAAAAGGAGGTCGAGTCAGACAAAGGGCGTTCATACATAACACGTAAGCATAATCACCCAAATAATGAAAAGTAACCAATGTTGCACCAGATTTAATTACCAAACGCCAGCTTTTTGAAATCTGGGCCAGATTTCAGAGCTACCATTGGCTGCCTCTTTGAGACCATCACAACCACCTCTAAGCTTATTGTTTGATCTTACGAAGAGCCATCAAATATTTTGGATCCATGAAGATTTGCCCAAAATTAATTCTACAAGTGGTGCTTTTGTCAGAGATTTATGTTCAGGCCTTTCATGGCCACACTTGTCCATTTTACGCTAAATTGTAATCATAGAAGGTTGCCAAGTAGGATAGGGCAACTAACTTAGTTTTTGTATAAATACTGCATGCATTAGTAGTATGAAAAGGGGCCTGAATGAGGGAAAACCATTGTAACAGACTCAGCTGGCTATAAGCACTCTCTCTTGGATGAATGAATGAGTATTTTGTTTTCCAGATTCTTGTGTTATCATCTGTGGTGAAGTGTTCCTCTTCTTGTAAACTGTTATCTGTAGTTTTACATGTTGTTTTTCTTTCTTTACTGTGGATATAAAATTTTGTGTAGGATTTACCATGGGGTAGCCTGCTCAGTCTTGAAATAGTACATTATGTTTTCCTCTGAGACTTGGATGTAGAATTCAGAGATGGTCTACTCTACATCCACATTGAACCACCAGAATGCAGAATTCAAAGACGGCTTGCACTACATTCCCATTAAACCTTAATCTCCTCCTCCTTTCCATTTCACAAGTTGTTAAGATCCATTTACATGGATAGCTTTCCTGGTTGCACCTAACCTATGTTGTTAATCATTTGAATATGTTTACACCTGTTTGAATCCATAGCCTAATGGCCCCCCTTCTTCTTCCTCAACCAAATCTTCAAAAAAACCTCTATGCACTAATAACTAGCCTACAATTCCCCTATAAACAAAGATATATCTAACAGAGAGAGCCATCTCTGAGTCTAGGAAGGTTAGGTCCTGGATTCAAAAGCAGTTTGATGTTTCCCCCCATGGTTCTATCTTCAACCATCATAATTACGAGGTGACAACATTCATGGCGACTCCACTGGGGATGAAATTTATATTCCTCATAAAGTAAATCAAAGTTCAGATCTGATTATTGATCGTGGATAGTGACCAAACACAAGAAGGCGACACTTATTCACTTGGCGACTCCATGATCCAAAGAACTAGCCTTTTGAGAATTCATGGAGATTGCACAACATGCTGACCAAAGTTCTTATCATTAAAGGCCTAGAATAAATTATTATACATCATGCTTTTATTGATTCTATAGCAGATTCTATGGAGGTTATTTTTAGCTCAATTTTTCAAAAATGTAATCTCTATAAGGATCAAATACATCAATAATTTCCATTACATATTATAACTTTGGTTATGAGGACACATAATCAAGTTATATTTCTGATTTTCCTGACCAACAGTCAAGTTGTCCATTTTTTTTTTCTGCTACTTTACTAGCTACACTGCAATTATTGTATCATTTAGAACAAAAAAAACTTCAGCGGGATAGGGTAGGTAGGTGTGCAAATAAGCTGAGTACATTGAGAATCTTTCCAGTTTTAGTTTCAGATTGCTTTCTAGTTTTCAGTATATTCCATACTTCAGTTTGGAGAGAGTGTTGATTTCAAATTAAATATTTTCAGTCACAGAGGTTTTGTAGCAGATTAAGTTGCATATTTGGGAGTAGTCCAATGGACCAAGCCACTAGTCTATGGTGATCATGACACCTCATGAAGGAGCTGCCATACCCGGTTGGAGCCACTATTAGAAACCTTTATTTCACAATATCACAAGGTGACTGATATCTTCTCAGATCTCTCATTTTGAAAATAATGTTCAATGGTTGTCATTTATTTCCAAAGAAAGAAGGGAAATCCTAGTTTTCAAGAATTTCAAAGGAAACAATGTGCCTTTTCAGTTCGGATGAAAGAAGAAAATGTTGTTGATAAGGTGTGATGCTTTTCCCGCCACTTTAGGCCGCTTGAAATACATATATATCATATATAATCTTAACTACATAAGCTTTACCTTGCCGAAAAAACCTTTTGACCCTTTCAAGCTCTTCCCCTACCACTGCCAAGCTTTATATAGATCATACGTTACATATGCGATATAATCATTTTTCCGCACTTAACCGTTTTTTACCCTTTACCTTCTCATCACAAATCACACAACACAAGTTTTATAGTTTACCTCCTCTGATCATAACATAAACCTTAAACTTTGAAATGGGAGGTATTAAAAGGGCCCCATCTCCGTCATTGCCACGTCACCTCCGCCCTTTGCACTGCGTGGGTTTTAAAGTTTACCTAACACTACTCTTAACAAACATTATGATATGTGGGCTGCGGGCAGGCCCTCCTTCCCTACCACGTCACCTCCCTATCAGTGCACTTTTCACTTTGCACAACTTAAATAATACCTCTCCGCACTCATAGAAAAACCTCAAGATTTGTGATTTGTGATTTGCGATGCCGGTCGGGTCCCACCTTCCCTGCCATGTCACCTCCACTCCTTGTACTTCACAAATTGCAAGATTTAACTTCCCACCCCTGCCGCTTATAAACTAGATCTTCTGACTTATGATGCAATGCGGTTCGGGTCCCACCTTAACTGCCATGTCACCTCCCTCTCCCCGCACTTTTCAATTCTCAAGATTTATAGTTTACTTCTGTCGTTTATAAGCTAAAGCCTTCTGACTTGTAATTTATGATGTGGGTCGGGTCCCATGTGTGTGCGCTCCTCTTCTCTGCATCCGAAGGTCCATTAACTATTTTCACACCCCTCGGTCTTCAACCATGTGGGAGGGGTCCAAAATGGGTGGTATCCAATACAGCCCACTCTCCATGTGTCTTCCCCTTGTCATTTCGCACTCGCCCTCTCCATTACCACTTACCACTTGTGATCTAAAATTACTTGCTAGTTAATGTTGTGCTAGTTTCATTTTAGATATAAACTTTTATTTTCTTTATTTTACTTATCCTTCATGAGTTTATTTATGAGCATGTGTTTGGAAAACATTGTACTTAGTGAAATTATGAATTTGTCACAGGCTTAGAATAGAAGCAATAGTAAACACATCAAGCACATATAACAGAGCTTAACAGAGAGAATTTTGATAAAGTAGTTTACCCCTCTTGGGATACATCTCCTTGGTATAGCTTCATAGTGTGACCTTTGTATTAGCTTAAATGTGTGCTCAATTTGCTATTACAAGCTTCAGAACCTCTTGGAACATGTTCCAATGATTTTAAAACATCATAATCTCCCAAAAATGATTATTTTTTTGCTGAATTTCGACTCTGGATGCTCTGGCAATGACCCCAACACCTAGTGTCCTTGACCTTCAAAAATCTTCAAATGCACTCAAAGAACTGTAGATGACCTTTCCTACCTTTGCAACCTACTCCATTGAGTTCCTACCATGAAAATTAGCCAGGAATGACTTTTACTGAGCTCAATTTGGTCGAAACTTGAGTGAGTTATGACCAAAACCAACTTTTCCCCAATTTCTCCTCCAAAACTGGACAAACTGCGAGTTGAAATTCTAAATTTGGTAATTTTTTCAAGTTTGGCACTGCCTCTGAATTCTCCGCCAACATAATCCCGAGATTATCTTAGTGTTAATCCAAATTTAGTGGTCAGATAAGTGCGTTTAAAATGGATAATCACTTCTTAGCGCTAATATTGGCTTATCATGACTTAACCACATTTTAACGCTAATTAATCATCATTAAGATAAATTCCATCGGATTTGTATCGGGTGCATGGTCTTGGACTAAGGTCATATGGGGAGGGGTCTGGATCAATGGGTTGGCCCCCTCTGACCCCCAGACATCGGGAAAATGAACTTTAAGTATGTGTGAAGAACCATAGGTGTAAGAAACACCGTGCAGAGGAAGTGGTAAGGAGTGCATATTGTGGGCAGGAGGTTAGCGGTTTGAGCCCTGAACCTGCCATAAAATTTTGCATGGATGTATATATTGGAATCCTCTGCCAAGTTGTCGACGCTGCAAATTTAAAATCCTTCCAATTTTGATTATGGTTTCCTCCAGATTTAGTCAAGGTCATCGGGTTTGGAAACTATGTAATATATATATATATATATATATATATATATATATATATTGTGATATAGATTATATATGATATATGTATTTGTAATGTTTTCACCACACTAATTTCCAAAAATAATGTAAAATAATTTTACCATTAGAGCAAGGTCCAACACATGTAATTTGACCTTAGTGTTAGGAGGTGGCCCACCAGAGAGGACACATGGCACCCTCCGGTTGGGTTTCACTCGTACCCTTAAAAAATTTCAAATTCCGACTTAGGAAAAATTGAAGGTCATTGGGAAACTTCTTTCTTCACTCAACCCATCTAGCGAATCTAGAGACAACATTTGTCACAATGTTACTTGCTGCAATCTGGAGAATATTCCTGTAATTCTGACTGTACCTGCCACATTAGCACTGTATCTGTTCTGCTCATTTTTTGTCTGTTTCAAAAAACAAACAGTAGTCAATAACTCAGTCATATGAACTCGTATTTTGATGAAAAAAGTTGCACCAGAATCCTGGTGACGAACTTGTTGAAGCCTCAAAAATCGTTGCAACAACATTGGGGGATAACCACCCGATCTGGACCTTAATACAACTCATTTTCCGTTTATGATAGTGGCTCCAACTGGTTTAACTAGGTCCAGTTACCTTTTCCCTATCATTATTGGTTTACGATGTATCTTTAACTACCAATAGACAGGGATATCAAATCAATTCTTCTTGTTGATCAGGCAAGAGAATGACCCTTAAGCTGATTTGGGTTCAGCCAAACCACAACTAATATTTTGCTTCTTTGAGAAGAGGACTTAAAATAATGTAGAACTTTGATCTAAATGCAAAATTATTCTATAATGCAAGAAAAAGAAACTAATCTAAATCCTATCTCAATTAGGTAGATATAGATCTAACCCAACTAAGAGCAAGATAATTAAATAATGAGAATTTAAATATGTTTGGCTTTAAATTAATGTCAAGCTAACGAAGAAATTCAATTTAGCTCACATTTGTGAATACCAAAACACATCCTATTGAGACCATTTAACTAAAATAATAAATCAACAACACTCCAGAAGAAATTCACAAAAATGATATCGATTGTCAAATCAGTCAAGCCAATAATTAAATAATAATATGTGGAAGAAATTCACAACACATTACTATTTAATAAATCAGTTTTATAAGACAAATTTCTAAGTAATTAGTTACTCAGAAATCAGAGTTTAATTCATAAGAGCAAAGATACATAACAATTTGAGACAAATTATCCATATCAACAGAAATGGATAAACATGAATAAAATGAAACAACAATTTTATTATCATAAAATTGAAACTAGTATTTGATACAGAAATGAAAAAAATATCAGTTAATTGAATCCGCTTCTCTGATCCTGATCTCTAACAGTACTTTAAATTACTTGAATTTCTTCTTTCAAAACTAGAGCTGCAGAAATGCAAACTCTGTCCATCATACATAATTCAAGAAATAAAGAAAAAATCCTCAATAATGTTCAAATCTGAAATTTTCTCTCCTCCCTTGTACAACTCTAAATTCCAATAATAGAAATAATTTTAGAAGTCCAGAATTGTAGAGGAGAGTAACCCTTTTTACATTTTTCAATCTGCAATATATAATATTTCCAAAGGTATTTTGAGAGGAGAGTTTGTTGAAGAAAAATCTGCCCAATCCAATTTTAATTGCTCAAAAATTCCAATCTTTAATTGCTAGAGTCTTCTCATTGATTGAGAGCTTCTTCTTCTCATCTCTTCAACTGTTTTCCTGCAAAAACAAATCAAAAACAAAATTAAAATGCAAAAATAAAATCAAAATGTCAAATCTAGAAATTAAAATAGATACAACTAAAACTTAATTAAATAAATAAAAAATGAAACATAAGATTTCTTTTGATTTATGTGTTGATCTAATTGGCCAATGAGAACATAGGCGAATGAATTTTCACTCATAAGAAGTTGTGGCAAATTAAAATGCAAAAAATAAAACTCAGAAAATTAGTTTTGTTTAAAAATTCGTAGCTTGATATTTTGCTGAATTTTAGACCCAATAAATGATCAAATCTGGAAATAAAACCTCTTCAGGAATAATCTCTATCATTTTATCTTTCCAATGAGCTGTCCTGGGCCTCATTTGGCCAAGTAAAACTCCATTTATGAGCCTCTAAAGTTGATATATTAAAATTGCCAAAAATCTAGAATTTTTGTTGCTTGAGTTAAAATATCAAAATTTTACATTAAATTCTAATCCTAAATTAGATTATGATATTTAATTAATTAATTCTAATTAATTGTGATTATATTATTCATCTAATTTAGTTATAATCTAATTCTAAATTAAGTTTTAATTATCTATTAATTAATTATAATCACATTATTAATTGTTAAATATAAACTAATTATTTAATAAACTATTTATTAATTAATGTTAATCTAACTAATAATTATAATTAACTATTTATAAACAACTTAATCTAATTAATAATTAATTATAATTTAATTGAATTAATTACATTCTATTAATTAATTTAATTAATTTAAAATTAATTATTTCAAATATGAAATATGAAATCTATTATTAAATTAAAACTAACCTAACATTAAATTAATATAAAACTAAAACTAACCTAACATTAAACTAATATAAAACTAAACTAACATTACACTATATTAAATTAAAACTAACCTAAACTAACACTAACATATACTAATCTACCACTCCACTCCATTAAACTAACACTATATTATATTATACTTAACATTCCCATTACTCTAACATTAAACTAATTTTAACACTATCACTCCACTTCAGTCGTGTATGAGTGAGTTTGAAACTTAACAAATGACTGGTGCATTTGACATCGTCATCGACATATTGGAGGTGAGGGCCATGAGGGTTTCAAAGAAATGGATCTCATAACAAATCCCGATGCGATGTTTCGATGATTTTTTTTTTTATTATTTTTTTATTTTTTATATTTTACATAAATTTGTTTTTATATTAAATTTTAATTTAATTAATTTAATTATATAATAATTAATTTAATTAATTTAAAATTTAATGTTAAAAATTAGTTTTTTTTTTGTTTTAGTTTCATTTTAATGATTTTAAGTTATGTATTTTTCTAAAGGATGATTTTCCTAAATAAACTATAGTCACTTTGATAAAAATGAACTACATCCACTTTGACATTTTGGATTATTTTCGAGATTAGTAATTTATTTGAAAATTGGAAAATTGGAATAAATGATTGAAATCCGGATGCTTTATGATTTGGCTGTATAAGTGGAAAAAAAAAAATTTGTTAGTAATAACTAACTAGGGGTTAATGTTTAATTTAAATGCATTATTGAACTAATTTAATTTAAAAAATGGAATATTGTACATTTTATGCATTTTTAATCTAAGCGGCATAATTGATTAGATTCCAAATGAGTGCCATTTATAAATCAATTGACTAAATGAGGTGAAATAAGCATCAATGAAAAGCTTATAAAAAATCGATTTCAACCAAGAAATCAAAACAAAGATGAAAAATCAATAAAATCATGAGGCAATTAACTTAATAAAAATCTTAAAAGGCACTTAGCCAAAAATTTTATAGAAAGGGTCCCCATTATTTGAAGTGAACAAGTCAAAAATGGGAGGGGGTAGGGGTTGTGTTTTACCACTATAATTGGCCACATACGGGAGAAGAACCAGTTACCTCTGTTTGATATGAATGAAATTTTCCTAAAATTAAAGTAAAAAAAATTAAAGAAGATAAAATTATTTTTGGAATTCTTGACCAAGTTCATTAGTCTGAATAAAAACAATAATCATCTTACTGTAATTTTCTTAAAATTCCTCATAAATTAAAATATTTCATAACTCTATATCAGTGCTTAATTAGTTGTAGATATAAAGCAGGAGTCACTTTACAACTTAGCTTTTAAAATGTACTCATTTGTCACAGGTAGAGCCACTGCTGCCAGTGAACATCTATAGTCTCGACAGGGTTACCTTTTAATCATGAATGATTCAGAATCCTATCTATTTAAGAATTATTGACCTAGAGATAAATCCATTTATATATGTTCTATTTTTATTTATTTATGTTTTAATTCTTAAAAGCCATTGTCCTGGTTTGGTAGCCAAATAGTTGACAATGCCATTCATTAGTTATAATTGGACTAAACAAGTTGGCTCGTGATGAGACCCCTTGTCTTATAATTGTTTGCAATCATAAGCCATTACCCTGGTTTTTTTAACGGTGTTGGTAATGTCAACCTATTTTTCCCCTATGATCATGGTAAGCAGGCTCATGATGAGACCTCTTATCTTTTAAGTTTAAATATATTTGTGGATTATACTCTAGAAAAATAAAACTCTTTTAAATAGGGAGAATCATTAACTCCTTAAGAGTTCAGAATGACAATTTCAGAGTTAAAAGTGTTTTGCTGTAAAGTGTCTTTACTTAGTTAAAAATAAATTTTCTTGACTGATAATAGAATTTTGAAATATATTAATAAAATATTGAAATCTCAAAATAATTACAATTTTGATAAAAAAAAAAATTCTCAAATTTCATGATACTTCATCAACTTCTCGTGTTTTTTAATCTCTTTCTTAAGTATGTCTACCTTTATAATATGAAAAACAAATTATGCTAAGAGATTTAAGAAAAAGTTAATAGGAGACTATTAACAATTTTTCCTATGTATGCCAACCATTGTTAGGTAACAAGAAGGCCTTCCATATAAATCATGGCAAAGTCACCAAAATCAAAACTGAAAACCAAAAGAAAAGAATTCTTAAGCTAAAGTGAGAAAAGAAATCAGCAAACAAAAATAAAAATTAAGAAATTTAAAAGTGAAAAGGAAAATCATAATTTTGAAACACAAACTCTAACAAGAATGTTCATACTAATGTCTCAACAAAATGAAGTAAAAGAAAATAATTATGCAATCATTCCTTCTTATGTCAAGATACAGAAAACTTATACCTTGCAGGGTTGTAAGTGTTTTAGGATTTAGATAGTAGTGATCATAAAATTCAGCCACAATAAAAACAAATTCTGTGTGATGGCAATCTTCTTGTTTCAAAACATTATCTTAATCATTTTCTAATAAAATGAATGCTTTAAAGAAACAGATTAAAGGTTCATGAACTTCCTTGTGTTGATGTTTCAATGAAGACTATCGCTGCTTCTTGAAAATAAAACCAGGAAAAGAGCATAGAGCTTTCAAAATATGATTTGGCAGATGATTGAAAGCTTTTTATGAAGAGCTACAAAACATATTTTTTTATATCAACATAGTTTAAAAACAAAAATGAAACTAAAGTAATGAAATGGAAATTAATGAAAGTGGGTACATGAATCTTACCATTGGATAATTTCATTTGATCTTACCTGAAGGCATCAATTTTTCCAATACTAGCTGACTTCTTCTTTTAGTTGACATTAAAAATATGAAGAAGGCAAACTAACCATAATCATATAACCCAAAATCATTATTTATTTTATTTAAACTAAAGCAAGCAGTAAAATGTAAAAAGAGAATGCTTTGTGTTCAAGGGAGTTGAAATTAAAACAAACGCATCAGAAATGAGATTGAGAATTTGCAGTGATTAATGTTCTCAAAATATTATAAGTTTTATACAAATTCCATGATTTTATAAATTGTTCAGAGTTAAGACCAAATTTAAGATAATGGAATTTAAAATAGAGAGGTATTGAATTTCATATTTAATTTATGGAATTATTTAAAACTAAAATATATGAGAAATCAAAAGGATTTGAATATGCTACAAATTTGTCATCAATCGCTTTAGTATCATAGCAGTCATCCAAGATTTTTTTAAATTAACACAATGCCTTATCAGATGATTTGTATTGCATGCGTTGAAGTTTATCGCATCGGGGGTTGCAGTAGCGAATTGCCGATATGAGATCAAGCGAAAAGAACATGTGTGATGAGATGGAGCAATCATACCATTGAGGAAATTTTGTATTTAGGATCAGAGATAGTCATGTCGTACATTGCACATCACACACCGCATCTCGTGATTTGTACTTTGCACATTTCACATTGTGCATCGCAGATTTGGAATAGTTACATGACCATGAATAAAAATGCGATGAAGCGATTGCAATATTAGAAATGTGATGGATGACGTGGCTTTCGGCATTATGATATGAGTATCAAAAATACGATGAGCGATATCGATATCGGCATATCGTAATATTGGAAAATAGTCATGTTGGAAATGCCAATACGATTCTTGCGATAGCAGCGATGCGATGGATATAATAATTAGTGATGAGAGAAGAGAGATAAGCGATGAGAAATCAATGATTAATGAAAAGCGATAAGCGATGAGCAATTGACGATTAATGAAAATCGATAGGGATGAGAAATCAGTGATGAGTTATCGCATTGCAACTTTTAAAATGAGCGCACAAGGATGTATTCAGTTTTCCTCCCGATTTGCGATTTGCGATTGGACTTATCACATCGAAGGTCTTTCAAAGTTAACCCTTGACTAATTGAATTTAATAATTTGCGATTACGATTTTGAACTTTATCGCATCAGATTTTTTGCAAATGAATATATTAGAATGTGATTTCCCCGATTTGCGATTTCTTGATTGGGTTCATCGCATCAGAAATTTTCAAATGGAATGATCAACCTTATGTTTAATGTGCTTTTGTAATTCGATCTATCGCATCGGAAATTTTGTGATGAAAAACAAACTTTTGAATTCATCCCGATGCGATATGCGATTTTGCGTTTGATTGCATCGGAGTTTTGAAAAATGAATATGTTAAACTTTTTCTTTCATAATTTTGTGAAATGTGATGAATGATGCGGCTCTTGGCGATAGGCAAAATTAAGTGCAAGATGTAACAATATGATGCGCTGATATGTGATGGAGAATGAGCCCGATAATTCTGTTATGAAAGTTTAATATCACATCGGGTCCGAGACATCGGTTCTTTTAAAATTATGACCCTACCACTATTGCGATTGAACGGACATGATATTTCTTATGAACTTGATTTAAATTTAATATCGAGTCCCGAATTATGTGTATATCACAATATTGGTAAAGTTGATTATCGAAGATCGGTGAAGATAATGGAAGTATATTCAATTGAAAACCTCCGAGATACGAAATGCGATATGGTATTTTATGAAAAACTGAATGAGGTAACACATCAAAGGTCTTGCATAAAAAATATAAAAATCAAGTTGAAACGTTTCGAATATGAATCTTGTGATACTGTTTTAACTTTCAATTGGGTTTTCTAATGAATGAAAGTAAAGTTAAAGAATGCTCAAATTCTAATGAATCACAAAATAAAATTTCCTGAACCTGTTGCAAATTTGAAATGGGTTTGTTGCTTACTTCAAGTTTTGAAAACAAATGAAAACTTGCAAACAAAACAGAACGAGGATAAAAAATAAACTAAGGAAAAGAGAAACTATTAATAGATGAAAATGAACTTGTAAATGCGTACCTGAAAGAAAATTTACAGTAAATTTTACGTTTTTTGAAGCTTCAAGTTCTCCCATTTTTTCTCAAAATTTGCATAAGTTCAACATCATTTTATTATTTTAATCTAAAATGCTAAGTAATGATTGTATCCTTTCCAAAATTACATCAGAAGACTAGAGTAGTAAAAATGAGTTCTTAGAATTACTTGTGAATAAAAAATTGTCAAGTGATAGAAAATTCTTGGAATTTCTTCATGTATGATCAATTTTTATGAATTTTGAAAAACAAGAAAGTTGAAGGTTTGAAAAATAAATATGATCAAATAATTCAAGAGCTTTTCAAATGATCTAGGATGCTTCTCTATAATTGAAATGGATGCCAAAAAGAAATTGGATTCATTACTTGTTTTATTGAAAATCTGAAGTAATGAAATAAATGCAAATGGAAAAGAAAATTAATCTATTCATATTTCTAACTTAATGAAGGAAACATGACTAGGTATAGTCATACTTCCAATAAAGTCATGTAAGCATTTTAATTTCTACATGTATGTACATGTCAAACATTAGTAAAAATGCAAATAAAATTAAACTAAGAAAGCTAAATCTTAAAGCAGAAAGTATCTTTATTGTTAGTAGCTTATTCACCATTACCTTCTCTTGAAATGCGCTTTCCAACTGAATTTCAATTGGATCATAAAAATCTGGATGGATTTCCATTATTGAGTGGGAGAGGTTTAAAAGAGAAGATGACAGGCTGAGTTGTAGAAATGATCTTTCAGAAACAATGGCCTGTGTGATTTTGTTAGTGTTATGATTAAGTGCTAAATTATTAACAATCTTCCATGAAGGAAAGCTTTCCAAATGTCTTTCAAATGGATGGGAGTCTGATAAATCCAACAGAAGATTATTAATTGAATTAGATTGTTGGTCATACTGTAAAAATACACTCACTTGTTGGTACTACTTTTGAGAAGAAAGAAGTGATTGATAAGGAATGAACATCAATTGAAATTGAAAGTTTAATAATTCTTGATGTTCACAATTATAATTTGAATCTTCATTTATCCATTGAGGCAATGCATCAATTGAGTGTTCAATATTGAGCTGCTCAATATGCCAACGTAAAGTATCTAAAATTTTAACACTAAAAATAGAAAATAAATTTAAAGTTAAAAATAAAGGTTGAAATAATAACAAAATTGAATCATAGATTACACTAGTGTTACAATTATTATTACAACACAATTGGGACTGATTTAAAGCAGTTTCATCTTCACGAAAATTCGGCAAAATAATGTAATTAGAATAATTGTTGATACCCATTTGTGAATTAGAGAGAAGGGTTTGACTTTGAATAGGAATGCGATTTTTATCATCATATAAATCATAGATTGGAATGGTTTCTTGAATGCTAAAATCATAAGTATGATTATTTGTTTGAAAATGAGAACTATTTTGAACAATTTCTGAATTATATTGTTCTTTATTTTCACATGTGATTAGACTTTGATTATGAGGATTCAATTGTAAAGAAGACACATCAATATCTTCAATGTTAAAGTAGTTATCATAAATAATCTCAGGGTTTTCATTAGAATTCATTTCCATTTTATTCAATGAATTGAGACAAGAATTAATATTTAGCTCATGTTCATTAATGCCAGAAGAATGATCATTAATTAATTTTCTATTCTAATAAAAACTAATTGGCAATTCATTCAGATCAGCCTCTCTGTTTTCTGAAATATCATTAATACTAAGAGGGGAGAAATTACCAACATTAAAAATATCAAGATAAAGGGAAAAATGAGAATCAGAAATAATGAATTCAAAATTTTCTCTGTTTGATAAATCTTATGCATTATGTTCACTATAAGTTTCAGATTCTAGATCATTTCTTTGTCTATTCATGCTTTCTTGAAGAAGGCTACTTTGCTGCTCTGTTTTCAGCATTTGTTCATCATGAAAAAATTCAGAAATTTGTACAACAGTTTGCATTTTATTATTCACTTTGATTGCTGCTTGCACTTGTTAATTTGTGATCTGATTTTCTGACTTTAATACAGAGTAATTTTCAGATTTCAAGGCAGTTCTTTCTCCAAAATTGATGCTATTGTCTTCTTATATTTGGATAGAAATATTTTCCAAGCTTTGTGAGACCACTTCATCATAATTTATTTGCACATCTATATTGGAATCCTTATTTATGTTAGAAGGGGATGGAACAAAGCTTGAACTAATTTTATATGGATTGGGAATGGGAGGAAGAGAGAAAATATGTTCAAACCAATATAATAATTCTTTTTTCGAAGGTTTATTTTCATTTTTAAATTTTAAACAATTTAAACGAAACCTGATGGTAAAATCAATTAAAGACTCACCTTTAAACCATCGTAGATCTTCAAAATAATCACATACATGTTCGTAGATATATCCATCAAATTTACAAATGAAAATTATAACAAATTGATCCCAACTGTGAATTGAGGCAACCGGAAGAGTTCTACACCAGTTTCTAGCTTTTGCCGCAAATGTGAGGGTAAAAATTCTACATAAAATGCCTTCATCAATTCCTTGAAAATCACAATTTGAAACATTTTGAATAAATTGAAAGACATGATTAAAAGCAGAATAATTTTTCTTACCATTATACTTTACCTGAGACAAGAGTCTTACCACTTTGGGTGGAGTATTGGAAGATGCATGTCCATATATACAACTTCAAATTGGAAGTTTTAAATGAGCCATTGTAATAAAAATGAAATGTTAGAATTCAAAGACTCCAAAGTAAAACAAGTTTCAGGCCCTCCTTCTAGCGCCAAAAATGTTGAAGTCTCGAAAATCGTTGTGACAACATTGGGGAATAACCACCTGGTCCAGACCTTAATACAACTCCTTTTCTGTTTATGATAGTGGCTTCGACTGGTTTAACTAGGTCCAGTTACATTTTCCATATCACTATTGGTTTATGATGTATCTTTAACTACCAATAGATAGGGATATCAGATCAATTCTTCTTGCTGATCAGGAAAGAAAATGACCCTTAAGCTGATTTGGGTTCAGCCAAACCACAACTAATATTTTGCTTCTTTGAGAAGAGGACTTAAAATAATGTAGAACTTTAATCTAAATGAAAACTTATTCTATAATGCAAGAAAAATAAACTAATCTAAATCATATCTCAATTAGGTAGATACAGATCTAACCTAACTAAGAGCAAGATAATTAAATAATGAAAATTTAAGAATTTCTGGCTTTAAATTAATGTCAAACTAACGAAGAAATTCAATTTATCTCACATTTGTGAATACCAAAACACATTCTATTGAGAGCATTTAACTAAAATAATAAATCAACAACACTTCGGAAGAAATTCACAAAAATGATATCGATTGTCAAATCAGTCAAGCCAATAATTAAACAATAATATGTGGAAGAAATTCGCAATGCATTACTATTTAATAAATCAGTTTTATAAGACATATTTATAAGTAAACAGTTACTCAGAAATCAGAGTTTAATTCATAAGAGCAGAGATACATAACAATTTGAGACAAATTATGCATATCAACAGAAATGCATAAACATGAATAAAATGAAAGAACAATTTTATTATCATAAAATTGAAACTAGTATTTGATACAAAAATGCCAAAAATACCAGTTAATTGAATCCACTTTTCTGATCCTGGTCTCTAACAGTACTTTGCATTACTTGAATTTCTGCTTTCAAAAATAGAGCTGCAGAAATGCAAACTCTGTCCATCATACATAATTCAAGATATAAATAAAAAATCCTCAATAATGTTTAGATCTGAAATTTTCTCTCCTCCCTTCTACAACTATAAATTCCTATAACAGAAATGCTTTTAGAAGTCCAGAATTACAGAAGAGAGCAGCTCCTTTTACATTTTGCAATCTGCAATTTATAATATTTCCAAAGGTATTTTGAGAAGAGAGTTTGTTGAAGAAAAATCTGCCCAATCCAATTTTAATTGCTCAAAAATTTCAATCTTTAATTGCTGGAGTCTTCTCATTGATTCAGAGCTTCTTCTTCTCATCTCTTCAACTATTTTCCTGCAAAAACAAATCAAAAACAAAATTAAAATGCAAAAATAAAATCAAAATGTCAAATCTAGAAATTAAAATAGATCCAATTAAAACTTAATTAAATAAATAAAAAAAGGAAACATAAGCTTTCTTTTGATTTATGTGCTGATCTAATTTTCCAATGAGAACATAGACGAATGAATTTTCACTCATAAAAAGTTGTGGCAAATTAAAATGCAAAAAATAAAACTCAGAAAATTAGTTTTGTTTAAAATTTTGTAGCTTGATATTTTGTTGAATTTTAGACCCAATAAATGATCAAATCTGGAAATAGAACCTCTTCAGGAATAATCTTCATCATTTTATTTTTCTAATGAGCGGTCCCGGGCCTCATTTTTCCAAGTAAAACTCCATTTATGAGCTTCTAAAGTTGATATATTAAAATTGCCAAAAATCTGGAATTTTTGTTGCTTGGGCTAAAATATCAAAATTTTAAATTAAATTCTAATCCTAAATTAGATTATGATATTTACTTAATTAATTCTAATTAATTGTGATTATATTATTCATCTAATTTAGTTATAATCTAATTCTAAATTATGTTTTAATTATCTATTAATTAATTATAATTACATTATTAATTGGTCATTATAAACTAATTATTTAATACACTATTTATTAATTAACGTTAATATAACTAATAATTATAATTAACTATTTATAAACAACTTAATCTAATTAATAATTAATTATAATTTAATTGAATTAATTGCATTCTATTAATTAATTTAATTAATTTAAAATTAATTATTTCAAATATGAAATATTAAATCTATTATTAAATTAAAACTAACCTAGACTAATATAAAACTAAAACTAACCTAACATTAAACTAATATAAAACTAAAGTAACACTACACTATATTAAATTAAAACTAACCTAAACTAACACTAACATATACTAACCTACCACTCCACTTCATTAAAGTAACACTATATTATATTATACTTAACATTCCCATTACTCTAACATTAAACTAATTTTAACACTATCACTCCACTTCACTCGTGTATGAGTGAGTTTGAAACAAAACAAATGACTTGTGTGTTTCAAATCGCCATCGACATATCGTAGGTGAGGGCCATCGGGGTTTCGAAGAAATGGATCCCATGACAAATCCCGATGCGATGTTCTGATGATTTATTTTTTTATATTTTATATAAATTTGTTTTTATATTAAATTTTAATTTAATTAATTTAATTATATAATAATTAATTTAATTAATTTAAAATTTAATGTTAAAAATTAGTTTTTTTTGTTTTGGTTTCATTTTAATGATTTTAAGTTATGAATTTTTGTAAGGGATGATTTGCCTAAATAAACTACAACTATTTTGATAAAAATGAACTGCATTCACTTCGACATTTTCGATTATTTTCGAGATTAGTAATTTATTTGAAAATTGGAAAATTGGAATAAATGACTGAAATCCCGATGCTTTATGATTTGACTGTATAAGTGAAAATAAAAATTGTTAGTAATAACTAACTAGGGGTTAATGTTTAAACTAAATGCATTTTTGAAATAATTTAATTAAAAAAAATGGAACATTGTACATTTTACGCATTTTTAATCCAGACGACATAATTGATTAGATTTCAAATGAGTTCCATTTACAAACCAATTTACCAAATGATGTGACACAAGCATAAATGAAAAGCTTATAAAAAATCGATTTCAACCAAGCAATCAAAACAAAAATCTAAAGAAGATGAAAAATCAATAAAATCATGAGGTAATTAACTTAATAAAAATCTTAAAAGGCACTTAGCCAAAAATTTTATAGAAAAGGTCCCCATTATTTGAAGTGAACAAGTCAAAAATGGGGGGGGGAGGGGGGTTGTGTTTTACCACAATAGAACTATATCCGATCGTTTAGGTTTGAAGCAATTTTGAACACTTTCAATTTTTAGCTAAAACTTGAGCTTTAGATCATTCCTTCCCACTAGAAGCCTTTTGGACCCCAAAATATATTATCAATTGTTCAGCAAGTGAGGGTACATCTCCCTCACTTTTCCAATCTCCAACCATTTTGACTTTAAAGGATTTTGACCTTTGAGTCTAACTCTAAGGTATTCAACATTCCCTCTTCTTGAAGTTCTAATTCTTCTATAAAGTATCAGATATTGCTAAAGTTTATCAAGATATTCTGGTGAGAAATCATCTATTGATTGCAGGTTAACATTTTATCCTTGATCATCAATCAAAGGAGGCTCAAAAAATCTCAAATTCTCAACATTAATGACAGAATAAATTTTCATATAAGGATTCAAATCTAGCTTGCATGTATGTGTACCAATATTTTCCAGAAGTTTAAATGGACCATAACGGATTGTTTTGAGATTTTTACCTTCCCCTTGAAATCTTTATTTTCTTATGTACAACCAAACTTCATCTCCAACTTGGAATTTGTGATCAACCCGATGTTTTTCATGCCTTGCCTTGTAGCTACTTTGACTCTTCTCAAGTTGCTATTGCATTGTGTGATGTACCAACTGAATTTTCTCAATGCACTTTCTTTATTTATCTATGTCACTATGTCCATCTATAACAACATCTTTCTCAAAGATAAAGTCCAATGGTGGTATTGGCAAGTAACCAAAACATGCCTCAAATGGTGATGAATTTGTGGAAGAATTTTTTTCCCGGTTGTATGCATGTTGTATGTAGTGTATTTGTTCGTCCAACAACTTGGGATACTTGCTGCAATAGCCTCTTAGAAGATTAATAATAGTTCTATTTACCACCTCTGTTTGACCATCTATTTGTGTATGAAATGATGTCCTCTTCTTTGACTTTGTATCCATCATGTCCCATAATTTTGACCAAAAATTCCCAACACATTGCTCGATAACTTACAATAGAAGTAGGAAGACCAAAATGGATCCACACATTTTGAATGAAAATATTAGCAGTTTGTTCAACTGTAATAGTTTCTTACATGTCATCAAAATACACATTTTTCTGAACCTATCTACCACAACATACAAATAATCATGACCTTTCCTTGACATAGGAAAGCCTCCTACAAAATCCATTGAGATGCTCTCCCAGGGATGAGGAGGAACTGGAAGTGGTGTGTACAAACCAATATTCATATTTCTATGCTTACTTATTGCACATAAAGAACATCCTCTAATAAAACAAGAAACCCTTTCATTCATGCATTGCCAATAAGAATACCTTTGTAGATGCGCTACTATCTTGCCTACACCAAAATGTCCTACAATCAATGATGTGTGTGCCTCCCTTATGATAATGTTTATTTCTCCCTGTGGTATACATAACTTGCCCAAGTGATACAACAAACTATTATGCACATGATAATCTAACTCTTCACTTTGGTTTCCCTTACTCAAGTTCTCATACACTTCTTGAAAATTACTATCATTCACATACTATTCAATCTAACTTTCATGCATAATAGAATTGTGCTTGAGAATAATAGTTGAATTTACAATAAGCCTAGAGAGCATATCATCTACCTTATTGTAGATTCATTTCTTGTACCTAATAACCAAGTGAAATTATTGTAAAAAACCCATCCACCTGAAATGTATTGATTGTTGCAACTTTGACTGTGATTGTAAATACTACAATGGCTAATGGTTGGTATGGATAATGGTCTCTTTTCCCATCAAGTAATGCTTCCATTTCTTTAAATTTTTTACCAATGCATATAACTCTTTATCATATGTAGGATATTTAGTCACAGCTCCATTAAAAGTTTCAGAATGAAATGAGATAGGCTTACCATGCTACATGAGCACTGCTCCCATAGCATAATTACTTGCATCTTTTTGGATCTCAAATGGCTATCTTAGATCTAGAATTTCTAGTACTAGTGCTAAACTTATATTTTTATTTAAAGCATCAAATGATTTCTGCTGAAAATCTCCCCAATGGAAGACTTTCTTTATGCTTGTCAATGTATGTAACAATGCTACAATGGAAGAAAAATTAGCAATAAATTTCCTCCAATATTGTGTTGTCCCTAAAAAGCTTCTTACCTCTATAAATGTATTGGGCTTGGGCCAATTCAAAATGAAATCAACTTTGAAAGGATCAATATTCAATTCACCTCCTCCAACCATGTGTCCCAAATATACCAATGAAGTCTTTAAAAATTTGCACTTTGACATCTTAAGAAACAATTTCACTTTTCTCAAAACATCAAGTACCTTGTTCACATGCATGACATGTTCTTCTTTTGATTTGCTGAATATGAGTATGTAATCTAAGTAAAAAATGACAAATTCATCTATAAATGGACTAAGTACATCATTCATCACTCTCATAAAAGTATTTGGTGCATTTTTTTAAGGCAAATGGCATAACTAACCACTCATACAATCCTTGTCTAGTCTTGAAAGTAGTTTTCCAAATGTCTTCTTCAACTATCCTACCTTGATGATAACCACTTCTCAAATATAACTTAGTGAAATACTTTGCATGCTTTAACTGATCAAGAAAATCATTAATACATGGAAGTGGGTAGTGATTCTTTACCATGATTTTGTTCAGTGCATAGGAATCGATACACATGCGCCAAGTCTCGTCCTTCTTTGGAACCAAAACTATTGGAGAACCACATGGCGAAGTAGATGTGTATATGATGCCTATATTCAACAACTCTTGAATTTTGTTCTTGATTTCAAAACTTTCCATGACTGAAATGTTATACATACCAATATTCAGAAGTGGAACATCTTGTTGTAGCTAAATCCTATGTTGAATTCCCCTCTTGGGTGGCAACCCCTTTGGTTCTTGAAACATCTCATCATGTTGACTTACCACATCAAACAAATAAGATTTCAAATTTTCATCACATTCTTCAAAAGATTCATAGTTAACATCTTCATTTTTCTTGATCATAAGAAGCACAAATTTTTTACTTGCAATTACTATCCTCTTCATTTTACCTGCATTAACTAAAGAGATATTTAGTTTCTTGTGATGAGCTCTCACAATATACTCCACTCCATCTTTTATCAAATGATATTTGTTCTCATGGTGGTAGAATATTTCTTTCCTGTCATACAAATATGGACTACCCAAGATAATCCCTAAAATGTCAAGTGGAACCACATCTAACTCAACTTCATCAAAAACATTTGCAGTAATAGCAAATCTGAAAATACATTTCCTTGTCATTTGTAAATTTTCATTGTTAAATATCCAAATCAAAGGGCATGGATTATGATGAGGTATAATTTCTGTTGGCTCCCCATGATTTGCAATATTGACAAGAACAAATCTGCAGGAAACCACATCAAACCACTTTAGAGTCCATGGACCTAGCCTTCCTGGACTCAGAGAGGGCTCTCTCTATGTATGGTGTTTGTAAATGATATATATTTATGCTTTGTTTTTTAGGCTAGTTATGAAGTTCTAGGATTATTTGTTTTTTTTGGCTGATAGAATAATGGTGTGATTAATTGATGGCGTGTTTCAGTTGAATATATAGACTGTGGGAAGCACTAATCCATTGGGATATGGAGTCATAAAAGGATTTAATTGTTCATCAACTCTACAAGTGACTTCATAGGGCAAGCTAACTATATCAAATGGTTCTCTTAGATTAGATGGAATATGAAATGACAGTAAGTTGTGAAAACAACAAAATTAAAGGTCAATTAAGAATCCTTTAACTCTACTTCAACAAGAAAATCATTTTAGGTAATTGTTTAAGACAAACCAAAGGACAGGGAAAACCATAGACTTCTTTGGCCTGACTCTAGTAAGAAAACCTTAAGACAAGAATCCAACAATCCTAGAATTAATTTCAGACAAAGAAAACATTCAAGATAACAATCAGTATAATAAAATATCAATTAAGAATTCTTTAATCAAAATAAAAAAACCTTTGCAACAACAGTTTGAGACAAACCAAAGGACAAGGAAAACCATAGACTTCTTTGGCTGGACTCTACTAAGTAGACTTCAAAGAAAAGGCCTTAAAGATAACATTTCAAGCTACACCAAAGGACAAGGCATACCATAGAATTATTTGGTTGGACTTTAGTGAATCAATTTCAAGGCAACAATCTAGGTGGAACTAGAGAGCAATTAAGAATTCCCTAATCAGACCTTGTAGAAGAAAGCATTAAGATAAAGAAAGCAGACAGAATTAAGGTGCCAAGACAACATATCTTAATATAATTTTTGTGTTCTTTTATGAGAGAAATAATGGACAAAATGAAAACCAGAAGAAAAACATTGACAAATAAGGATAGCTTCACCATTAAAATAGCTCAAGAACCCTGTGAACTTGCTTGTATTACTGATGTTCAAAATAGTTAAAATACTCCAGTCCAAAAAAATCCCTACAACTCAGATTTTTATCAAATCTAGCCTAGCATCTCATCAACTAGCTCAGCAACTACCAATCAACTAACCAACACCAAAAATGAATAATACATACAGTATTTATCTGCAAAATGAGGAGGTTGTCCTAAGCTAGGGTTCAGATATGTATTTATTACAAAGTTAATGCATTTTGACCATTGAGACCATGAAAGGCCCAAGGCAAAATTATTTGTGACTGTCTCACTATAATAATAACTTCTTTCTTAACTGTTTGAGCAAACTTTAGGGAATGCTTGACTTTTGAGGCTCTTTTATTAACTTTACAATAAATTTTGAGTAGCTAGGAAATATCTCTGATTGTTTCAATAATTGCTTTTGCCCTTGTTTGAATGAAAAGTGTTGTAGGTGGCAAGATATGTATTTAAAGAAGTAATTGTTGTTTACTTAGCCATTCGGATCTGCCTTTGTCAATTTGCCTTTGATTTATCCTTAAAACTCTATTTAACTCTTTAAACTTGGATTTGTCTTCATTGTATACCATCTTCCTGTCTCTCTCCTTAACTCTGCCTTTATCTCTGATCTGTGGTTAACCCTTTAACCCTTTATCTTTCACTGTTACGGTTTCTTTTGATCTTGTTCCTTCGTTTTCCTATATCTCTGCGCAGCTATGGTGAAAACCCTTCTTTGCCTTTATTCTATCTCCTGAGTCTTTTTTTGAAACTTTCTGCCTTTTAGAGGTTTCTCATAACCATCAATGGTCATGACCCATTGATGTTTATGTCGATCTTATGTTTACAGTCCTTTTGAGTATACAAATGATGCTAGATCGTCATCCATAGCATTTATTTAAACCATTTTTGGACTTTGGAATGCCATTTTCGCATTCAAACACCAGGTACCTGCACATTAAACAAATTTCATTAATAAAAACCTATGTTTGAGGGATTTTTGCATTTACTTGGGCTTTTTTTCGTGCTTTAGGAGCACTTGCAAAGGCTTCGTGGTGGCTACAGGGCTTTATCGCAAAGGCACAGGCCTTCAGAGCGTTTGAACGGGATGGTGGTTTTAGGTTTTGGCGATAGGGAGGAAAGTGGTTTTCGTGTGAGATGGTGGTTGTAAGTAGGTTTGAGCGAATGAATGTGATGCCATTGAGCGAGCTCCGTGTGGCGGATGGGACAAGGGTGATTACTGCCAATTTCACGCATTTTAGAGGCGTTAATCGTCACGTGGCGGATGGCGCGATATGCATCAAGGAATCATGAGGGATGGAGATCAATGGTGGTCGGGGTTAATGGAGTGGCGGGAAAGTCTAGAAGGTGGGGCTAGTGAAAATGTGAAGTTGGGAAACACTTTTTGCCCTTTTTTGACGTTGAAAATTGTAATTTTCTATGTTTTTCAACTTCAACTCCACTAAACTCATATTTTTATTGCAAATTATGCTTTGACATAAAAACAAGAATTGTAGAGATTTGTCTTACCTCCATACCCATATTTAAAAAAAAAAAAAATATTGACATATAGAGGGGTAAATTTCTTGTTTACTAACTGCATATACTTGAAATTTTCAGGCAAACATAAATAGTCACTTTATTATCCTTTACCTTTTTTAGGGAAGGTTATTCATTTTTTGGAAAAAAACCATAGCATCATAATCTGCATATATTGCACTAGTGCACAGACTATTTTTCGGTAATTTTCGGATTAAATCACTATTTTTTATTATTTTTTGAAATGGACGAAGAAAAAAAATAGTGATGTTTCAGTACATTTTATAATCCTTTGATTTTCTTTTCAATGTGACTGTCAATAAGAAAAATGAGAGTACCCTTTTGAAGTAGACAGGGAGAGGAAGTGCGGCATGATTTTTTTGAATTTTTTGGTGTCCTCATTAGAAAGTTATTGACTTTTCATTCAGTGCAATTTTTCGAACAATGAAATTCCACAGTGAAACAGTTTAGTAAAAAATTAATAAAAAATTGAATTTTTTAATGAAACTCCACCAATCTCATATCATCAGAAACTAGATTCAGAGATGAATCTAATGGTACTTGGTCCGACATATAACATTTTGTTTTTGTAGGTGTTATGCCCCTCCAAAGTTGCAGGTTCTTGAAAACTGCAGAATTTTCTGCGTTTTTCGTTAACCAGAAACTCTCGGCCGAGATAATGTCTCGGACGAGAAATTTATAAAACTCTCGACCGAGAGTTTAACCCGCCTAAAGTTACATTTAAACGCACGGCCAAACTCTCGGCTGAAAGTTTTAAAAACTCTCAGACGAGAGTTTGCGACCGAGAGTTTACTCGATGAAACTCTCGGCCGAGAGTTTAGAAAACTCTCGGCCGAGAGTTTTAAAAACTCTCGTATGAGAGTTTTAAAAACTCTCGTATGAGAGTTTTAAAAACTCTCATTCTAGAGTTTTTTCAACTCTCATCCGAGAGATTTATTCCTATAATAAAACACAAAAACTATTAAGTTTTTAGAATTGGTACTTTATATAATTTAAATAGTACTTTATTAAAATTACAAAATGATAAAAAATATATATATATATATATATTATAATTTTATTTTAAATTATTTTATTATTATTAATGATAAAAAATACATGAAGATTTAATTAAATAAAATTTGTTACAATATTTTGTATATCAATGTTATATAAAAAAACAAAATATTTTATATAAAACTAATTGATATATTAATATAAATAAAAATAAAATTCTAAAACATAAATCAAAATAAAAACAACTATATATATATATATAATATTTTTTTTGAAATTAATGAATAAATTTAAATTTAAAAAAATATTGACTAAATGCAATGAGGTGATAAAGGAGACAATGCATAACACCTTAATATCATTATAAATTCTTGGAAATCTCGAGAACTTTTTGAAGTGAGATGAGCTTCTTGGAATGGGTCACTTTATCTTCCACTTCAGTTTCACACGATTAACTTGAAAGGAAGTCTATTTTCCTAGGTATGGATGTAAGGGAATGAACAATATTATTTGAACATTGAGTGAGATGCCCTTCTTGGAATGGGTCCTCCTATATTCCACTTTAGTTTCACAAGATTAAATTGAAATGAAGTTTATTTTCCTAGGTATGGATGTTTAGTTAATACTTCTTTATTTCGTTTGAATTTAGTTTCTTTAAAAACGAAAAATAATAAAAATTCTGTGTTTTTTTCGCGTTGCTGTTCCTTTCTAATGGAACAACACTTCCGTCATTTCTTTCGAATGGAACAGCAGTTTCGCGCAGTGTTTTTGCTGTTCCTTTCAAACGGAACAGCATGTCTGCAGAGCATTTCCTTGCTGTTCCTTTCGAATGGAACAACAGTTTCGCGTAGTGTTTTTGCTGTTCCTTTCAAATGGAACAGCATGTCTGCAGAGCATTTCCTTGATGTTCCTTTTAAAAGGAACAGCAGTTTCACAGATTATCTTTGCTGTTCCTTTTAAAGGAACATCACTTTTTGAACGATTGTTTTAAGTTTGTATTTTGAATTTGTGAGCATTATTTTTTATGGACACCTGTGGGTAGCAGAGCTCTGTTAATAGTATTGAAGTCATACTTATACAAATCAATAGTTATTTAACCCTCTTTCCTATAATTTTTATTGAATATCAAACGAAATGCATAAAATTCCTTAAGTTCTATCCCCGAACCATCACACATGAAAAATATTATTAATCGGTCATATTACTTTAATGTGGTAAATAGCGCAATTACATTAATCTTTTGTTGTCCCTTCACCTCATACTTGAATTATTACAACGCGATTCCCTCATTATTACCGATTTATCTTACGCATCGATTTCAGTAATTACTTAATTTGATTGACTTTATCATGATTGCGCCTGTTTTTTCACTGCTGTCCTAATGTTGTTCCACACATGCCACCTTAATCGACGGTCGAGGTCGACCTTTCATTCGTTTGGGGGGCGGAAATATCTGCATGCAGATCAGATACCCAAAATTTCCTCACCTGTATCTCTGCAATAGATTTTTATGAATTAAAGCCCTTGCATTTTCAGAAAATAACGAATTTTAACGAACTGTGTTGTGTTGTTCCATTAAGGTTACCATGTGTTGAGAACAATTAACGAAGAACAGAAATGGGAGGACATCCAATTCGCAGCGAACCTCAGACGTTGGTTGTCTCTGATGCTGCACGGGCAATATTAGACAAACTAGGATGGATTACATACTTTATGAGAATGCAGCAACCCCATGAAGCAGTGGCTACTGAATTCTTGTTAAATCTGCAGGAAGGTTCCTCCATAGTCAGAGGAAGGCAGATAGCGGTGACCGATGAGATAATTGCAGAAGTATCCGGCATCCCCACACAAGGAACTGTTTGGACTCAGAAGAAAATCAGAATTCGGGAGGCCATGCAAATCTTTCAAGATGAAGGACAGAGGCTAATAGTCAAAGGGAGAGGAGTACACCCGGCGTCGCTAGGCGAACCATGGACAGAATTAGCCAGGATCGTGCAGGCTTACATAACATGCGATGGTAGAAAAGACGTGGTAAGACCTCGCCATCTTAAGCTGTTAGCTATGCTAAAACAAAAATGCACTATCAATTTACCTGCATTCTTAAACTCTTTATTGCATGATATTGCTCGTGGAATTAGAAAAGCACAGCATGCAGACATGGTGGTCAGCCACCATTGCTTGATTCAGCTAATAGTAAGTTACAGCCTCGCCCAACAGCAAACCAGCTGGGAAGAGCTAATTTTTTCTATTGAAGGAGGGATGGCTTTACCCGCTCTGAGACGGAAAAGGATGGCCGGCTCAATAGCCGGGTCCTGAACTTACAGACAATCCTTCCGAGGGGTTACAAGTTTAGAGGTTAATGGGTTACAGGTTTAGAGGTTTAGGGGGTTAGGGGATTTAGGAGTGAAGGATTTAGGGGTTATGGGTTAGGGTTTTGGGGGTTAAATGGAATCCACACTTAAATGGGTTAGGTTTTTAGGGGTTTAGGGTGTTGAATTGGTTAGGGGTTGGGAATTAGGGTTTAAGGGGTTAGGGATTAAGGTTTTATAGGTTTAGGGTTTAGGGGGTTAAATGGGTTACAGGTTTAGAGGTTTAGGCGATTAGGGGATTTAGCAGTGAAGGATTTTAGGGGTTAGGGGTTAGGGTTTTGGGGGTTAAATTGAATCCACACTTAAATGGGTTAGGTTTTTAGGGGTTTAGGGTGTTGAATTGGTTAGGGGTTGGGAATTAGGGTTTAAGGGATTAGGGGTTAAGGGTTGAGGGGTTAGGAATTAGGGTTTAAGGGGTCAAGGGTTATGGGTTGGGAATTAGGGTTTAAGGGGTTAGGGTTTTGGGGTTTATGGGCTTAAATGGGTTAAGGGTTAACGGGTTAGGGGTAAGGGTTAAGGGTTTAGAGGTTTAGGGTTTAGGGGTTAAATGGGTTAGGGGTTTAGAGGTTTAGTAGGGGTAAATGGTTTGGGGGTTAAGGGTTTAGAGGTTTAGGGTTTAGGGGGTTAAGAGTTTAGGGTTTAGGAATTAGGGTTTAAGGGGTCAAGGGTTATGGGTTTAAGGGGTCAAGGGGTTAAGGGTTTAGAAGTTTAGGGTTTAGGGGGTTAAATGGGGTATAGGTTTAGAGGTTTAGGGGGTTACAGGATTTAGCAGCGAAGGATTTTAGGGGTTATGGGTTAGGGTTTTGGGGGTTAAATGGAATCCACACTTAAATGGGTTAGATTTTTAGGGGTTTAGGGTGTTGAATTGGTTAGGGGTTTTTGGGTTTAGGGGCTTAAATGGGTTACAGGTTTAGAGGTTTAGGGGGTTAGCGGATTTAGCAGTGAGGGATTTTAGGGGTTAGGGGTTAGGGTTTTGGAGGTTAAATGGAATCCATACTTAAATGGGTTAGGTTTTTAGGGGTTTAGGGTGTTGAATTGGTTAGGGGTTTTGGGGTTTAGGGGCTTAAATGGGTTAGGCATTAACGGGTTAGGGGTAGGGGTTAAGGGTTTAGAGGTTTAGGGTTTAGGGGTTAAATGGGTTAGGGGTTTAGAGGTTTAGTGGGGGTAAATGGGCTATGGGTTAAGGGTTTAAAGGTTTAGGGTTTAGGGGGTTAAGGGTTTAGGGGTTATGAATTAGGGTTTAAGGTGTCAAGAGTTATGGGTTGGGAATTAAGGTTTAAGGGGTTAGGGGTTAAGGGTTTATAGGTTTAGGTTTTAGGGGGTTATATGGGTTACAGGTTTAGAGGTTTAGGGGGTTAGGGATTTAGCAGTGAAGGATTTTAGGGGTTGGGGGTTAGGGTTTTGGGGGTTAAATGGAGCCACTCTTAAATGGGTTAGGCTTTTAGGGGTTTAGGGTGTTGAAGTGGTTAGGGGTTTTGGGGTTTAGGGGCTTAAATTGGTTAGGGGTATGGGTTAAGGGTTTAGAGGTTTATGGTTTAGGGGTTAAATGGGTTAGGGGTTTAGAGGTTTAGTGGGGGTAAATGGGTTAGGGATTAAAGGATTAGAGGTTTAGGGTTTAGGGGGTTAAATGGGTTAGCCCGGTTAGGAATTAGGGTTTAAGGGGTCAAGGGTTAAGGGGTTAGAGGTTTAGGTGTTTAAGTGGTTGAATGGGTTATGGGTTGGGAATTAGGGTTTAAGGGGTTATAGGTTTAGGGTTTAGGGGGTTAAATGGGTTAGGGTTGGTTTAGAGGTTTAGGGGGTTAGGGGATTTAGCAATTAAGGATTTTAGGGGTTAGAAGTTAGTGGTTAATGGGGTTAAATGGGTTAGGTTTTTAGGGGTTTAGGGTGTCTAATTGGTTAGGCATTGGGAATTAGGGTTTTAGGGGTTAGGGGTTAAGGGTTTAGAGATTTAGGGTTTAGGGGGTTAAATGGGTTACAGGTTTAGAGGTTTAGGGGGTTAGGGGATTTAGCAGTGAAGGATTTTAAGGGTTAGGGTTAGGGTTTTGGGGGTTAAATGGAATCCACACTTAAAAGGGTTAGGTTTTTAGGGGTTTACGGTGTTGAATTGGTTAGGGGTTGGGAATTAGGGTTTAAGGGTTTAGGGGTTAGGAATTAGGGTTTAGGGGTTTAGGGGTTAGGAATTAGGGTTTAAGGGGTCAAGGGTTAGGTGTTGGGAATTAGGGTTTAAGGGGTTAGGATTTTTGGGGTTTCAGGGCTTAAATGGGTTAGGGGTTAACGAGTTAGGGGTAGGGGTTAAGGGTTTAGAGGTTTAGCGTTTAGGGGTTAAATGGGTTAGGGGTTTAGAGGTTTAGCGTTTAGGGGTTAAATGGGTTAGGGGTTTAGAGGTTTAGGGTTTAGGGGGTTAAATGGGTTAGGGGTTAGGAATTAGTGTTTAAGGGGTCAAGGGTTAATGGGTTAGAGGTTTAGGTGTTTAAGGGGTTTAATGGGTTATGGGTTGGGAATTAGGGTTTAAGGAGTTATAGGTTTAGGGTTTAGGGGGTTAAATGGGTTATCGTTGGTTTAGAGGTTTAGGGGGTTAGGGGATTTAGCAGTTAAGAATTTAGGGGTTAGAAGTTAGGGGTTAATGGGGTTAAATGGGTTAGGTTTTTAGGGGTTTAGGGTGTTGAATTGGTTAGGGGTTGGGAATTAGGGTTTAAGGGGTTAAGGGTTAACAGTTTAGAGGTTTAGGGTTTAGGGGGTTAAATGGGTTATAGTTTTAGAGGTTTAGAGGGTTAGGGGATTTAGCAGTGAAGGATTTTAGGGGTTAGGGGTTAGGGTTTTGGGGGTTAAATGGAATAAACACTTAAATGGGTTAGGTTTTTAGGGGTTTAGGGTGTTGAATTGGTTAGGGGTTGGGAATTAGGGTTTAAGGGGTTAGGGGTTAAGCGTTTAGGGTTTAGGAAATAGGGTTTAAGGGGTCAAAGGTTATGGGTTGGGAATTAGGGTTTAAGGGGTTAGGGGTTTTGAGGTTTAGGGGGTTAAATGGGTTAGGATTGGTTTAGAGGTTTAGGGGGTTAGGAGATTTAGCAGTTAAGGATTTTAGGGGTTAGGAGTTAGGGGGTTTGGGGTTTAGGTGCTTAAATGGGTTAGGGGTTAACGTGTTAGGGGTACGGGTTAAGGGTTTAGGGGTTAAATGGGTTATTGATTTAGAGGTTTAGTGGGGGTAAATGGGTTAGGGATTTAGAGGTTTAGTGGGGGTAAATGGGTTAGGGGTTAAGGGTTTAGAGGTTTAAGGTTTAGGGGTTAAGGGTTTAGGGGTTAGGGGTTAGGAATTAGGGTTTAAGGGGTCAAGGGTTAAGGGGTCAAGATTTAGTTTTCTGCAATAACATAATTCTCCAATACCATACACTTCTGCTTGGAATGTCACACTTAACATTCATTTCCTTTTCGGATAATATTCTTTATCCCCTTACGTCCATACCTAGGAAAATAAACTTCATTTCAATTTAATCTTGTGAAACTAAAGTGGAATATAGGAGGATCCATTCCAAGAAGGGCATCTCACTCAATGTTCAAATAATATTGTTCATTCCCTTACATCCATACCTAGGAAAATAGACTTCCTTTCAAGTTAATCGTGTGAAACCGAAGTGGAAGATAAAGTGACCCATTCCAAGAAGCTCATCTCACTTCAAAAATTTCTCGAGATTTCCAAGAATTTATAATGATATTAAGGTGCTATGCATTGTCTCCTTTATCACCTCATTGCATTTAGTCAATTGTTTTTTAAATTTAAATTTATTCATTAATTTCAAAAAAATATATTATATAAATTATATATAGTTGTTTTTATTTTGATTTATGTTTTAGAATTTTATTTTATTTATATTAATATATCAATTAGTTTTATATAAAATATTTTTAGTTTTTTATATAACATTGATATTACAAAATATTGTAACAAATTTTATTTAATTAAATCTTCATGTATTTTTTATCATTAATAATAAAAAAAATAATTTAAAATAAAATTATAATTTTATTATTTTTTATCATTTTTTAATTTTAATAAAGTACTATTTAAATTATATAAAGTACCAATTCTAAAAACTTAATAATTAATTGTTGTGTTTTATTATAGGAATAAAACTCTCGAATGAGAGTTGAATAAACTCTAGGATGAGAGTTTTCAAAACTCTCATACGAGAGTTTTCAAAACTCTCATACGAGAGTTTTCAAAACTCTCATACGAGAGTTTTCTAAACTCTCGGCCGAGAGTTTTTTAAACTCTCGTATGAAAGTCTTCCCGAGAGTTTCCGTCAATAAAACTCTCGGACGAGAAAATGCATAACTCTCGTTCGAGAGATTTTTAACTCCAGTTAAACCCAATAAAACTCTCGGACGAGAGTTTTTAAAACTCTCGGTCGAGAAATAGAGTTGACTATTTTCTCGGATGAGAAATTAAAAATTTCTCTCAAATTCTAGCCGTCCGCCAAAAAGTGTTTCCCAACTTCGCGATTTCACCCGCCCAAGGTTACGTGGCAGAGTTTTAACATAGGGTGGGTACCAGGACATAGAACAAAGCGGCAGGGTTGAGTTTATGTGTGGGGTTTTGGGTTCTTAAACCTAACTAGGGTTTTATGAAGTGGGGCCTGGGTTAAAAAGCGAGGCTAAAGGATTTTTAAAGTGAGTATTTAAGTATATAAGGGGTGGGGTTAATTTATTTAAAACAGAGTTTTAATATAAAACAATGGGGCCCGAATGGTATATTTTTTATTTAAAACAATGTAAAAATGACTTTTTACATTGTTTTAATGGAATAAGAGAAAAATAATGAAGGTGAGTGGGTTTAACGGGGAAAATGTGGCTTTAGGTAGGGAGAAAGGGTGAAAATGAGAGGATTAAGCCCAAACACGATTTTTTCAGAGCAGGAGGGTAAATTGGAGAAGGTAGAATGAGATATAGTGAATTAAGAAAAATAAGGATATTGAAGGCAGTGAGATTTATGAAGATAGTTGATATTCAAGGAATGCTATTTTCAACTGTCTGTAGAAAATCCATAGTCACCTAGTGAAACTGTATAATACAGGAGGATAACAGTGGCTCCAAATGGGGAGGGAAACTCCCTTAGGAGGTGTCAAGAACCTCAGAGTTTCAGACCTCTGGAAATTTGTAGATCAGTGCCTTTTTTGCTCCTCACAGATTTTTCATTTTGTAACTGGTGATTTTTTGTTGTTCTTTGTGGTTGTGACCTTTAAATCATAGAAATCATGCTTGTTGCAACTCAACTCTACCTACCCATCATTATACTCTAGCATTTTCTCTTCATTTTGGTGCGTTTAGACTGGCAAACCCTTGACATCATTTTTCTTTCGAAAGGAAAAACTATCTATTTCTACCCTTATATCATCCAAAGGCTTAGATTAGACTGATGAGCTCTTTTATTCTCTAACTAATCTACTTATCTGTTAAGATTAAACAGTTTGACACATTTTCATTCTCTAGTCTATCAACATGAACTTTAAAGCATAACCAAATGAAGATTAAGCAGTTTGATTGTCATGAACTTTGGCTTTTTGTACAAGCTGCACACAGATTTTATTTCTTGTGAAAAGTAAAACTAAAAAACTGAGGGCTATAATATGGAATTTTTCATTTATAATCTATTCCTTACTTTTCTCTTTTGGTTCAGGTTTTAGAAATTGGAACCAACATCTCTTCTTCCTACCTACTGATATGCCAAGTTTACATAGTTTGGAAAATATTTATTTTCTAACTTATCAACAAAAAATTCAAAAACATTTCAATCACGATTAGGGTGTATGATTGATTTTTTTTTTTCAAAAGTAGTGGCATTTGGACTTGCACACTTTCAGAAACATTGTTTTTGGGCATGGGGCTTTACCTTTTCTTTTTAGTTGTCCTCTTTTCTTCTTTTCTCTCTTTTTTTTTGTGTTTGTTTTTTTTAAATTTCATTTAGGCAATGTTATATACAATGAACAAAGCTTTAAACTGATATTTCCAACTAAAATAATGCTTGAGCATCCTGCCATTGACAGGACCTCCAAATAATTTTGTTCCATCCATTTCTTGTAGGAAGAATGCATTGTTACCTCTTGCATAATGGATGATGTATGGACCTTTTCATAGATTGTCAAATTTCCCATTATTTCCTTTGTCCTCTCTTCTTGAATCCCACTTCATAACTTTGTCTCCAATGTTGAAATCATTTTCCTTGGTCCTCTTATCAAAGAGTTTCTTGATATTTTCCTGCACTTGTTGTGTTCTGCTGTACACTTCTTCTCTGGTTTGTTGCAGCTGGACAGTCTGGTTTATTCTTCTTTGCATATCATTTTCTTCGGACTATTTTTTTTTTAATGAGCTTCATCATTGGAACTCCCAAACTTGTTGGGAAAACTGCATCTTATCCATATACCAGCTGATAGGGTGACACACCAATTGGATTTTTATTTGTTAATCTGTCTGCCCATAGTGTACGTACTAGTTTGTTGTGCCATGATTTATTGTTCTCTTCCGGCAAATTTTTGATGATATTTTCCAAAATTTTGTTTGAGGATTCAACCAACCCATTACCTTAAGGGTAATAAGTTGTAGAATTTCCCAATGTAATCTGATATTTGTGGCAAAATTCCACCATTTTCTTAGATCTAAAAGCAGCAACATTGTCAGTAATGATTTTTCTAGGATAGCCAAATCTAGAAAAGATTTTGTTTTCATGGAATTTGATGATCACTGAGTCTGTGGAAATTACAGAAGGGATGGATTCTATTAACTTTGTAAAATAGTCAGTTGCGGCGAGGATCCATTTGTGTTTGGTAGAGGAGGCAAGATGAATTTCTCCAATAAAATATAGGCCCCATTGTTGGAAAGGAGCTTCAACAGAAATTGGATGCAAAGGTAATGGCAGCATTTTTATTTTTCCCTAAAAAATGTGGCACTTATGACAGGAAACTACCATTTTATGGATGTCTCGAAAGAGGGTGGGCCAATAGTAACTAGCTCTAAGAATCTTATTGACATTGGTTTTCCAATAGAGGTGGCCTCCACATTCTCCTTCATGAAATTCATGCTTGATCCTATCTGCATCTTCTTCTGGAAAACATTTAAGCAATATACCACCAGATTTTTTCCAATATAAAACCTTATCTAAAATGTAGATATTCACAGTCTTTAATTTCAAATATCTAGCATTTGTTTTGGACAGACCAGGAGGAACATTCAAATTTAAAAGAACATATAATATATCAACATACCAAGATGAGTTCATAAATTTTTCCTCAATAGGTGGAGTTGCCAGCTCCTTTTGTTTATATAATGCATTAATCATATTGATGTCTAGTGCTTGAAAAATTGTTTCAGCCATGAGTTTAGCTAGTCCTTGTCCTTTGATTAGCTTAGTGGGATTGATTTCCAGATCATATTCTAATATGACCACAATCCACCTACCTCTTTTTCCATCAGGATCTTGTGTTAGGATGTCTTTAACCACTGTGTGAGGCACAAATGCAATGATGTGTGAGTGTAAAATATAGGCCTTCAATGCCTTGACTAAGGCAAAAGCTTGTTTTTCCATTATGTTATATTTTAGAGGTGCATCTCTTAATGCCTTGCTGAAAAATGCTATGGGTTGCTCCTGTCCTTTCATATTTTTCTGTAATAAGAGAAAAACAACTATGTGTTTTGATGCAAAGGAGAAAACGAAGAAATCTTTGGTAAAGTCAGGGCTAATCAGAACTAGTGTTTGTGTAAGAACTTGTTTTACCACATCGAAAGATTTCTTTGTGTCTATGGTCCATTTAACTCATGTTTCTCTTTTGAGCATGTTATTAATGTTTCTTAGGAGTTCTGCAAGGTTTGGTATGAATCTTCTTAAGAAATTTATCTTTCCAATGAAAGGTTGCAGCTATTTAATGTTTCTTGGATGGTTGATTTGCAATATTCCCTCAATCCTCTTTGGGTCAATCTTGATCCATTCTTCAGATATGATGTGGCCTAAAAGTTTCCCTTATTGAAGGCTAAACAAAGTTTTCTTTGGATTTAGAGACAAACCATAATTTTTGCATTTTTCAAATACTTTTCTCAAGTGAGCTAGGTGTTCTTCATTATTTTTTTAGTAGATTGTGATGCCATCAAGGTATATCACAATGAACTGACATATTTCTTCTAAGAAAGAAATATCCATGGCTCTTTGAAAGGTGGCACCAACATTCATTAACCTAAAAGGAATTTTAACATACATGAAGGTGCCCCAGGGTGTGGTGAAAGCTATGTTGTGTTGATCATCTGGGTGTAACAACACCTGATTGTACCCTGAAAAGCCATCTAACAAAGAAATTATTTTGGAGCCTACTACCTTTTGTAATATGTGATCCTTTTTTGGTAAAGGGTATTTGTCCTTTAAGGAGGCTTTATTTAAATTTCTAAAGTCTATGCATAGCCTGATTTCTCCTGTTTTCTTCCTCACTAACACAAGATTTGAAACCAATTCCGAGTACATCAAAGGGACTAGTATTCTAGCATCATAGACTTTATTTATTTATTTCTCAACCAGTGCCAGTTGTACAGGGTTTATCCTGCACAATTTATGTTCGAAGGGTTTCCGGTTTTCTTTGAGAGGGATCTTATGCTGTATGATCTTAGTATCATGGGATTTCAAGTCCTCATAGCTCCAAGAAAACACATCACTATATTCTCTGAAAAGCTCAAGAAATTTCTATTTTATATGATCTGGCAGTGTTTTGGACAGTTTTATAATTTTGGGTTGTTGTCCACTGACTATATTGCATTCTTCTACTTTAGCCTCAGTAGGTTCTATCTTTGGCTTCTTAGCAACATCATTAAAATAAAACAATTATTCTAGAGGAACCAGTCCCTTTTGCAAAGTATCATCTTTGGACTGCAACACTTCAAAATATTCCATTTCTGAATCTGTGCACAACTCTGTTTTATGTGGGTGTTATTTTTCTAATAGATTTATATCAATATTATCAGGGGGTTCTTCTTTGTAATTTTGTTCCTCAGCAGTGCAGTCTTCTTCATGATCTGAGTCTGAATTTGGAATTTCAAACTCATTTCTAGACTGCAGGAAATATTCAATCTATTTATCTCCTTCAAAAAATTGCCAATATTCCATGTTATCAGGGACTACTGGTCTATATTTGACTTGCACTGTGTATTGTTTGTTATAATAAGGTTTTTGACAAGTACTGGCTGCAAATGCTAGACCATTGGCAAGGATGTTCTGATTTCTAGGGACAAAGGTAAGATCATATTCTTAGAAGGTTTTTAGGAGGTCAAGGACATCATTCCTATATTCTCTTAGTCTAGGATGTTTGGCTGTGTATTCTCTCTTAACCTGCCTAATGACCAACTCAAAATCTCCATGAACAACTATCATTTTGGCTACTAGTTTCTTGAGTAATTGTAGCCCTAGGAGGAGTGCCTCATATTCTGCTATGTTAATTGTATATTGAAAGTTTTGTTTATATGAATGGCCTTCTGCATGATTATTCTCAATGTTGTGCACCCAAACACCTACCCTTGAACCAGTTTTGCCACAAGATCCATCAAAGCTCATACTCCAAAGAGGTTCAATTTCATATTTATTATTATGTTGGTCATTATGGCTGCCACTATGTTGTCTATTATGTTGTTCTTTATGGTCCCCATTATGTTGGTTATTTTCTTTTTGGGCCAACTGTCCTGACTGTCCCTCCTCTTTTGCTTCCTCTACAATTGTTTTCTCATTTTCTACTACTTTTTCATTAATGTTTTCATCATTTTAAAGGATAAATGAATCAAGGTTAGTGTGAATAGAATAAAGAGGGGAGTTATATGGCTTTTCTTGACTGCTAACCATGTACTTCATATGAGTCTCCCTATATAGTCTTCTTCGTTGAATAAAGACAAGTATGGTAGCATAGGTCATGTCCATTTGGAAGGAACCTTGAAGTTTAGCTCCCCATAAGCGTGATAGGAGCATGCCATATTTGGGAGGAATTTCAACCACTACAATATCCATTACTAGGCTTTTGGCTGGTATTTGTGCTAAATTAACACAGATTTCTTTGATTAGGCCTAGACATTTGACTCTACTAGAATAAAAAAAGTATAAATCTTTGTATGGTATAGTTATCTCAAGGCCTAGTCTTGCCATTACTACCTTTGGCATGAGGTTATGTGAAGCTCCTCAGTCTAACATGGCATTATGAAGGATTTTTTCATGGATGTTAAAACTAACATAAAATGGAGGTACACCTCCTTCTTGAAATTTACCTTCTACTTCTGGTCTAAACAAAAGTTCAGGTTTGTCATCATTTAAATTCACAGAATCAACATTTTCTCCTATGTTTAAAGCTTTCAAAACATGATATCTATATACATATTGAGTAAATAATTTAGTAAGAGGCATGGAGATTGTTATCTTAGCAATTTCACTCTCCAGACTAAAGAGTGTCTGTGTTTTTGAAAGGTTCAAATTAGTATTATCAGACACTGTTTTGACAGCAATTTCAGCTTGCTAGTTTTTATTTGGAAAATTAGTTAAAACAGTTTTGCTAGGGGCCCTAGCTAGATTTCTAGACCTGCTTTGGTCACCACTATGTTTGCCACTAGGTTGGTTGTTTTGTTTTTACTTTTATCAGAACTTTCAACTACTATGTTTGGATTTTCTGCTGTCTTTTTAGGAACATTTTCAGGGATCTTCCTAGAAGAAATTTCAGAGTTATTTCTCTTAGGAATATCTTGAGTTTTCTTGCTTCTGAGGTCATACTTTCTATGTACTTCCATGATGGAATTTTCAAAGCCTTGTTTATAGTCTTCAGATTCTAGGCTATCTTCCTCATTTGGTGTGAATATGCCTTGTTCTTCCCCAGTGAGGAAAACAATATCCTCATTATTTACTCCCATTAAATTGATATGACTTTCCTCTATCTCTTCAATCACCCCCTCATCCTCATCAACATAATTTTGTTGGAAAAAGGGTCTGATTTTTTGTCAGGACCTCTTTGCTCTCTTTGTCTTATTTGAGGGGGATTTCTCCTAAATTTTTGGTTTTGGTTTTGATTTTTATTTCTGTTTTGAGGAGCTATTTGGTTTTCTCCAGGGTAAGCTCTCTCAATCATGTTTATTCTTTCCATCATCCTCTCCATGGTTCTAAAAAGGTTATCAATATTAGTATCAGATGATGAATGTGTAGCTTCTTCCCTATATGTGACTCTCTTCTCATTTTTCATTCTAGCTCTCTTGGAAATCAGATTTTCCTCTACACTTACTGCACCCATATGCATATCTTCTAATGTAAGAAGGTCTCTTTCTCTTAGTTGGTAGGCCATTTTTGGGTCAAACCCATCTAGAAATTTCATTAGAGGTAGATCTTGTGGAGGTTTCATGTGCATAGGGAGGGCATTATATACACTATTGAGCCTAGTGCAATACTCTTGGACACCTTCTCCAACTTTTCTCTTAATGTTTTCATACTCTGATAATATTTGGAGAGGTTTCTTCTAGACTTCCCATTTGTTTAAGAATAATTGATGAAAAGCAGGGAAGTCATGTATACTATTAGGGGTTAATCCTTTAAACTATTTTCTTGCTTCTCCCCCTAAGCTTTGAGCAAACATTCTTAGTTTAACAATTTCATCATCTATTTCTTGTCTCTCAAAATAGTTATTCATTCTATCCACATGTTGTTGAGCAGTAGTATAAATACTAGCATCATATCAAGGAATCTTGGACTGATAGTCCTGTGGTAGAACAACTAAAGGCAATGTTAGAACTAGTGGAGCATACCATGTTTCCATGATCTGTGGTTGGGGAAACAAAGGAGGGTTAACAAGAGGAGGATTGACAAAAGGAGGAAAAGGGTTAAACGGAGGAAGGTGAACAGTGGGTGATGAGGTTAGTACAATAGGATTCTATTGTAAGGTGGATGGGTCTAAAACTATCTCAGTTACCCAACTCTAAGATCTAGTCCTAGATAAGATTTGTTATAGGGGTGAGTCAGATAGGATATTCTACAATTTTTTGAGGTTTTCAGGTAGGGAACTTGCTTTGTGGATAGGTATGCTAAAATTTCGACTTTTAGATCTAGGATATTTCCTTAGGATGCTCTCAGGATTGTCAACTATTGCAGGAGGGTTTGGGTCAGGATGGGATCTGGTACAGATTCTTCTAGAAGCCAGAACTTGGACCCAAAATTTAGAGAGGTTGAGAATTTATAAGAGTTTTGAAAAAGAAACCAATCTGTGAAAGAAATAATTAATCCATGAAGTATTCTTGACTGGGCTCTGTTGAGGTTTAATGATATCAGGATTTCTCAATAATTTCCTAGTGGAATGTGTAGAAAACCAGTGGAGTCAGCACGCCTACTAAAAACTGGTGGATTCACCAGGTGGAGGATTTTTAATTGTTTTGAGGCTGGCTATTTTCCACCATCAGCAACCAGATACCATTCTTGGCTAACACTTGATTCATCTAAGGAAAAAATGAGGTTATATGAGTTTTTTAGGTGAAATTAAGAATTCTTTAAACAAACTAAAAATACCTTTGCAACAACAATTTGAGTCAAACCAAAGGATAGGGAAAACCATATACTTTTTTGGTTGGACTCTACTAATTAGACTTCGAAGAAAAGGCCTTAAAGATAACATTTCAAGCTACACCAAAGGACAGGGTATATCATAGAATTATTTGGCTGGACTTTACTGATTCATTTTCAAGGCAACAAGCTAGGTGGAACTAGAGAGAAATTACGAATTATCTAATCAGACCTTGTAGAAGAAAACATTAAGATAAAAAAAGCAGACATAATTAAGGTGCCAAGACAACATATCTTAATATAAATTTGTTGTTCTTTTATGAGAGAAATAATGGACAAAATGAAAAATAGAAGGAAAACATTGACAAAGAAGGATAACTTCACCATTAAACTAGCTCAAGAATCCTGTCAACATGCTTGGATTACTGATGTTCAAAACAGTTAAAATACTCCAGTCCAAAAAATCCCTACAATTCAGATTTTTATCAAATCTAGCCTAACGTCTCATCAACTAGCTCAGAAACTACCAATAAACTAACCAACACCAAAAATGAATAATACATATAGTATTTATCTGCAAAATGAGGAGGTTGCCCTAAGCTAGGGTTCAGATTTGTATTTATTACATAGTTAATGCATTTTGACCTTTGAGACCATGCAAGGCTTAAGGAAAATTTATCTGTGACTGTCTCACTATAATAATAACTTCTTACTTAATTTGAGGTAACTTTAGGAAATGCTTGACTTTTGAGGCTCTTTTATTAACTTTACAATAACTTCTGAGTAGTTGGGAAATATCTCTGATTGTTTCAATACCTATTGCTTCCCTTATTTGAATGAAAAGTGTTGTAGGTGGCAAGATATGTCTTTGAAGAAGTAATTGTTGTTTACTTAGCCATTCAGATCTGCATTTGTGTCAATCTACCTTTGGTTTATCCTTAAAACTCTGTTTAACTCTTTAAACTTGCATTTGTCTTCATTTTCTACCTTCACGTCTCTCTCCTTAACTCTACCTTTATCCTTGGTATGTGGTTAACCCTTTAACCCTTTATCTTTCACTGTCATGGTCTCTTTTGATCATGTTCCTTCGTTTTCCTGTATCTCTACGCAACTATGGTGAAAACTCTACTTTGCCTTTATTCTGTCTCATTGGTCTTTGTTTGAAACTTTCCACCTTTTAGAGGGTTATCATAACCATCAATGGTCATGACCCATTGATGTTTATGCCAATCTCGCGTTTACGGTCCTTTTGAGTATACAAACGTGCTGGATCATCATCCAGAGCATTTATTTAAACCATTTTTGGACTTTGGAATGCCATTTTCACATTCAAGCATCGACTACCTACACATTAAAACAATTTCATTAATAAAAACCTGTGTTTGAGGGGTTTCTGCATTTATTTGGGCTTTTTTCATGCTTTAGGAGCACTTGCAGAGGCTTCGTGGTGGTTGCAGGGCTTTATCGCAAAGGCACAGGAATTCAGAGTGTTTGAATAGGATGGTGGTTTTACGTTTTGGCGGGAGGGAGGAAAGTGGTTTTTGCGCGAGATGGCGGTGGTAAGCGGATTTGGGCAGATGGATGCAATGCCATTGAGCGAGCACCATATGGAAGATGGGATAAGGGAGAATACTGCCCCATTTCACGCGTTTTGGAGGCGTTAATCGTCCAGTGGAGGATGGCGCGATATGCATCGGTGGCCGTTTGATCGTGAGGGATGGAGATCAACGGTGGTCAGGGTTAATGGAGTGGCAGGAAAGTCTATACGATGGAGCCTGAGGTTACGTGGTGGAGTTTTAACACAGGGTGGGGACCAGGGCATATAACAAAGTGGTGGGGTTTAGTTTATGTGTGGGGTTTTGGGTTTTTAAACCTAACCGAGGTTTTATGAAGTGGGGCCTGAATAAAAAAGCGGGGCTAAAGGCTTTTTAAAGCGAGGATTTAAGTATGTAAGGGGCGGGGTTAATTCATTTAAAGTAGAGTTGTAATATAAAACAATGGGGCCATAATGGTATATTTTTTATTTAAAACAATGTAAAAAGGAATTTTTACATTGTTTTAATGGAATAAGGGAAAAATAATGAAGGTAAGGGGGTTTAATGGGGAAAATTTAGCTTTAGGTAGGGAGAAAGGGTGAAAATGAGAGGATTAAGCCCAAACATGAATTTTTCAGAGCAGGAGGGTAAATTGGAGAAGACAGAATGAGATATAGTGAATTAGAAAAAATAAGGATAATGAAGGCAGTGATATTTCTGAATATGGCTGATAGTCAAGGAATGCTAATTTCAGTAGTTTGTAGAAAATCCATAGTCACCTAGTGAAACTATAAAATACAGGAGGATAACAGTTTCAAGGTTCAGTTTTTTAACTAAGTCTTCTGAAATCAAGTTTGCTTGTGACCCTGTATCAAATAAGGCATCAATATTTTATATTATTAGAAATTACTCTAACATGGAACAATTCTATCCTTTCATTTTCATTTGAAGTGTTATTTCGATGGTTTGAGGTACTAGAACTTGCAATTGCTTTCTTTCCTTTGTTAACCATGGAAACTATCTTGGTTTCATCTCCTGAACCAAATCCAAGCTCTTTTTGTGTGGTGGTAGTCATCTTTTGTTTCCCTTTGTTATTTGGTTTCTTTGGTCTTAGTTCGGGATGTAGTTTCCAACAATGAGCTTCATCATGCCCCTCTTGGGAACAACATTTGCATGTTATTTTCTCCCCTTCTTGCTTCACACTTACATTCTTCTTTCCCTTCCATTCTCCTCCTTTCTCTTTTCCCTTACCCTTGAATGGCTTCCTCTTACTACCCTCTTCAGAAATGTTTTTACCCCTTGCTTCAAGATGTGTGGCTTGCACACATACTTCATCTAAGTTTGGGCTAAACATGAGAATAGTGTGTTTTAAGTAGGAATGTAGACCTCCTATATACTTCAAGAGTGTATCTTGTGAGTTTAATTCTACTCCGAGTAATAAAGTCGTTTTCCTAAACTCTTGTGTATACTCTTGGACACTTTGACCTTTAAGTTATCTAAAGTTTTGCCAGCTCATTATTTCTTTCTGCATATAGGCTAATGGATAGAATTGTCTTTTAATGGAAGAAATGAATTCGACCCAAGAAATGGAAATATTACCATGGATGCACATTTCCATGGTGGAGAAGGAGGTGGTTTTCCACCACTGGCTTTTTGTTGGGTATGCGTTATATTCTTTCCATGAATTCTGGGACATGTTGTTTGTAAATAGGGTGTTTTTGTGGATCCAGCAAATGTAGCGGTCATTGTTAAGATAGAAGCACCAAAAACTATAAAACAGTTGAGATCACTACTCGGGAATACAGGGTACAACAGAAAATTCATCTGCAACTATGCAAAGATTACAGCACCATTAGAAAATTTGTTGCAAAATTCATAACAATTTATGTGGAGCAATGAATGCACTAACACCCTAAACACGTTAAAAGAAAAACTAGCAAGTGCATCCATCTTGGTTCATCCTAACTGGGACAAACAATTCCATGTCCATATTGATGCCTCCAGTATTGCATTAGGAGTGGTGTTATATCAGCCAGGAGAGACTTCTATTTATCATCCAGTGTACTTTGCAAGCAGGAAGTTGTCTACAGCTGAAAGGAATTACACAACAACAGAACGAGAGGCTCTTGAGATGGTATACTCTCTTCAGAAGTTTCGTCATTACCTATTAGGAGGTACATTCAAGTTCTTAACGGATCACTCAGCATTGAAATACCTGGTAAAGAAACCTGTGCTTGAAGGAAGAATCTGTATATGTCTCCTACTATTCCAGGAGTTCACTTTTGAAGTAATAGTAAAACCAGGAAGGTTAAACGAAAGTCTTGACCACTTATCAAGTTTGGAGAATGGGGAGAATGGGGGATCCCTTAATGACCAGTTTTCAAATTTTGATCTCTTCATAGTAGAAGCCATCCCAAATTATCTAGAGCAGATAGCAGTATATCTGGCCACATGGAAATTCCCAACAGAGTACACAGCAACTGAAAGAAGACATCTGGTAGTGAAATTAGCTGACTTTCAATTGATAGCATGAAAATTATATAAAATGGGATTGGATCACGTCTTGCGAAGATGTGTCATGGACCATGAAAGAGAGGATATATTGTGGGAGTGTCACAATGGAGTTATGGGAGGCCACGTCGGTGCCAAACCCACCGCAAGGAAAATACTACATGAAAGTTTATGGTGGCCCACAATTCACAAATATAGTAAGGCATATGTGAAAAAATGTGATGTCTACCAAAGAACAAGACATCTGTTGCACCAGGATGAGTTACCACTAAAACCTGTAAGAGCACTGTCGTCGTTTGAAAAATGGCTCGTTGACTTCAGAGGGCCAATTGCACCAATGGCACGACATTCACAAGAAAGGTATATAATAACTGCAACGGATTATCTCACAATATGGGCAGAGGCAACACCAGTAAGAGATTACACAACAGACACAACAACCAGGTTTACTTTCGAGAATATCATTAGTGTTGGGTATGTGTTGTATTCTTTCTGACTAGTCATGCATGGAGGGGCAATAGTATCCTCTGTATGTTGCGTCGGGCGCAGCAGGGGGGTCATAGCAGGGTGGTAGCCCCCCTTGTTCGGGGTCCAGAGCAGCACCCTCGGAAAAAATTTGTTGGACCCTATTTTTTAGTGGGCGGACCCGCCCATGGTTTTTTGCATGGGTTTGCACATGGTTTTTGGGCATGATGGTTTTCAACCCCTGGTATTTTGTAGATTTGGTCAAGGGAACTATGGTTATGTTCTAATCCAGGGTTAATGGATTGGGGTTTATGTATGCTTCGGCATGCATATATATGTGTTGTAACGCTAAAAGGAATATAATGAAAAATCAAGCTGGTCGTCCCGATTTGGGATCCAGGGGAAAATCTCTGTGTATATCTATTTTATGTTTTATTCTCTCGCTATTATTTATTTTATGTTTTAAGATTCGTTTGAAGATAATTTCTGTAAAGGGTTAAAACCTACACTTTTGAGCTCCTCTCTTCCTCCTTTTTACTGTTTGAATATTCTTCTTTATCAGGGTGTTTTGAACCTTCTCCAGTTTCCTTTGCCATAAAAGCTTCATACATAAGTTTCACCATCCTTTTAATTTCTTTGAACTCCTTCTTAACATCCTCTTCCTCAGAATGTTCATGAGTTCCTTCATGGCTTGACATTTTGGCTGTAGATTCAAGCTCTATCTCTGGAGCTTGTATCTCTTCAACCACTTCACCCTCTTGTGTAATTAATTACTCTTGTGCTTCAAGTGTTGCCTTGAGTGGTATTTTGGGTAAGGAGGATGCTTTCTCAACCTTCTTCCTTCTTGTCCTAACTTCTGGACTAGTTATTAGTAGCTTCCCTTCTCCTCTCTGAAATCTCAATCTTGTAAGAATCAGTAACTTTTCACTATTAAAACCCTTCAAGTAAAAAAGCAAGAAACCTTGTGCTATGATACCAACTTGATCTGAAATTACTCGCTAGTTAATGTTGTGCTAGTTTCATTTCAGATATAAACTTTTCTTTTCTTTATTTTACTTATCCTTCATGAGTTTCTTTATGAGCATGTGTTTGGAAAACAATGTACTTAGTGACATATTGAATTTGTCATAGGCTTAAAAACATAATTTAAATGACATAATAGAAGAAATAGTAAACACAACAAGCACATATAACAAAGCTTAACATAGAGAATTTTGAATAAGGAGTTCACCCCTCTTGGGCTACTGTTGTGGAGGTAAATCCCCTCTGCGGACAGAGGAGATCCCTACTAGCCCAGACCGGGTCTAGCAACAATCGTCACATGCTATAGTGAAAGTTCCTAATTGCAAATAAACCAACTAGCGATGAAGGCTTACCCGGAATCCAATGCTATCACTTGTAGAGAAAGTAGCGCTCCCGTTCCTTAGCTCTGGCAAATCATGATCCCTCACGATCTCCGTGACCGGACACCTGCACACGCAAGAAACACAACAAACGCAAGCGTAAAATCCAATATATGCAACTATATGTTAGTCAGAGAAGACATAACTCATTACCATAATCATCAACAAGAGTGGAACCATAACCAATAGTCGCTTATCATTAATCAATCAAAGGAGGATACAACCTGGCTCTGACGATGAATTCTCCTTCGGAGGGTCGTCAGCGGAACATGTCTCGAAAAAGCCTGTTGGGGATGGGACCAGCCTCTCTCTTCGAATGCCTCGACAATAATCTCCTTGCTTGGATTTGGCCTTAAGGGAATGAATCAAGGCTCTTGCAGCATAAGGCTCTAATGGCTCTTGGGAACTTGGAGATTAGCTTGCAAAGGAGATGAGCAAGATTTTATAGATGGAGGAAGGGGAGTTGCGATCCCTATAATCATGGGATTGGCCCTATCCTCAAGGAAGCTTCCATGAGAGGTGGAAAACCACTTCCTCTACATGGAGATCCAGAGCCAAACCTCCCAACTCAAATTAGATACCAGTTTATGAATTGGTTAGGACGAAACTTCTGCCATTTATTTTTAAAAAACACTCCTTAAAATGGCTGGCGCGAGTGCGACTCTGAGACAAAGCACCAATTGGCGTACCCTTTATGAAGGATTTCCTCCATTGGCGCGAGTACTGAACTGGCTTCTCACGCCAATGCAAAAAGGGGTGTTTTTAGGGTTTTTCACAAGGAGTTGTCTTCAGGGCAATGAAAGCTCATGTTCAGAGGGATGTCATGAAAGCAGTTTCAAGTCAAGTCACTGCTCACAGGTCACGGAATGAGCCCTCCAATTGTGCGGGATGGGGAATTGCAGGGATGGTGAGAAATTACTGTGTAATAGATGCCCCCTAAAGCATGAGGCCCGAAAGAGAGAGAGGGGTGAAATGCTTTATGAGAACGTGTCCAACTAAAAACACCGCCGTCGGAAAATTTGCGTAGAGAAATACAGCTGATATCTCAGATACATGATATATATGTGGTATGGGCACAGCCATCAATAACATAGTATGCAATAATCCAGATCCAAGGTATGGACGCAACCATCCAGTGAGGATCGATAAATAGACTCAGGTATGGTCGCATCCATCCAATTAGTGAGTCATGTAACTAATCATAAGAATCCACAAAATCGCAGCCTGCATTATAACAGACAGGAATCCAGGGTCTTGCGCTCCATCTCGACCCGAACAAAGTACAAGTTCAAGCATGCAAATATGTGAGCTAAAGTCGAACATGCAAGAACATCGCCTGATTAACAGCCAATGATGAAAGATGTTAACAGACGCGAGAGGTACCACCACTAATGACAATGGTCCTCAAGGTACTATAGGCACAATCCACGGCATGTGAATCAATGAGTTGGTGTCGAACACCCGTATAATCACTCGATCGGAGGCCAATGATGAAAACCTCACGTCGAATGCGAAGAAATTTCCATTGAGGCATGCAAGCTCCAAGGTACCAGAAGGGAGTCTCTAGATCAGCTTCCTGGATAATGAGCTGAAGTCGACAGGAGGTGACCTTGATCGAAGGTGGGCCATAGTTTTTCCCACATCATCGACATGAGACAGAGGAACATAATGTCTTTGTGAATTAAGATCAGATGAGAATCAGAGGAAGTTTGAAATCTGCAGAGGTCAACTTCTCTTGAACATATCGGCGGCACGACAGAGGATTTGGCAGTATTTCACATCAAAAGATCAAGGGTCATGATGAAAAGGCAAAGAGCAGATGAGAGGTCAAAATGGATCACCCAAACCCACGGAGGCAAGTGGAAAATGAGATGAGATATCCCCAACCTGACACGAATGCAGACAAGTGCCATGTTCAAGAGCGACATACTACCGACATGACAATGATGTTGGTTCCATTTTCCCCACCATTTCTGGCGAGTACCTCTTTATTTTTACAAAAGCTTGAAGAGGATACCATATGCTTGCTGTATAAGCCCATCCTAGTACATTTAACGAGCCCTAGGAAGGAGGAACTCGAATTACATCATGATTGACAATTTCCGATGTCATTTAGGTTTAACGAGTCTGACAAAGGGAGAACTCAGCGTCTTTTCATGTTTAGAGAGTTTGAAAAGACAGCGGAAAAGTAAACTCCAACGGTCCCTTTTCGTAAATATTTCCTCAAACCCAGAAAGGTAGAAAACAATATCTGATAAAACCTCCTAGCTGCGATAGGCTAGGGTATTCCTTTTTCGTAAATAATATATCCTAGCCCAAAAAAGGGGTAAACGTATACTGGGTAGATGTCGTTTCATGGCCACTTTAACGAGATCGAAACGATAAGGACCTCGGTAATCTTTTCATGTTAGAGAGTCAGAAAAGAGCTGAAAGATGACTCCTCCTGGAGGAACGAGTGGTATAAAGGGTAGCAACTAGTTCCGGTAATGGTGGAACTACTCAGAACAAGTAAAGGTTAAGAGGCTGGCTAACAAGACCACTCATCGCAGCGGTTCCTCAGGAATGTGTAAAACAACCAAGTGAAGGCATATGATCGGCCAAGCATATAGTGACGATGGAGTGAGAAAACTAAGGCTCATCTGGCAAAAACAGGCTGATAAAATGGCAATCACAAGAGGTAAAAATGGGAATGGTTTCATTTTTACACAGGCTTGAAATCAAGAAACTCTTGCTTGAAGTTGGTTTCATTTTTACACAAGCTTGAAACAAAGATAAACTATGCTTGAAAAAGTAAGCATGCCCCCAGCATGGTGACTCAATTCGAGGTACATGCCCCCCAAGCTTCAGTCCATGCACCTGAGTAAACAAATGGAGGGAGTGAAGGTTCAAGTTATGAGATCTAAGAGAGACTCGACTGGGATTTTACGAGATCTGATCAAAGACTCGAATTGAACAAGAACGTGTTTCATTATTTTAACGAGGTTGACACATTAAAAGAACTATCCTCAGGACACCTTGTTTCATGGTTTAAGGAGCTTGGCACAAGACAAGGAACTCTTCTCTGACAACCTTGTTTCATTTTTTAAGGAGCTTGACACAGGAAAAGAACCATGCTCCGACAACCTTGTTTCATTTTTTAAGGAGCTTGACACAAGGAAACGAACTCTTCTCTGACGGTCTTGTTTCATTTTTTAAGGAGCTTGACACAAGAAAAGGAACTGTGCTCCGACCGACCTCATCATAATGAACAAGAATTCAGCGCTTCCAAGAGTTCCACTCCCGATGGAAGGAAAACATCCTAGAAGTCAGGACCCAATGCCCCCAGCACCTGATGCACAATGGCACTATCACTGGGTACATGCATGGGGTAGGTAGCCACATAATTGACCTGCAGTGGGGCAGATACAACGGGTGGATAAAAACCAAGAAGGGATGATGGCGGGCCAGTTTCCATATCAGGACCAAAGAATGAAAGTTGATCAATGGTCATGATCCGTCCTTCATGCGAAAAAAAGACCACACGAAAAAGGGAGGAGACAAGCGCTCCCATGGCATAGGTGTAATCGTGCCCCAAGAGCATATTTAAATCCAAGGGGCCTGGAACAACCATCACGTCCATATGGACGGTTTTATCTCCCAAAGTAATAGGTAACCTTGGAAGGATCCCTAGCGGTTGACTCGTTCTTCTGTTATATGCCAACAAATTCTGCGTAATAGGCGCAAGCGGCGGCGAACCGAAAGCTTTCCAAGTAGTTGAGGATAAAAAACTAACAGACGCGCCTTCGTCTATAATGGTGCTGGGTACGACCAGACCAAAAGCCTTTATTGTGATTTCGAAAGGCACATAAGATGGAAGGCAGTATCCTGCAAATCAACTCCAGTCAAAGGAAGTGACCAAAATACTTGGAGGGGCTACAATCAAACTGAGATGGTCTTCCCTTGGTGTTACGGAAGAAGAAGGAGCATCCTCCACGACCTCCATATCGAAGGTGGGAGGGGTATCCTCTATGACCTCCATCACGAGAGGTGGAGAAGCAGCTTCTTGAGGTATAGGGATAGGAGAATATTTCTCCAAGTCCGAGGAATCTGAAGAAACCAGAAGAACATGAGGGATGTGAGGTCCACTCTCAACAGAAAAGACATGGTGCACCATAGATGGGGCCAGCTCAACTGATCCCACGACCAATGGTTGGTCGGGAACGGATTCTTGAATTTGAATTTCCGAGGGAGCAGGATCGACCAAGGATGACTTCGACCACCGTAGGATCAAATTCGGTGACGACCAAAGAAAGCTGTTTACAATTGCATCAAGGGCATGAAAATTTTAGTTGTCCAAAACTCTTCGAAGCCCATCCATATAAGGAAAAAGGTGAATGGCATGGTGCCCTTCACACAACCTACAGGGATTGGTAATCTTACCCTGCTTCTTAGGAGTTTTACCAACACTAGCTGAAAACGTGCCCCCAACCTGACTCCCGGAAGCCAAAGGCAACGGTGGACGACCGCTGGACCATCCTTCAAGCACCTTGGGAATGCCATAGCAGTATTGAAGAAGATGGTCTCCCGTGCACAACATGCAAGGGAACTTGACTTTCCGTGGAGGGTTGGAAGGTTTATCGATGGAATGTTTTCCTTAGGCGAAGCCTATAGGAGAGCTAGCCTATCCTTTATCCGACTTCGCTTCTTTGCTCTCTTCTTCTTCTTCTTAGCCACTGGTTACTATAATCCGTACTTCACTAGTGGCGTAGAAGAGGAGGACGTTAAATAGGCGAAGAAGGGGAGAGGTCCACCTTGGAATCAACATGACGTTGTTCAGGCGGAGGAACTGATTGAACAGTAGGCGAGCCATTCGGGACCTTAGAGGTTGAAAACAACCAAACAAGCAACCCAACAGTTAACCCAGGAAGGGACAATGTTGCCATATAAGGAGCACCAACATTCCCAAAAGGAGGAAAGTGACCAGGATTCCCATCAGAGGGGATTCCTTGGTTGGTGAACTCCGGAAAGCGTTATTAGAAATGATGAGAACAACAATTGAAGAAACTAATCAACCTGTGAATATTTCATGGGTGAAGCACTTTAAAACATTGAAACAAAACTCTACCGTTTCATATTTTAAGAGTCGAGAAATGGGAAAAAGGTGACTCTATCACTTTCATATTGGAAACAAGTGTGAAAGGACAAGCGCTTGATGACCTTTTCAAATTTAAAGAGTCAGAAAAGATCGAAATGACTACTCAGGAATTCTAGGCAAAGGGTGTACCAAATAACCGTGAACTGCAATATACACCTTGGTTTCAAAATGAATGAGAAATCAACCAAGGACTTAACGTACATGCAGTAAATCTCCCCGAATGCTGTGTCCGGTGTATCACGGGTATAGGGTGGCAGACTCAGCTTCCTATGGATAAAGGATAGAAACCTAGTGGGGTCTCCCTTTATAAACGCGACGGTACGGGGAGCACAAGTCCGTACTAGTGCTGTCTAAAACCAAGAGGCGAACAACAGCTACTAGGTTTAACGACGCCAGAACACGTCTCTAACCTAGACTTCTAAATGTTTCGTTAATGTTTCAATGCTTCCTTAGGTAAATTGAGTAAATTTTATGGTTGATCTTCAATTATTTTTCGGTTTCAAGGCCCTAGAGTATGTCATATGACAATCCCCAGTATGCAGCTATATGAGAAAAGAAAACTTTTCAATTCAATGAATGCTATCTAGTTAAGGGAAGAGCTTCAAACAATGATGCGACATAAAACAAAACTGCAAACGAAATCTTTTCCAAACTAGATGACTTTCACTATCCAAAAGTAATTTCAAACATTCAACGATGCAAACAATGCAATGTGATCTATGTAAAATCCTCTTTTTTGAAAACTATGCAATTGTAATCTATGCACAATTTCCTTTTTCCTTTTCAAATAATAAGAATGCACTCAATGCATTTTTCGATGAAATGAGAATCTACTTAATGCATGCTTTCAATGAAAGAGAATGCACTCAAAGCGATTTTTAGCTTTCAACCATTAAACAATGTGATCTACGTTCAATGATAAATCTCAAAATACTCTTCAATGCAATGTGATCTAATGCATTTTAACAAAAAGAACACTTTGAGACGAAAACTAAATAAACGCAAATCTTCTTAATGAAGGATGAATGCAAAAGAGATGTAAACAAACACTAAGAATGCAATCGTTGTTTCAAACATTTTGTCACGAAATCCCTCAAAAGGCGACAAGACATATGAGGTCAAACACAAAGAGGACTTCCAAAGCAAGAGATCAAAACAAGGCATTCATTCCCTTTTACATCAAGCAATCATGGAGAGAAGACATTTCAAATAATGAGCAATGTAATCTATGCTCATATAGAGAAAAGACCGGAAGGGAAAGACACACTGGTGAAGGATTCAGGGAAAAAGTCTCAATTTTCACACACCCTAAAATTGGCCCGACTTTGTCATTGAAAACTAGCAATCGGGCGTGACTTGCTAATGATAACTACGCTAATGCTCAATTAAGTAGGTCGCTAATCGACAACAAGCGTCATCGTCAAATGAAAAAGCAAAGAATTTCTCCCAACCAAGACCAGACTCACCACTTCAAGAAGAATCTAAAACAAACCCAGAAGCAAAGTACTGACCAAAAGAAACTTCCGAAAAAGGGTAAACCCTAGCACCTATAGGAGATTTCGCGACTATCTGGCTATAATCCACGCCAGACAGGGGATGGTGCGAGTGATGAACTGGCAACCCGCGCCAATTGGCGCGACTGTTAGGGTGGAAACCGTGCCAATCAAGCCAACCATGAAAGGATGAAAACTCGGAAAAACAGATGTCAGATCTGATCCTCTGGGGCTGAACCAAAATCCAAACACTCAGAAAAGAGCCAGCCAAAAGAGCCGATCAAGCAAGCAGAATCGAGAAACAACTGAAAAGACAAGACAATACTCTAAGTGTTCAGTTCATAAAATAAACCGGAAATTGACTGAAGCAGCTTTGATCTACTTCTCTAATGCAGAGTAATAGCATTTCGAAGGCTATCTGGCTAACTCCAGGCTCCATCTGTAGCTTATAAAGCAGAACAACAACAAGCTAGACGATCCCCAGCGGAGTCGCCAATTTTTTGGGGAGGTAAATCCCCTCTACGGATAGAGGCGATCCCTACTAGCCCAGACCGGGTCTAGCAACAATCGTCACACGCTATAGTGTAGGTTCCTAATTGCAAATAAACCAACTAGTGATGAAGGCTTACCCGGAATCCAATGTTGTCGCTTGTAGAGAAAGTAGCGCTCCCGTTCCTTAGCTCTGGCAGATCACGATCCCTCACGATCTCCGTGACCGGACACTTGCACACGCAAGAAACACAACAAACGCAAGTGTAAAATCCAATATATGCAACTATATGTCAGTCAGAGAAGACATAACTCATTACCATAATCATCAACAAGAGTGGAACCATAACCAATAGTCGCTTATCATTAATCAATCAAAGGAGGATACAACTCCGGTTTCACACACCTTCTTCGTGAGGGTTGTCACGAACACGTTCAAAGCCTGTCTGGGATGGGACTAGCCTCTTCGGATGTCTCGACAATAATCTCCTTGCTTGACGGCTCAGGAATGTAACTGCTGCCCAAGATAAGGCTCTAATGGCTCTTGGGAACTAGCTTGCAAAGGAGATGAGCAAGCTTTTATAGATGGAGGAAGGGGACTTGGGATTCCTATAATCATGGGATTGGCCCTATCCTCAAGGAAGCTTCCATGAGAGGTGGCAAACCACTTCCTCTACATGGATATCCGGAGCCAAACCTCCCAACTCAAATTAGATACCAGTTTATGAATTGGTTAGGACGAAACTTCCGCCATTTATTTTTCAAAAACACTCCTTAAAATGCATATGTTTATATCAGATGTAGCGCCTAATTGCTGCCACTATATGAAGCGATTTTCCCCTATTGGCGCGAATGAACCCGGCTCAAATAATGCAAAAAGGGGTGTTTTTAGGGTTTTTCATAAGGAGTTGTCTTCAGGGAAATGAAAGCTCATGTTCAGAGGGATGTCATGAAAGTGATTTCAAGTCATGTCACTGCTCACAGGTCACAGAATGAGCCCTCCAATTGTGTGGGATGGGGAATTGCAGGGATGGTGACAAATTACTGTGTAACAGCTGCATTTCCTTGGTCTAGCTTCATAGTGTGTGTTGGGGTTCCCATGTTTTGGCCAGATTGGCAAGACCAAAAGATGAGACAACATCAAACCACTTCAAACCTCAGGATCTAGCCCTCCTGGATCCAGAGAGGGATCTCTCTATGATTGTCAAAGGTATATGTCTTGGAAGTTCAAAGGTTAAGATATTAGGCTAGTTATAGGCACAGGGTTTGTTTGTTTAATTGTTTGTTTGGTTGCTGGTTATCAGGAAAGAAGGGTTCAATGTAAGACAAGGATGAGCAAAGAGGATTTAGGCAGAGGTGAAGTATTCCAGGGAGTATTCAAAACCATTGGGCAATGGAGTCAGGAAAGGATTTGCTTGCTAATCAATATGCAGGCTTTCAGTTGGGCTAGTCATCTAAAACATTGGATCTTAAAGATGCTAGTTTGGTATGGAATGGTAGGGGAGGAGGAAACAATAAAGATTTAGAACACAAAGTTAAAGACTTGAGATCAGAGAGAGACTTTGAACTCTAAATGCTTCGGCCTCTAGCTTGAGGGATCTTAGAAAGGCTAGCTGGTTGTACAAGGATCCTAGTAGACAGGGCTAACTCTAATCCCCATTTTTCCCAAATCTTCCAGCTAAATCCTAACAAGAACATCTAAGAACAGATTCATTTGATTCATACGTCAAAGAGCAGGCAATAACATCCACTACACTGGTTAAATTAACTGAAATCAATTCTTAGATCACACATATAGCAGAAAACATCAAAGGCAAGGAGAGCAGAAACATAGGGCACCTAACAAGGGTAAATCCTATGCCAATATTCTGATGCAAGCCAGTGGAAACGAAATGAAATGAATTAAAACACAGAGATAGGAAAACATCACCGTTGCTTTAGATCAAGATCCAAAGAAATGTGCTTGTCATATTAAAAAGCAACACCATTCAAGTACAACATTGCCAATAGCTGGATACTCAGTCTGAAATCATCTTCCTCAGCCTATCTTACTACTTTACACAGAGACTTTGTCTCAAAAGAAACAGCTTGCAATTCTCTGATAACTGATCAACAACCTTTACAATGAGTTTCTTCATGAATTTATAGCTCTAGTGGAGCAGAGAAGGTAGGTGAAACACTAAATGAAGCATTAAACTCAGAAAATAAAGAGGGCTGAAGCCCATTCTGCTTAAATTCTGTCCATTTATCCATGGCACTCTTTGGGTGAAAGAGTGGTCTTCTCCAGGCTTCCATTCACTCCAGGCATGTCTCTGATGTACTCTGCTGCAGCATTTTGTAGTACTTTTGGTGAATACACAAAAGGTAAATAAATGATGCCAGGGTCTTCCATACTGTGAATCAAATGCTCTAGTAGCATAGGACTACTGTCATGGCTGGAAAATATCTCTAGAACATGGTAGAGGATGAGAATTGTATGGGCGCATCGTCCTTTATGGGGAAAACATTCTGCTGATGTGAAAACCCTGTTATACATAAAATTATGCGCGTTGTACCCCTATGTGCTCCATTTCTATCTATGTCGGTGAATTCTGCGTTTTTAATGGCTCTGGGAGGTTTTACAGAGTTCAAACCCTATTCCTTTAATGCAAGTCCTGTCATGGCTCCTTCCCAGGCCCTTTCTTCATAATTCCAGCTCCTGCAAATGGTTCTTTCCTGTGTTTTATGTCACTGTGACAAGGGCTGTGAATTATGGCGGTTTATGGCCACTCAAAACCCTGCAAAACATGAAAACATGTTAAGAAAAACACGTATGGAGGTGGTGGATGCAGTGGGGAAGACGAGAGTGGACATGGACGATGAATGCAACGAATACTGTGGAGGAAAACCATGGAACATCAGGAAATTCACGGGGAGACGTCGTGACAGACAGTTTAACAAAAAAACATTAAACTTTGACCTAAGAATGGAATATAAATACAGGGACAGGCGAGAAAAACGATGAGACACGTAGACTGGTTGACGTGGTGGTGCGGGGTCAACGGCGGGTGTGCGAATGAATCTAGACCATTCGATCTCAAGAGGAGATCGACGACTAGGGACATGGCGGAGGGCGATGGACAGTGGGCCAGGGGTATGGTTTCCTTGGTTTAACTTCCGCGCAACTTCGTAGTGCGATCGCCATTGGATGGAGAGCCCCAGATCGAACGGCTGATATGGGTATCGCTCCGTATCCTGTGCCGAACGATAACGTGTGATGGAGGGGCGGTTTTGAAATAGTGTCGCTGCCACGCGTCGTGTGATGAGTGGAATCGCTGGCCAATCGGAAAATACCACCTACCTCCGAAAGGCGGTGCGATAGAAACCGGTGGTTTATGAACAGTGCGCAGGGACCACCGGGGTGGGTAAAATACGGACCGTTGATTTGGCGGGGGAATGAACAGTTAAGATACGATGAATGGATGGTGAAAGGGTTGGGCGACGGGCGTTGTTCTGTTGTGCGAAGACCGTCCGATCTGAAGAGATCGATGGTTTAAAATGTGCCCGATATTCAATTGAGATAAGCGCCTTACGCCTTGGAGCCTGGTCTCGGCGCTAGGTCACGTGAAGGGGAAAGGTGCAGGGGTTTGTTCGAAAGGGGCTAGGACCCATACCTCTAAAAAATATGGTTTTTGGTCCATTTTTAGTGCATTTTCGGGCTAACAAAGCGTGACGATAGGGGAAAGAAAGGGAAATTTGGCCAAACAAGGAGGAAGTGTAGGATGTAAAGGGGACTTTGGGAAGATTTAGGGGATTAGAGGGGAATTGGACAAGGGGAAAACAAAGGTTAAAATGGGCATTCTGTGGGGATACAAGGGTAAATGTAGGCTTTTGGAGTAAAATTTTTGTAATCAATGAGACCTTCCAAAGGGAGTCAGCAGAGGGAATTTTATCAAAGGAAAAGGCACAGGAGACTTCAACGATAATGTGTCTTCAGAGGAGATGCATTCCTTGAAGGCTCAGAAACAATCTAGCCCCCTACTTTGCTTGTTAAAAAATTTATAGGGGGCTAACAGTGTGACCTTTGTATTAGCTTCAAATGTGCTCAAATTGGTGTTACTAGCTTCAAAACCTCTTGGAACCTATTCCAATTATTTTAAAACATCATAATCTCCCAAAAATGACTATTTTTTTGCTGAATTTGGACTCTAGATGCTTTAGCAATGACCCCAACACCTAGCGGCCCTGATCTTCAGAAATCTTAAAATGCACTCAAACACCTGTAGATGACCTTTTATACCTCTGAAACTTGCTCCATTGAGTTCCTAGCATGCAAATTAGCCAAGAATGACTTTTACTGAGCTCAATTTTGTCGAAACTTGAGTGAATTATGACCAAAACCAACTCTGCCCCAATTTCTCCTCCAAAAATGGAGAAACTGTGAATTGAAATTCTAAATTTGGTAATTCTACCAAGTTTGGCACCGCCTCCATATTTTCTCCAACATAATCCCGAGATTATCTTAGTGTTAATCTGAAATTAGTGGCCAGATAAGCACATTTTAAAATGGATAATCACTTCTTAGCGCTAATCTCGGCTTATCGTGACTTAACCATGTTTTAACGCTAATTAATCGTCATTAAAATAAATTATGTAATATTTGTATCGGGCACCTGGCCCTGGACTAAGGCCATATGGGAAGGGGGTTGGCACCCTCTGACCCCCAAACATCGGGCAATTGAACTTTAAGTATTTGCGAAGAACCATAGGTGTAATAAACACCGTGCAAAGGAAGTGGTAAGGTGTGCAGATTGTGGGCGGGAGGTCAGGGGTTCGAGCGCCCACCCTGCCATAAAATTTTTCATGCATGTATATATTGGACTCCATCGCCAAGTTGTTGATGATGCAAAATTTAAAACCCTTCCAATTTCAATTATGGTTTCCTCTAGATTTATTCAAGGCCGTCGGGTTTGAAAATTATGTCATATTTCTATTGTTTTCACCACACTAATTTCCAACAATAATGTAAAATAATTCAACCATTAGACCAAGATCCAGTCCATATAATTCAACCTTAGCGTTAGGATGTGGCCCACTAGAAAGGACACGTGGCGCCTTCTGGCTGGGTTTCACTCCTACCCTTAAAAAATTTCAAATTCCAACTTAGGAAAAACTGAAGGTCATTGGAAAATTTCTTTCTTTAGTTAACCCATCTGGAGAATTTGAAGACGAAATTTGTCACAATGTTAATGGATGAAATTTGGAGAATATTCCTGCAATGTTGCATGTACCTTCCACATCAACATTGTACCTATTTTGCTCATTTTTTTCCTGTATTGGAAAATGAACAACAGGCGATAACTCAGTCATACGAACTCGGATTTTGATGAAATGAGTTGCGCCAAAATCCTCGCGAGGAATTCTATCCGATCATTTAGTTTTAAAGCAATTTCAAGCACTTTAGATTTTTATCTAAAACTTGAGCTTTAGATCAACTTGAGACCCACTCCAAAAATTTGTTTCCACTATCCTCTAAACCATTGCTACCACACCACTTCCTCCATCATCTGTCCATGTCTGCCAATGACCATCCCTTCATGTCCAGACATATGGGTTTTGTGTGCCATTTTATGAAGAAATATACTAAAACACGACAGAAGGACTTGTAATAGAATAAGCCCCGACAATGTGTGCAAGAAAAGGAGGTCGAGTCGGGAAAAGGGCGTTCATACTGAACACATCAACATAATCACCCCAATAATGAAAAGTAACCAGTGCTACACCAGATTTAATTAGAAAACACCAGTTTTCTAAAAAGCAGGGCCAAATGTCCAAGCCACCATCGGTTACCTCTTCGAGATCATCATGTCCACCTCTAAGCTTATTTTTTGATCTTACAAAGAGCCATAGAAGCTTTTAGATCCATGAAGAGCAGCCCAAAATTAATTCTACAAGTGGTGCTTTTTTCAGAGATTTCTGTTCAGGCCTTGCATGGCATAAATTTTCCATTTTCTGCTAAATTGTAATCAATAGAAGGTTTCCAAGTAGGATAGGGCAACCGACTTAGTTTTTGTATAAATAATGCATGCATTAGCAGTATGAAAATGGGTCGGTAAGGGGGAAAACCATTGTAACAAAATCAACTGGCTGTAATCACTCTCTCTTGGATGCATGAATGACTATTTTGTTTTCTAGATTCTTGTGTTATCATCTATGGTGAAGTGCTACTTTTCTTGTAATTTGTTATCTCTAGTTTTACATATTGTTTTTATTTCTTTACTGTGGATAGAAAATAGGATTTACCATGGGGTACCCTGCTCAGTCTTGAAACAATACATTATGTTTTCCTCTAAGACTTGGATGCAGAATTGAGAGACGGTCTACTCTACATCCACGGTGAACAAATAGAATGCAGAATTCAGAGACAGTATGCTCTGCATTCCCATTGAACCTTAATCTCCTCCTCCTTTCCATTTCATGAGGTGTTAAGATCGATTTGCATGGATATATTTCCTGGCTGCACCTGACCTCTGTTGTTCATCCATTTGAATCTGTTTACACCTATTTGACTCCATGGGTCAATGGCCCCCCTTCTGCTACCTCATCCAAATCTTCAAAAAAACCACTATGCACTAATAGCTAGCCTAAAATTTTCCTATAAAAAAAGCTATATCTAATAGAGAGATCCCTCTCTGAGTCCAGGAAGGATAGGTCCTGGATTCCAAAGTGGTTTGATGTTTCCACCTGTGATTTTGTCTTCAGCCTTCAAAATTATGGGGTGACAACACTAGGTATGGAACTTCTCCATAATTTGATAAGTATTTTAATGGATGATGAATGTATGGGATAACAAGTTTTGTTTCAGCTACTGAAGAGAGAATTAGACCTTCTTGGTGATTCTCAAATTAAGCTAAAAGTTTTATGATCAAATATGCATTCATGTCATGTAGCTTACAAGTTTACCATATGTTTGAAGAAATGTCTATTGTGTACTGGGCATGTCTAGGTCAAGAACTTGTTCAAGTTTGAATGTTGGAGTTTTTATCATCTCAATCATGATTCTGGAAAGTCACAAGAAGTTATGGGTAGTACTCTAGAGGTTATCTTGAAAAGGTGGCATAGATCTCGAAATCGCATGGATAGAACTAGAATATTTGAGTCATAACCGCATGGATACAAGCTTATGGGTGTAGTTGGAGCTGCATAACTGCATGCATATTGTGTTGTGGGTAAAGTTTTGGGTGTGGTTGGGGTTTTACGCTTGTGGAAAAGCAGTTCCTACTCAAAATTTGATCATCAATGGTTGTGGAATAACTTCTATGTGATTTAGTGCTCTTGAGAGGCATCAATACCTTTTCGGATTGTAGGCCCTACTTCCATAACTAGAATGTGGAGGTCATGTCACATCATACTGCCACTTAGTTCATGTTTACCCTAAAGATCTTGTAAACGCAGGTACATGTGGGAGGGGTCATTATAAAGTGGGAGTGGGAACTTCCACCAAGTTGTAGTTTTCAAAATAGTAAAGAGGTTAGAGCCTCCAAAAGTTGATGTAATAGAGGAAGTAGGAGCTCGCCTTTACATGACAATAATAAAAAATTCATGGTTTCTTATGATGTAGTTGAATGTTTTTAACATATTAAATATGATTTTCATGTGATGTAATGTTGCTCATCTAATAGGTCAGATAACTATAAGAAAGAAAAGTAAAAACATAAATTTGACGTCCATGAATACACTATAATGTTTCAACCCCCATCCCCCCCCGCGTTAGAATACTCAAGTTTACAGTAATACTAACAATAATTTTTTTTTTATATGATGAATACCACACCACATTTACATTCATGATATTATTATTTATACCTTGAACTAGTTGGAAAGTAGTTACAAGTACTACTTTAACTACCTTAGTTGGTCAACCAACTGACATTGCATAATCAACTTACTTCACAGTCAACTCAAGGGTTCAATGAGCATAGCAAAAATCCATTTGAAAGTGAAATTATATGAGTAAATAGAGAGAGTTGGGGAGGGAAGGCTAAGGTATGACATTTCACTTACAATTCCTCAATCTCTTCTCCTCTCCTCTCCTATTTTACTTCTTATTTCAAATAATTAAATTATTTTCTTTTGATTTAGTCTCATTCCACATTCACATTTGCATTTTTTTAAATATTTTACCTAATCTTCCTTATTTTTCAGATTAATTTTTAGTGATTAAGTCATACAACCATTCAATTTTTTGAGTCGAGTCATACAACTATTCAATTATTAGTATCTGTTCAAAATCAAGCAATAATAATGTGTCAAGGCATTTGTGTCATGAGCAATACATATTATAGAGTAGTTGTAGTAACATATCACATGTTGAATGTATTTATTCATGATGTTAAGTTACCATGCCCTCACACTTTCTTTACCTAGCTTAATATGGTATTACATGACACAATTCAATAAAAGTGTTGAATTTATTATACTTGTCATATATATATATATATATATATATATATATATATATATATATATAACTTTCAATTAGTTTTGAAAAAATTAAATAGATTCTATGAAATTTATTAAAGTTTTGAAAAAAATAAATATTAAATTGAATATTTTGAAAATAAAAAAATTTAAAAAATTTAATTTTTTAAAATGTAAATTATTTTTTCTAATTGGTTGATGACTATTTTAATGCGGTTTTAAATTGAATTTTCAGATATAAAATTATATTAAAAATTAAAAAAAAAAAAAAAAAAAATCTAAAAAAATATTTATTTCTCAAGTGTCATAATAATTTAGGTGGCCAATGCCATGGCTTATCAATACCATATGCTCAAAAACCATAACTCATTTCAAAATCAAAATATTTTATAAATATTTTATTTTGATTTAATTTTATAGCATTTTTAAAATTAAAATGTACTACTTACAAGATTCTTAACCATGGACATTTATCTCATTTTATCATTGATATTAATAACTTGTAAATAGACTTTGTTAAGATGACAATCAACACCATTTGCCCAAAAACCATAGCTGATTTCAAAATCAAAATATTTTATAAATATTTTAATTTAATTTTATTGTATTTTAATATTTTATTTTAATTTTAAAATAGATCCTATGAAATATATATATATATATATATATATATATATATATATATATATATATATATATATATAACTTTTTGTATAAGAAGCAAATATTATATATCAACTTTTTTTTTGTATAAGAAGCAAATATTAAGTAATGAAGTTGTATATTACCGTTGTTAAGGATGTTGTTAAAATATTTCAATAATATTAAATATTATGAAATTAAACATATTATTATGTTAGTTATGGAAAAAAAATTGAGAGAAAAGAATAATACTCCTTCACACAAAATTTAAAATCCATTGAACTTCTTCACCCCTGTGAGCATCACTCGATGCAATGAGTGCTAAAAATCATGAGAAATTAGTGAGTTACGACTACCTCTCATGAAAATGGTCATAGTTGAATGACTTTCTTAATGCAATTCAATCCCAAAAAATGATATCTAATATAATGCACTACGGAAACCCCTCAATGCTTAAATACAAATGAGTAAATGGATCACTACCTGAATGGTTCATGAGGCACAATACTTTCTAAGGTTTTGCAAATGGGGTAGCAAGCTATAAGTGGGCTTGATTGTGGGGAAAAGTCCATAGTCAAGCACGCTTGAGCCAGAGGAGCTCTGGGATGGGTGACCACCTGGGAAGTCCTGGTTACTGGGTGAAAGCCCTGGAAGTGATGATTGACAGTATGTGATGCATTTCACTAGTTTCAATCCCACCTCTTCACCCCTGTGAGCATCACCTGATGCAATGAGTGCTAAGTGGACTATTCAAAAATCATGAGAAATTAGTTAGTTACGACTACCTCTCATGGAAATGGTCATAGTTGAATGACTTTCATAACACAGTTCAATACAAAAAATGATACCCAATATAATGCACTGCGGAAACCCCTCGATACTTAAATAAAATTAGTAAAGGGAGTTCTACATGAATGGTCGACGAGGTAAAATACTTGCGAAGGTTTTGAAAATGCGGTAGCAAGCTAAGTGGGTTTGATTGTGAGGAAAACTAGGGAAAACTCCACAGTAACCATGCTTGCGCTAGAGGAGCTTTGGGATGGGTGACCACTCGAGAAGTCCTGGTTACCGGGTGAAAGCCCCGGAATTCATGATTGAAGCTATGTGATTCATTTCACTAGTACCGATCCCACTTCTTCACCCCTATGAGCATCACCCGATGCAATGAGTGCTAAGTGGACTATTCAAAAATCATGAGAAATTAGTCAATTACGACTACCTCTCATGGAAATGGTCATAGTTGAATAACTTTCTTGACACAGTTCAATCCCAAAAAATGATATCTAATATAATTCACTGTAGAAACCCTTCAATACTTAAATACAAATGAGCAAAGAGAGATCTACCTGAATTTCATGAGGCACAATAATTTCTAAAGTTTTTCAAATAGGCTAGCAAGCTAAGTGGGCTTGACTGTGGGGAAAACTCCACAGTTAAGCACACTTGAGCCAGATGAGTTATGGGATGGGTGACCACCTGGGAAGTCCTGGTTACCAGGTGAAAGCCCCGGAAGTGATGATTGACATTATGTGATTCATTTCACTAGTTTCAATCCTGCTTCTTCATCCACGTGAGCAGCATCTGATGCAATGAGTGCTAAGTGGATTGTTCAAAAATCATGAGAAATTAGTCAGTTACGACTACCTCTCATGAAAATGGTCATAGTTGAATGAATTTATTAACGTAGTTCAATCCCAGTAAATGATATCTAATATAATGCACTATAGAAACCACTCAATACTTAAATAAAAATGAGTAAAGGGAGCTCTACCTAAATTTTTCATGAGGCACAATACTTGCTAAGGTTTTGCAAATTGGATAGCAAGCTAGGTGGGCTTGATTGTGGGGAAAAATCCACAGTTAAGCACACTTGAGCTAGAGGAGTTCTGGGATGGGAAGTCCTGGTTTCCGGGGGAAATCCCCGAAGGTGATGATTGACACTATGTGATTCATTTCACTAGTTTCAATCCCACTTCTTCACCCATGTGAGAATCACTCGATGCAATGAGTGCTAAGTGGAATATTCAAAAATCATGAGAGATTAGTCAGTTACGACTACTTCTCGTGGAAATGGTTATAGTTGAATGACTTTATTAACGCAATTCAATCCCAAAAAATGATATCTAATATAATGCACTGCGGAAACCCTTCAATACTTAAATACAAATGAGTAAAGGGAGCTCTACCTGAATGGTTCATGAGGCACAATACTTGCTAAGGTTTTACAAATGGGGTAGCAAGCTAAGTGGGCTTGATTGTGGGGAAAACTTCACATTTAAGTGCACTTGACCCAGAGGAGTTATGGGATGGGTGACCACCCGAGAAGTCCTGGTTAGCAGGTGAAAGCCCCATAAGTGATGATTGACGCTATGTGATTCATTTCACTAGTTTCAATCCCACTTCTTCACCCCTGTGAGCATCATCCGGTGCAATGAGTGCCTAATTTATAATTGATATAATAGGTTTCAATTCTTATGATGCAACTATCAAGTAATTCAAGGATAAACTGTATAATAAAAAATTTCCGCATAAAAATAAATAAAATAAGGATTTCCACTCCAAACAAATCAAATTAACATAAAAATAAATTTAATGAGAATTTGTATCTTTATAAATAAATCAAATTAAACATAAGAATAAATTTAATAAGAATTTCCATTCCAAAAGTTAATGAGAAATTTTATCTTTATAAATAAAGAATATAAAATATATTTTGAAATGATGATAGATATTAATCTTAATATTTGTAATGTCAACATGAAAACCTAAACTTAAATTTTATATTTTTAGTTAAGAAATTGGATTCGTTTTCCCTTCTTGTTTGAAATTCCACGTGTCAGAAACAATTCTTGAGGGACACATAATTGATTCGTGGCTTGAGCGTTTTTTAACACATGGGATTTGTTAGGCTTGTGAATCAGATTCGACGGGTTAACCAATCTCGATTTTGGGACACATGACCCTCTGAAAAGTGTGCCACACAGCTTTAAAAGCCCGATTTGGGCTAGTTTATCCCTCATTCTTGTGTCTCTCTCTTGCTGCGGGTGTGTGGGAGCGACTAGAAAAGGGGTTGGGAGCATTTTGGAGGTGATTCAAGCAACCATTAAGTGCATTTTAATTCCATTTTTTTTTCCATTTTTGCTACAACTATTTTCTAGTCCATTTTGTTTACATGCTTGTGAATTTTTTTCTTTATTTTTTTACAACATTCATGGTTCAATCAAGAGTATTGGGGAAGGGGGAAAATGAGGGGAATAATGTCCCCATTGGTGATGCATGTCATGTTCCAATTTCATCAGGGCCTACAAGTGTCCCCTCTATTGGAAGTGGGGTTGCAACAACGACTTCAAATGTTGAGGAAGAATAAATTTAGAAAGACAACAGATGCAAGAAAGTAAATATCCCTTTTGGAAGTATATCACAAAATATCAAGGGTTAGACAACAAGTTAAAGGGAAGAGACAATGTTTCTTGGACATGCAACTATTGCAACAATAATTTCAAGAGCACTTATTTCAATGTGAAAGCTCATTTGTTGGGCTTACCAAGTTGTGGAATTGGAGCATGTGCAAATGTGTTTGTATCTAGGAGGAAAGAAATGGAAAAAAAAAGGTCAATGTTGGTGTGGTAAGGGTCGCTGCATCATCTAAAAAAAACAAGAATGAGGATCCCCTTCCATTCTTGAGGAAAACAACAACGAATTTCCATTTCAGATTTTTGGTGGGGATGTAGGTCAAGCAACAAAAGGTAAGGCAATGGCACTTGGTCCAACGGAAAATATATTTTAAAAAGAGAGACGAGAAGAGGTTGATATCACCATTGCCCTCTTTTTCTATCTGAACTTCACATCCTTTAATTTTGCATGATCATCTTTATTTCTTGAGATGTGTCATGCTATAACTCAAGGGGCTCCATAAGGGCATGTGTGTCCTCGGTATGAGAAGCTTCGAACCGCATTATTGACTAAGGCAAAGAGAGAGGTGGAAAAAATGCTTGAGCCTATTAACTCAACATGGCCAACATCTAGGGTTAGCATTGTTTCTGATGGATGGAAAAATCTAATACGCCACGCACGCATCAACTTCATGGTGTCTTTCTTGAATGGACCGATTTTCTTGAAATCATTGGATTCACTTGGACAATACAAGGATGCACATTGTATGGTTGATTTGTTCATTCAATTTATTGAAGATGTAGGTGTTTATTCTTGTGTGCAAATCATTACAAGAAATATGCATGTTTGTAAGGCTACTAACATGATTGTGGAAGATAAATATCCACAAGTATTTTGGACACATTGCATTGTCCATTCCTTGAATTTAGAACATAAAACTATTGCTTCTGATGTGCCTTGGATTGGAAGTGTTATTGAGGATGCACGTCATATCCACAACTTTGTAAAAAATCATACTAAGGCCATCACAATCTACAAGAAGTACACCCATCTATCATTGTTGAAGATTGCAGATACATAATTTTCCTCTTCATTCATCATGTTGAAGAGGTTGAGGGTGTTAGGTAAACTTGACTCGGGATAGAGTCAATGTTGACTAGGGTAAATAGTAATGGTTTTGGGGAACATGGTATTGTGCACCCATGGTTTTAGCCCATGGTATTGCATGTAATGGAGTCTATAAAAGGCTAGGAAGACTTCATTATAATGTAGGCCTGGAGGTAAGCGGTGAAGGCTCACTTGGTCGGATTGGCCGGGGTTTTGGCCAATGGTTAATGAAATTTCATTGGTTGGGTTTTTCCCTGGAGTTTGGGGTTTTCCGAGATAAACATATGTGTTTATGTTTATGTGCTTTGTTGCTGGTTATGTTTATTTATTTCTCTCAGTAAATTATTTTTTTATTTCTGCGGTAAATTCATAACAAATGGTATCAAAGCCATCTTTGGCTTCAGAGGGACGCTTTTGTAGCCAAGGGTTTTATGGCCCGGTGGATAAAGAGATCTGATCACAGATGATGGAGAGCAATATGCCTGACATGGAAGATGTTGAGGTGGACGCTGTCATTGTATGGCTTAGGAAGACCCTGCGCAGCCTCCACAGAAACAACCCAATACCACCACCAGGAAACCACTCAGAGTGCCTCCAATTCTGGTGGCAATTCAGGCTACTCTGAGATGGGTGGCGGCGACGAAGGGGAGATGACATTGTTATTGAGAATGCAGGCCCTCGAGTTCAAGAAATTCTAGCAGGAGTTCACCGACCACAAGCAGGCCAAAGAAGAAATGCGGTGTTTGTCTGAGGACATTTGCAGAAAAATTCATGACGCTAAATTTGCCCGCAGCATTCAAGCAATGCCAGAGGATGAGTGGGAAGTCGTTGGGGACTAGTATGAGAAACCCTTTGATGCCGAGCGGATTAGTAAGGATGACAGGCAGTTTAAATTGTATTAAAAAGGTATGATCAACGCTGAGAACTTGGACGGGACCTTTGATCACTGGGACACTCTTGCGGGAGCGGGCATTGCTATCTACTATTTGGATGATAATTTGATTTTGAAGCTACAGAAGCAGCTTGGGCTAGATATGAGTAGGGCTATTGCAGAGTATTCAACTTTGAAGGAGGGTCTCATGGCTGCATTCGATCTGGGTATCCAGAATGTTACTTCTCATGGGGATTTTTTCGAAGTATACAATCAAGTTATAGGTCGTTGGAATGTCAGATAGCGCAAGCCTGTTAAATTTCACTAGGACGTGGTAGATCAGGTTCACAAATTGGACAAATTATTTATGGTCCTTATCCCAAGATGTGAAAATAGAGTTGCATTGACGCTAGCTAGAGAGGCCATTGAATCTCAATTAAACAAGAGAGTTGAACATGTTCATGAAGGGGAGAAAACAGAGGAACATTGCAGTACATACGTAGAAGCACAGGGGGTTATTATTTGGCACAGAGGCACGTGAACGGGCTCAAATGCTAGATTCATAGGAGCAGATGTTGATCAAGGGTGTAGCCCACGAGAGGGGAATTTGCTGAGCATCAGTGAATTGGTAGTTCATCATGGAGAGATTGCGCCTAGGAGGACGAGGAGGCCACGGAGCAGTTGATGAGGTCCATGGTGGAAATGCACTCAATACTTGATCACATGAGTTTTGGGCACTATATGGGTGGTAGTAAGGTCAGCGTCCAAGACTAAAGTTGGATGTGCTTGTGTTGTGAAAGGGCGAAGAAGAACATGGAAAGGTGAAATGCAATTGAGGCCTTGTTAAAATGAGAGGGTAGATGTGCAGGTGGATTAATTAAAAATTGATGAACCATGTATCTGAAGAGAATTCCTAGAGGACTAGCGGTTACAGAGGCTGGTGACCCATGTAATCTGGTAGATGGGTTCTTTTTATATGGACATTGATGTCATATATACAACTATGTACAACTATGATGTCCTCTTTAGAGAGGACATCATGAATGAATGTAGAGAATGGTTGTGCAAAGAATAGCAACAATGAAACAATATATATATATATATATATATATATATATATATATATATTATAATGGAGTTAATTTTATTACATGTAAATGGGCATATTGCTGTAAGACGTGGTATGGCATGCGTACCCTTGGATAATCACTGGAAAAGTCTGGGTTAGACTAGGTGATAGGGGGATGTCAAGTTAACAATTGCCCTGGGTAAAAATATGAGGGGGGAAGAGCTAGAGTGAACGGGGTTGTCTCATTTAGTAGGTTGGCTGGATTTAGTCAATAATCTCCAAGTCAAGTTTAAGGGGGAAATTGTTAGGTAAACTTGACTCGGGATAGAGTCAATGTTGACTAGGGTAAATAGTAGTGGTTTTGGGGCACATGGTATTGTGCACCCATTTTTTTAGCCCATGATATTGCATGTAATAGAGCCTATAAAAGGCTGGGAAGACTTCATTGTAATGTAGGCCTGGAGGTGAGCGGTGAAGGCTCACTTGGCCAGATTGGCTAGGGTTTTGGCCAACGGTTAAAGAAATTTCATTGGTTGGGTTTTTCCCCGGAGTTTGGGGTTTTCCTGGATAAATATGTGTTTATGTTTATGTGCTTTATTGCTGGTTATGTTTATTTATTTCTCTCGATAAATTCTTTATTTATTTCTGCGGTAAATTCCTAACAAAGGGGGGTCAAGACCACTCTTGGGTCCATGGTTATTTCAAATTTTTGGTATTCTTGGAGAAATACATCAAGAAACCTAAAAACGAGTCAAGGAAATAGTGTTATATGATGCTTGGTGGGAGAAGGTATATCTCACTATTAAGATCATGGACCCTATCATTTCTTTGCTACGATTTGTAGATAAAGACCAACCCATCCTAGGAGATGTTTATAAATTATGACGGATGGGATTCCATGATTGGGTCTATGAGGACCATTATTTTACAGAGTGAGTGCCATGATTATAAGAGTACATCATTAGAGGCATTCTTCACCACCATACATGATATTCTTATTAGAAGTGGGACAATAAATGCACACCTTTTCATTATTTGGCTCACACATTAAACACAAAATACTACAACCATGAGTGGTTGAATGGTGGAACTTTCTGCAGATTCTCTCCTCACATGGATGATGAAATTTCACAAGGGAGGAAGGATGCATTGAGGTGGATATTTCAGGATTGAGCATCCCTTGATAAGGTGGAAGATGCCACTGCAGAGTTTTCCACTAGCGCTGGGCGATTTGTAGGTTATTATGTGATTAGAGATAGGGGGACTAAGAAGCCCTATTCTTGGTGGGCAACTCATAAGGAAACAATCCCTCCTCAACAACATTTAACCATAAGGCTCCTCTCAGGTTACTTCATCCTCTTGTTGCGAGAAGAATTGGAGAACATATGGGAATTTGTACAATGTCAAGAAGAGTAGTCTTGAGCATTCTAGGGCAGAGACAATGGTGTATGTGTACACCAATATTTGTCTTATTTACAAGCAAGGGGATGAGTGGTTGAAGGGAAAGATAAATATGTGGGATGTCTTTTCGGATGATATGGGTCCAAACAACAGTGTCGAGTTGACATTGACCAACTTGGATCTTAATGAGCTAGTGTTAGAGCCTGCCACTTTTGATGATGGTGATACTCTTGAGGGGTCATCCTCCACGTCAACAGATGTAGAGATTACATTGGATACAAATGATGAGGATGCAGCAGAGGAGAGCCGTGGTGACCATGGTAATGATGTTGACGTTGATGATGATGATTGGTGAGCTAGCTATTACCTTGTAGTTGTTTTGTCTTCTGTATTTATATTTGCCATTGGCATTGCTATTCAAGAGTCCTCACAACTTTGTACCTACCACCTACATAACACATTTTGATTTTGATGACTTAATGAGAAAAGTGTAGTTTCTTGCATTTCTTCTATTCGATCACTGATAAATATGTCACAATTGTATTTGTATGCATAAGGTTACATTGTACAACTTACAAATTTTAATTTACAATCTAAAATCTAGATCTATATTTGAATTTGTATCCTCTCTCTCTCTCTCTCTCTATATATATATATATACTATTCCGTGGGTTGACATGCCCATGTCAGACAAGGTCGAATTTGTGTGTGTTGAGTTTCTCGTATCCCTGTATCGGATAACTTAGTGTCCCTGTATTAAATAACTTAGGTTTTTTTAAGAAATGAAAAAGATAAAAGATCAATCCTAGAACTAACTTAGTGTCTCAGATAACTTAGTTTTTTTTAAGAAATGAAAAAGATAAAAAATCAATCCTAGAACACTCTCATATGGTTTCAAGATTATAATTCAATGCATATGATTACTGCTCGAAATACAAGGGTCCTCTACAATATTTTATGGAAAAATTGAATGCCTTGGCAAAAGCTTATGGGTGATTAGATCCTTACTCATTTTACAACTATGTTTCAATGTTGTTTGTTCAATGCGAACAGTTGTGTCTGGGTTTTTCCCTTTATATGAAAATGAAGTTTCCGGAGACATCCGTCAGCTCAATCATCAGAAATTATCATAACATAATCCAGTTTCCTCAACCATTTAAGGATTACATATTCTACATAAAAAAAAAATAAGTTAGTTTAGTTGGATTAATAGTTATACAGAAATTATCATGGCATTATCCAGTTTCCTCGACCATTTAAGGAATAAATATTCTACATTAAAAAAAAATAAGTTTTTAATTGGATTAAAAAGCCATTTAAGGAATAAATATTCTACATTAAAAAAGTTTTTAATTGGATTAATAGTTATATTTTAAGGAATTTATGAGAATTAATTTTGTAAACTATATGTTACTTTAACCATCATTGTAAAGTGTTATTGATTTGAATATTTATTAATATATAAGAATTTTGGTTTAACAAGAAAGTTTGATGAACAGGGAAATGTGTTAAATAACTACTGCGCGTAACATAGCCATCCACTCAATTGGAGATAATGTTGCTAATTTAAAAATTACCAAAATATACTGATTTTAATGCAACAACCAATTTTTACACATTCTGTTGTAACATAGAAATTAATTTTACTTTTAATTATCTAGTTAAAAAGTTGGAAGCATAAAGCGGCAATTCTTTTCACCACCTTTGCACAGAGTTCGAGTGTGCTTCAAAGTACTGACATAATATCATAACTTATGCCTTGGTTAATACCGAACTAGAGCTAGAGTTACTTATGAGTTGGGTATATATTTGTGTTAAATCATAAACTCGGAAACTTTCTTAAAAGGTTATTTGAGTTTTAGCTGTTTAGATTTTTTCTTTAGAAAAATTGGAAATACTTTATGTTTTAATTTGTATATCAAAATTTGATATTTATTAAGGTTTAAGAAACCTTTTTTATTTATATTTTGAGAAATATAAAAAATAATATATTATAATTTGAAAATTAAAATTAAGTAAAATATAGTATATATTTTGTATTTTAATTTTTAATTTTTATTATTTTATTTTTGAAAAAAATATAATTTTTTTATAAAAAATCAGAATTTTTATAAAATATATTTTGTTAAATATAAAAGGTAATATCTCTGTGTTTTAACTAACTCAAAGAAGAAAATTAATATAGTCAAGATTTGAATGAACTCTCATGAGCTCTATAGTAAAACAGGTTGTTGGACAGTTCCTAGAACACCATGGATGGAAAGGATCTGCCATCTTTGTCAGAATATGAACATCCAGGATGAAAATCACTTCCTCTTAGAGTGCCCGGGAGACTTCTCTCCAAGCTTTTTGAGCATAGAAATAAAATCTTAAATCAAATTAAATAACTCTTTTATTTATGTCCTATAGACCAAAGATTGGTGACGTTAACCATTATCATCATCATTAATTTGAAAAATAAAATTATATAAAATAATATATTTTTTTTAATTTATTATTTTATTATTCTTTTATTTTTGAAAAGAAAAATAAAAAAAAAGACATATATATATAATAAAAATTAGATTTTTTATAAAAGAGAAATTTTAGATAAATAAAAAATTATTTATTTATTTTTAATTTAACTTGAGAAAGATGAATTACTGATTCATATTTATATGTTTTGATTTTATTTTTCTGTAATATTAATTTTAATCTTTTCTTTACGAAAAACTATGTTTTTGAAAATAATAAATATATGGTTACTCACCAATAATAATAATAATAATAATAGGATTTTTTTAATTACTTCATTATAAATGAATATTTAATCTTCTTTTAAATAAATATATATAATTAAAATTAGAATCCTTATTACTAATTTAAAAAATATGATAATTTTAAGAATTCAATTAGTAAAAGGATATTTTTCAAAAAAAAATATTAAAAAAATATATATATATTTTCAATTCTTCATATAACTTTTCTGAAATAAAATTACTATTTCTTAAATAATTAAAATTTTATAAATGTTAAAAATTATTAGAAATTTAAATATTTTTATATAATATTACCAAATATTTTATAATTCACATATTAATATTATCAATATTCACTAAAATGTTTACATTTTAAAATAAATTTCATTTTTAATTATTTTTTAAAATTTTCCAACTCTAAATACTTACATTATTTTGGAAACAAATTATAGTTTTTTTTTTTAAATTTTTCCATATCTAATTAACTATTATTATTTTTTTAAAGTTTTCCATATTTAATTAACTTCGGTTTTTTCATTAACTTTTTCATAAACTTAACTATAGTTACTACTCATTATTTCCCTACAGTCCAAAGGATTTTGTCACCTCTAACCCAAAAGATTAGAAAACCACCACTACCCAAAAAGTGTTTTTTACATAAATTTAGATTCATGCAATGCCAAAAAATTCAGGAGTTGTCTTTAGTGCGACTTTTTGAAGTTTCAGGTGCCGGAATCCAATGAAAAATTGTGAGGTAAAATCTTGGTTTTTGTTATTTAAATGGTTTTTTGACTCTATATATGGATTGCACCCTCAAAAACCTCTAAGGCACTTCCATTGTACAAAGTTAACATTCAAACTTCTCTTTTCAATAAATTCCTGCCGAAATTTAAAGAAGTTACACCTTAAAAAGTCACCGTAAAAAAACCTTCAAAATATTGCACTAAAAACTACTCGAAAAATTCACAGTTATAGGAATCTCTATTCTAAAAGTTTGAACAGTCCAATTGCTAAGTTTGAACAGTCCAATGCTATATCTAAGATCTTCAACTTTCAACGCATAATTCTATCCCGTGAAGATCGCCGAGAAAACATGGACTGAACGCTTTTAACTGTTTTAATATTATATTGGAAACTTCACTGTTTTAACGACAAAATGGCATTAGTAACAATGCATATGTTCCTCTGTATGGTTTAATAAGAAACTGTTTTATTAAATTGGAATGGTAACAAGTTAAAAAGTGACAATGTTACAAGAAAGCTGATTGTGCATTTAATGATATGTGGGCTTGGTTTAGCCGTTACGGCAGTGCAGTTTATAATAGCTAATTAAATTAGTTAAGAATCTACGCTTCGTAGAGAAGAGATTGACTGTAATCAGGGAACAAAAATATCAACAAAAGGAAAAATGTGTACTCTCTAAATATTTATGAGATAATTATGAAAAAATTGCGTTTCTCATTAATGCTGTGAAAATTCACTCATTCCATCTACTTTAGTCTTTTATCATCACTAAGTTAATGCCTATGCTAGAAAACAGGTAGTGTTCTTGTTCCAAACTCTCTTTTCATACAACAAGAGTTTGCAATATTCCTTGTGGAACTCCATGAATTTCAGTTATTTTGTTGGAGATAAAAAGATGGTCCAGATACAAAGTCTCTTAGACAGATTGGAGTTTTAATTGTTGTAATATTGTTCCAGTGCTGGTTGGTGAGAGTGAAGAAGGCTGCCGCACTCTTGAGCTGTTCATGATCTGCGACAGGCTCCATTAAACACTGGCTTTCTTTCAGCGACGACTCTGCACTGCATCCGTTACAAACGAACCAAATACATGTTTGCAAAATCTTGTTCTATTGAAAAAAAAAATTCCAAAAACAGACACCAACTTTCGAATCCACAAAAAATAAAAATAAAAAGATTGAAGACAGTAACTAACTAACTAACAAACATACCTAGATTCGTAGGCTTCTTTGGAGTCGCTATAATCCTGTCTTGGTTCGTATTCAAGCAACAAATTGTTACTAGGCCTTGTTGGAATTAATTTCCAACTGCCGCATAACCGGACAGCGAAAAGGACAGCGCAGGCAGAGCCAAGTCCGAGGGGGTCGATGAGGCCAGACCGGCGGAGGTGTGAACCCCATCGAAATTGCTGACGTCATCAGTAGCGGGCCCAATACGTGTTATCCGTTTTAACAAATGGTTGCGGGGTTTAATTTTATGCCCATCGCACATGATTTAAAACAATAGTTGGTTTTAAATATTTTATATGTTATTTGTTTTGTTTTTAATATATGTGACATATATATTAAAAAGCCCGTGAGGCATGTATTGTAATTTTTTTTAATTACACAGCAGTGTATATATATAAAAAAAAGGGAAAAGACAGCAGAACAGTTTCATTGCACAGCAGTGCGGGAAGGAAGAAATATCACAGTATCACCAAGTCAAAGCTGTGATCAATGCATTTTAGAGCGGCGCTGACAAAAGTTATTGAAGCCATTAAGAATTATTCAAGCGGTGAATTTTTCTGGGTGTGTCAATTAATGACATTAAACAGGGCTGAGATATTTTAAGATATTTTGTTATATACAGAAAACAGAGTGCATTTTAAAAAGATGACAGAGAATGTTTTTATATATACAGCAGCGTATTTTTAAAAACAGAGACAGAGAGCTGTAATTTTTTTTTATTACACACAGCAGAGTGTTTTAGAAAAATACAGAGCGTACACAACAGTGTTTATTTTTAGTGAAACAGAGTTTTATTTGTGCACTGTGACAGTGGCAATCACAATTGTAAATCCCTCTTTTGAGGACGAATTGTAATAGCAGTTTTTTTTTATATGGAATATAATTTTTTTCTGAGTTGAAACTCTGTCTGTGAATAAGATTTTAAAATTTTTCTCTGTGTTAAGGAAGATAATTTTATTGTTTTGGAATTTTGAAACATTGCAACATGGTATCAGAGCTAGTCCAGGCTATTTGAAGGTCAAATAAGCTAAAGGAAATGAGTTCTTTGTTGCAGCAGCTTCTCCAGCAGTGTGAAGACTCAGACAAGAAGAATCCAAAGGTATTTCTCTATACAGTTTTGTGTTACTGTTGCAGAACAGTGAGTTATTTTAAAATACACAGTCAAGTGTTTTTCAATCATAGTTAAGAGTGCAGAATGACTGGCTCCAGCACTGGTATGGGTATGGGAAATATCCATCTCCCAATGTTTAATGGGAAAAATTATGACTACTGGTCAATAACTATGAGGACTTTATTTGTTTCCCAAGACTTATGGGAATTTGTTGAGGATGGCTTTGAAGAGCCAGCGAATGAAGCAGAGTTTTATGTGTTAACTCAGGCAGAAAGAGAGATTCTGAAGAGCAATAAGAAGAAAGATGCCAAGGCTCTTTTCTTCTTGTATCAAGCAGTTCATGAGAGTGTGTTTCCGAGGATAGCAGCAGCTAAGAGATCCAAAGAAGCATGGCAAACTCTTATGACAACCTATCAAGGCATGGAAAGAGTGAAGACAGCAAAACTTCAGTTGCGGAGGAGAGACTTTGAGACTCTCTGTATGAAAGAGTCAGATTCTATTGACTCATTCTTTACTCATGTGATTGGAATGGTCACACAAATAAGATCTCATGGAGAGACTCTTGAAGACAAGAGGATTGTTGAAAAACTCTTGAGAAGTTTACCCTCAAGATTCGATGTGATTGTCACCACCATAGAGGAGACTAAAGATCTCACAAAGTTTTCAGTGGATGAACTTCATGCATCACTGATGACCCATGAACAGAGATTGGGTAGGAGTGAAAACTCATCTCTTGAACATGCTTTTAAGTCCCAGATGTCTTTTGGAAGAGGAAGAGGGCAAGGCAAAGGAAGAGGAAGAGGCAGAAGCCAAAACAGAGGTGGAAGGAACAGTCCAGCAAATGCTCAAGGAAGGGGCAGCAATCCAAATCAGCATCAAGGCCAAGGCAGCAGCCAGCAGAACGGTCAGCAGAATGCTCAAGGACAAAGGTATGATAAGTCCAATGTCCAATGTTACAATTGTAAAAAATATGGTCATTATGCTAATGAATGTAGAAAGAAGAAGCAAGATATGGGAAGTATAACTAGTGCAAATTTCACTAGAGAAAATAGCAGCCAAAACAATTTGTTTTTAGCTTGTAATATGGCTGAAGAAAAGAATGAGGATTTATGGTTTCTAGACTCCAGTTGTAGTAACCATATGACAGGAAACTTAGCAATGTTTTCTATGTTAGATGAAAGTGTGCAATCTCAAGTCACACTAGGAACTGATAGCAAAGTTTCTGTTATGGGAAAAGGAGATGTAAATGTTTTAACAAGATTAGGAGCAAAGAAAACCATAACAGATGTTTATTATGTTCCAGGAATGAAATGTAATCTCTTAAGTATTGGACAGCTTGTTCATAAGGGATATAATGTTTTCTTTGATAATGATGTTTGTACCATCATGGACAAACCACGCAGCAATCAGTGTATTGTTGAAGTGAAGATGACAAAGAACAGAATGTTCCCTCTCAGAATGAGAGCAGATTTGAAGAATGGTGAAGAGAAAGCAGCAGTTGCACAAGAGACTTTCCAAAGCGAACCAAAAGATGAAAATTGGTTGTGGCACTTGAGATGGGGTCATCTCAACTTTGGGGAGTCTTAATACGTGAAAAAGAAAAGAAATAGTAGAGAGTGGTTTACCATTGATGAAGAAACCGAACAATGACCTTTGTGAAGGTTTTATTCTTGGGAAACAACACGAAAGGATTTTCCTTCGGGAAAAGCATAAGGGCAATAGCACCCTTGGGCTTGTCACGTCACTCGGTTGTGTGTGGACCGATGCAAACTCCATGCTTGCTAACGATAACTATGTCACGTTTCATAGATGATTTCACAAGAAAAACTTGGGTTTACTTTTTGAAAAACAAAAGTGAAGTGTTTGAAATTTTTTGCAATTTCAAAGCACTTGTTGAGAAACAAAGTGGGCTGCATATCAAAGTCTTAAGGACTGACAGAGGAGGTGAGTATATCTCTAAATATTTTCTATGTTTTTGTAGAGAAAATGGTATTCAAAAACAGTTTACAACTAGATATACTCCACATCAAAATGGAGTAGCCGAAAGGAAGAACCGAACCATAATGGACATGGCAGGGAGTATGTTAAAAGCCAAGCATTTGCCTAATGATTATTGGGCTGAAGTTGTACATTGTGCAGCATATATTTTGAATAGGTTCCCTACAAAAGCAGTTACGAACAAAGTGCCAGAAGAGGCATGGAGTGGCACAAAGAAAAGTGTCACACACATGAAGGTTTTTGGATGTGTGGCTTATGCACATCGTTTGATCGGCCCAAGGAAGAAATTGGACGACAAGGGCGAGAAATGTATTTTCATTGGATACGGTGGGGAATCTTCAAAGCTTCTCGCTTGTAAAACCCATCAGCAAGAAAGTTTATTGTGAGCGGGGATGTTCGGTTCATTGAGAAGCTAGGATGGAAGCATAAAAAAGAAAGCAGGTGAATATCGTAACGCTGACGCTCTCATGATGAAAATGATGATGAATTGACTGGAAATACACCCCCAAACTGCAAACACCAACAAAGAAGCAGTGACACACAGCAAGGAGAAATGAAAGTGCTTCTCCAAGCACACCACGAGAGGAAATTCAAGTGCTTCTTCAAGCACTTGTACACCTACAGAAAGAGGTAAGAAATTCAGAAGTTTGAAAGATATTTATGAACAAGATATAGCTAATGAAGGTATCAATTTTTTGTTTGCTGTATATTTTCATGTTGATGATCCTGTTCATTTCAAAGAAGCCATCAAGAATGAGAAATGGATAGAAGTTATGGATGAGGAAATAAATTTCATAGAGAGGAACAAAACTTGGGATTTGGTTGAAATCCCAAAAGGTAAAGATGTCATTGGTGTTAAATGGGTCTACAAGACCAAGAGTAATGCTGAAGGCAAAATAGAGAGACACAAGGCAAGACTTGTTGTCAAAGGCTATAAGAAGAAACATGGGATAGATTATGAGGAAAATTTCGCACCAGTTGCAAGAATGGAAACCGTGAGAGCAGTATTGTCCATAGCAACACAAAACAAATGGAAAGTTTACCAAAATGGACGTGAAGTCAGCATTTCTGAATGGAGTGTTAATGGAAGAGGTTTACATTGATCGACCTCTCGGCTATGAAAAGAAAGGCCAAGAGCACAAAGTATGCAAGTTGAAGAAAGCTCTTTGTGGTGCAGAAGCGAGCGCCAAGAAGCGTGGTACGGTGGGGAATAGATTCATATCTCTTTGGAAAATGGATTTGAGAAATGTGAGGGAGAACCCACCCTCTACATCAAAGAGAAAGATGGAAAAATCTTGATTGTAGTCTTGTATGTTGATGATGTTATTTTTACAGGTAATGATGATTGCCTTATTGAAAATTTTAAAACAGTCATGAAGGAAGAATTTGAAATGACTAACATGGGTTTGTTGAGATACTTCTTGGGAATAGAAGTAGAACAAGATGAAAGTGAGATTTTTATCTCACAGGAAAAGTATGTTAATGAGGTACTTGAAAGATTTAACATGTAGGAATGAAAAGCAGCAATCACTCCCACAGTGATGGGATTAAAACTCAGCAGAGAAGACAGCAGTAAGGATTTTGATCCTAGTCTATACAAAAGCATAGTTGGCAGCCTTATGTATTTGACTGCAACTAGGCCGGACATAATGCATGTTGTTAGTTTGATTTCCAGGTTCATGGGAAAGCCAAAGGATGCACATTGGCAAGCAGCAAAAAGAATTTTGAGGTATGTTAAAGGTACTAAAAGGTTTGGTATTTTTTATAATACTTTAGAATGTTCGATTTAGCTGGATACACTGACAATGATTGGGCTGGAAGTGTAGATGATCGGAAGAGCACTTCCCGTTATGTTTTTCATATGGGTTCAGGAGCCATTTCATGGGCTTCTAAGAAACATCCCATTGTAGCGTTATCTACAGCAGAAGCAGAATATGTGGCAGCTACAACAACAGCGTGTCAAGAAGTTTGGATGAGAAAAATGTTGAGAAGCTTATGTCAAGAACAGGTAAAAGGGACAGTGATTTTTTGTGACAATAGCTCAGCTATTGCATTGTCTAAAAATTCTGTTTTTCATAAAAGAACAAAGCACATTGACACCAAGTTTCATTTCCTACGGGAATTGGTTAGCAATGGCAATATTATTTTGTAGCATTGCAGAATAGAGGATCAATTTGCAGACATCCTCACAAAGCCACTTCAGCAGAAAAGCTTTGAACATTTCAGAAAATGCATGGGTATGCAGGAAAACCCAGCAGTTGAAATTAAGGGGGAGTGTTGGAATTAATTTCCAACTGCCGCATAACCGGACAGCGAAAAGGACAGCGCAGGCAGAGCCAAGTCCGAGGGGGTCGATGAGGCCAGATCGGCGGAGGTGTGAATCCCATCGAAATTGCTGACGTCATCAGCAGCGGGGCCCATACATGTTATCCATTTTAACAAATAGTTGCGGGGTTTAATTTTATGCCCATCGCACATGATTTAAAACAATAGTTGGTTTTAAATATTTTATATGTTATTTGTTTTGTTTTTAATATATGTGACATATATATTAAAAAGCCCGTGAGGCATGTATTGTAATTTTTTTTAATTACACAACAGTGTATATATATAAAAAAAAGGGAAAAGACAGCAGAACAGTTTCATTACACAGCAGTGCGGGAAGGAAGAAATATCACAGTACGACCAAGTCAAAGTTGTGATCAATGCATTTTAGAGCAGTGCTGACAGAAGTTATTGAAGCCATTAAGAATTATTCAAGCGGTGAATTTTTCTGGTTGTGTCAATTAATGACATTAAACAGGGCTGAGATATTTTGAGATATTTTGTTATATACAGAAAATAGAGTGCATTTTAAAAAGATGACAGAGAATGTTTTTATATATACAGCAACGTATTTTTAAAAACAGAGACAGAGAGCTGTAATTTTTTTTTATTACACACAGCAGAGTGTTTTAGAAAAATACAGAGCATACACATCAGTGTTTATTTTTAGTGAAACAAAGTTTTATTTGTGCACTGTGACAGCAGCAGTCACAATTGTAAATCCCTCTTTTGAGGAAGAATTGTAACAGCAGTTTTTTTTTTTATATGGAATATAAATTTTTTCTGAGTTGAAACTCTGTCTGTGAATGAGATTTTAAAATTTTTCTCTGTGTTAAGGAAGGGAATTTTATTTTTTTGGAATTCTGAAACATTCCAACAGGCCTCACATTAGACTGGCGATAAATACCGTGGCCATCATAGCCCACGTAAGGGGAGTGCGCCACGTAAGAATTAGGATATATCCAAGAGGCAGGTTGCACAACTCCAGCGCCATTGCCCAGAGGCTGAAGCTACTGCTATTGGTGTTGCTGTGCAGGCAGATTATTATTGTTATACATTGGGTCAACCTTATTCTGAAACCGCTGGTCGAAAAACATTACTTGGCTCCTTACCAATTCTAGCTCTTCTTTCAATCGCTCCACCTGGGTTTGAAGCATCATAATAATTCCAAAACAGCCATGAACAGGATCCTTCTCCCTTGCATTAGCCTGGTACACCATGGATTTCATTGCATCTCTTTTTTGCCTATCGTCAGGAACCTGTTTGAGAATCCTCAAAATGTTGCTCACTCCAAACAGCTTGTGAGCATTCAGAAATTGTCTGGGTTGATCAGGTGGAAAATAAGGAGCCAACGTGAAATATGGAGAACATTTTCTCCTCTGGTATTTGCATGCAGCACAAGCCTGACCGATGCCACCTTTTCCTGTCATCTGGTTGCAGGTTCAAAGAGGAGGGCAGAGAAATGATTTTGGTTTTATAAAACTATACCTAATGCGTTAATTCTCTTCTGTATTGTAGCTCCAAATTTTGAACAAATCGAAACCAGTGCCGAATTAGTTGAGCGCTTAGGATTTTGGAAAGTGGGGGCAGTGATGAAGCAGTGAGAATGAGGGGATATTATTGGGTGCCTCGGATACCTTTAGCCCTTCATCTGGTGGTGGTGGTATCACAGAATGAGATAAAATTTATGGACACGTGGGGTGATTGCCGCGTAAAATAGGGAATTGAAACGCATAACTCCGAGGCTGTCATATTCAGCGAGATTCATATATTTGATTATCCTCGAATCCTATGCATTACCGCACCTTGATGTTTTATAAAAAGTCAAAGTGCATATACAAAATTGAGGAAGTCCATTTCATGATTATATCCTGGAGAAGCACAGAACAAACAGAATCGAGGATCGTTGGAATCGCGTGCATGGCTGGTATTCTGTCATCCTCAGCAACCAATTCTTACCACAACTGTAACTCACTCACCCATCTCCGACATATTCCTGTCCGTGTCCACCGAGGTTTTCATCCGGCGCCTGCCAAAATTTGAATAGACATTTTTCTTTGTTAAATTAAAAGATGGATGGAGTTAAGTGGCAATCAAAACTTCAAAACTTCTTTGGTGTCCTTGTATTTTGAATTTAGAAATTTCTGTTGGAATTGTTGGAAATTAATTCCAATTGCCGACATAACTCAGCAGACAGCAGAGATGGGATCCAACGACGGCAAAGTAACTGTTGATGGTAAGTTGAAGACGGTGGAAGCTCCATTCATATCAGCAGCAACCATTATATTAAATTCCCCGCCAACTCCATTTAACACACAACAACATTTAAGAGTTGAAGTGGCAAGCCATTCCGGCGGGTTAGTAGAGCCCGAGCAGCTGGAGGAGTGGAGACCTCGGAACAGCTGATGTCATCCTCAGCTAGGCCCACCTTTCACCACTCACAAAGGATTTCGGGGGATAAGAGAACTGTCGTGGGGTAAAACCCATGAAGCCCTTGGAAAGCATAACAAGAAAAACACGAAGGGAATAAGGTTTTAACCTTATGTTAACGTGTTTTTGATGTAATTTTATTTTCATGGCAATGATGTTTTTACATTGGGTTAGTTTTATTATTATCGCAGTACATTTACATTTTCATTTTACTTTGATTATATATATATATATATATTTTTTAATATGTTTATAAATATGCCTAGAGTTCATAATGTAATAGTGTTGGAAAAAGAGCTATGTAATGTATTTTTGTAATTGCCCGAAGGCTGAAAACAGAGAATTGACACAGAGAGACAGAGAGAATATTCCTGCGCTGCATTAGTAGTAGCCAATTGAAGTTTTTCCAACTTGTGAATCCAGAACTTCGTTCTGAAGTATTTCTATGGAGCATAAGTTTGTTATGTTTTTTGAAATAAAGTTTTATGTTCATCTCTACGTCTGTCTGTCCGCAATTTGAATTTTATTTAAATCTGTGTTGTTTAAGAGGTTAAGGAATTATCCCCAGAAAATTCTAACATGGTATCGGAGCTAGTCTAGGCACTCAGTGAATGAAACAGAGTTTGCTCTTCAGTGCAGAAGCTGTAAGAACTTAGTTGAAGCGGATTTCTTCAGCAAAAGAGAAAGCTTCTGTTGTTTTTTTTTTATTAATACACGGTCAAGGAAATTTTCTGGTTTTTTTGTCTAGTTTACATAGTCAATATGGCAGCAGCAGGAACCAGTTTAACGAATCTCCAACTTCCATAGTTTAAAGGGAAGAATCATAGCTATTGGGCTATCACTATGAGAGCTCTGTTTACTTCACAGGACATATGGGAGCTAGTTGAGAATGGCTACCCAGAAGCAGCAAATGCAGCAGCATTGGCTGCTTTGACAGCAACAGAAAGAGACCTGTTAAGGGATAACAGGAAGAAGGACTCCAAAGCTCTCTTTTGTCTCTTTTAATCTGTACATGAGAGTGTTTTCCCACGAATTGCAATAGCAACAAAGTCTAAGGAGGCCCGAGATATTCTCAAGACTCCCTATCAAGGCATGGAGAAGGTGAAGACAGCAAAATTGCAGATGCTGAGGAGAGACTTTGAAACTCTCTTAATGAAGGAATCTGATACAATAGATTCATTCTTCACTCATGTTATTGGGTTGATTACCCAGACAAAATATCATGGTGAGACTCTTGAAGAGAGAAGGATTGTAGAGAAAATCCTGAGAAGTTTACCCTCAAGGTTTGAAGCTATAGTGGTAGCAATAGAAGAGACAAAGGATCTCTCACAGTTCATAGTGGATGAACTTAGTGCTTCTCTGATGGCTCATGAACACAGATTGAGTAGAGGAATAGATTCCTCATTGGAGCAAGCATTGAAGACTCAGATGTCTTTCGGCTGAAGCAGAGGTCAAGGCAGAGCAAATAACAGAGGTCGAAGCAAAAGCCAAAATAGAGGGAAAAACAATCCTGCTAGCACAAGTGGAAGGAGTTTCAATCAGAACCAGGATGAAGGTTCAAGCAAACAACAAGCTCATGGACAAAGGTATGATAAATCCCAAGTCCAATGTCATTATTGCAAGAAATTAGGCCATTATGCAAATGAATGTAGGAAAAAACAAAATGACATGAATAATAGGCAAAATGCTAATTTTGCAAAAGAAGAAGATAAGAGCCCAAATACTGTGTTGTTAACATGTAACATAGCACAAGATAAACAAGATGATGTTTGGTTCTTAGACTCAAGTTGTAGTAATCACATGACTGGAAACATAGCAATGTTTGCCAATCTTGATGAAAATGTCAAATATGAGGTAACAACAGGAACTGATAATAAGATATCTGTCAAGGGTAAGGGCAAAGTTAGTATCCTGGCAAGAAATGGAGAATAGAAGATTGTGCCAGATGTATACTATGTACCTAGTCTGAAATGTAATATTTTGAGCGTTGGACAACTCATTAACAAAGGTTATAATGTGTTCTTCAAGGATGATGTGTGTACAATCAGAGACATACCTCCAAGCAAGAAGATCATTGCAGACGTGCAGATGACCAACAATAGAATGTTTCCTCTCAAACTCAAAGCAGATTTGAAGGAATGAAGAAATATTGCAACTATAACAAAAGAAGTCTTTCAAGAGGAAGTGAAAGATGAGAACTAGTTATGGCACTTGAGATTTGGACATCTCAATTTTGGAGGCTTGAATTTATTGCACAGAAAGGGAATGGTAGAGGGATTACCATTGATTGAAAAACTGGACAGCCTTTGTGAAAGTTGCATCTTGGGCAAACAACACAGAGAAAGCTTTCCAACAAGAAAGTGTGTAATGGCAAAAGAACCCTTGGAAAATTTTCACTTTGATGTATGTGGACCGATGCAAACACCTTCGTTTGCTGAAAACAAATATGTTTTGACATTCATTGATGATTACACCAGAAAGACATGGGTGTATGTGTTGAAACAGAAGAGTGAAGTGCTTGAGAAATTCCGCCACTTCAAAACTCTTGTTGAGAAGCAGTGTGGGCACTATATAAAAGTTCTTAGAAATGACAGAGGTGGAGAGTAAATCTCCGAAGAATTTCTGCATTTTTGCATAGAGAATGGCATACAAAAGAAATTTACCACGAGGTATGCACCTCTGCAAAATGGTGTTGCAGAAAGGAAGAATAGGACCATTTTGGACATGGTCAGAAGCATGCTGAAGGAAAAACATTTTCCGCATGAGTATTGGGCAGAAGTTGTCACTTGCGTAGCGTACATCTTGAATAGATGCCCAACTAAAGCTGCCATGAACAGAATTCCAGAAGAAGCATGGAGTGGATGAAAGCAAACAGTCACTCACATGAGAGTATTTAGCTATGTAGCATAGGCACATGTACCGGATCAGCTAAGGAAGAAGCGTGACAGTAAGGGGAGAAGTGCATCTTTATTGGATACTGTGATGAGTCAAAAGCATACAAACTCTATAATCCATCCACCAAGAAATTGATAGTAAGCAGAGATGTGCAGTTCATTGAAGAAGAATCTTGGGATGGAAGCTTAGAGAAGACAATGAACGTGAAGACAAGTGTGTCTCACAAAGAAGAAGAGGAAGGGACAGTAGCAAATAATCCTTCCTTGGTGGCTCCTCCTCTACCACAGCAAGTACAACAAACCACACCACAAGCTGGAATTCGAATAGTCTTGAGAATTCAAGGAAGTGATTCTCCAAGCACACCGCAGGGATCAAAAACGCCCTCAAGTTCGAATGGAACTCCAAGTACACCAAGAAGACCGAGATTCAGAAATATGAGTGAGATATATGAACAAGGAGAGGTAAGTAACAATACCGGTCTGAATTCTTTATTCACTTTATACTGTCATGTTGATGACCCAATTCATTTTGAAGATGCTATAAATTAAGATAAATGGATTGAAGCAATGAATGAAGAAATTGGTGCAATTGAGAAGAGTAAGACATGGGAGTTAGTGGATCTCCCTAAATGCAAAGAAGTTATTGGAGTTAATTGGGTCTATAAGACCAAAATCAATGCTGAAGGCAAGATCGAAAGACACAAAGCCAAACTTGTTGTTAAAGGCTACAAGCAGCAACAAGGGAGAGACTATGATGAAACCTTTGCACCAGTGGCAAGGATGGAAACAGTAAGAACTGTGTTGTCTATTGCAGCACAACAGAAATGGAAGATTTATCAGATGGATGTAAAATTCGCATTCCTGAATGGAGTGTTGAAAGAAGAGGTTTATGTTGAACAATCTCCAGGCTATGAAGTTGAAGGCCAAGAGCATAAAGTATGCAAGCTGAAGAAAGCTCTTTATGGGCTGAAGCAAGCTCCAAGATCATGGTACAGCAGGATAGATGCTTACCTGATTGAAAATGGGTTTGAGAAATGTGATGGAGAACCCACTCTCTACATAAAGGAGAATGACGGTAAGATACTTATTGTTGTTTTATATGTAGATGACTTAATTTTTACTGGCAATGATGCTTCTCTCATTGCTGAATTTGAAGCAATCATGAAAAGTGAATTTGAAATGACTGACTTGGGTTTGTTAAGATAATTTCTTGGAATTGAAGTAGACCAAAGTGAAAATGGTATTTTCATTTCCCAAGAAAAATACGTTGATGAAGTGCTGAAAAGGTTCAACATGTAGAACAACAAGGCAGCTATAACTCCAACTATAATGGGGTTGAAATTGAGTAAAGAAGACAGCAGTGAGGATTTTAATCCAAATTTTTTTAAAAGCATAGTTGGCAGCCTCATGTATTTGACTGCAACTAGGCCAGATATTATGCACGCTGTTAGTTTAATCTCCAGGTTCATGGAAAGACCAAAAGAAACTCATTGGTAGACAACCAAGAGGATTCTAAGGTATGTGAATGGAACGAAGGGGTATGGTATTTTATACTCCTCTTCTAAAAATTTCGTGTTGACAAGTTACACTGACAGTGATTGGGCTGGAAGTGTTGATGATAGGAAAAGCACATCAGGATATGTGTTTCATTTGGGATCGGGAGCAGTCTCATGGGCTTCCAAGAAGCAACCATTAGTTGCTTTATCTATAGCAGAGACAGAATATGTGGCAGCAACAGCAGCAGCATGCCAAGCAGTATGGCTGAGAAGAGTTCTCAGAGATTTGTGTTAAGAACAAGAAAAAGGCACATACATTTACTGCGATAATAGCTCGGTGATAACTTTATCTAAAAAATTTATTTTTTCACAAAATAACAAAGCATATAGATACCAAGTTTCACTTCATACGTGAATTGGTTAACAATGGTGAGATTGTTTTGCAGTACTACAGAACAGAGGATCAAGTTGCTGATATCCTCACAAAGCCATTAGTGCAGAAAAGCTTTGATTATTTCAGGGAATGCCTAGGTATGCAGAAAAACCCAGTAGTTGAAATTAAGTGGGAGTGTTGGAAATTAATTCCAACTGCCCACATAACTCAGCAGACAACAGAAGTAAATGAGATGGGATCGAGTGGTGGCAAAGTAATTGCTGATGGTAAGTTGAAGACGATGGAAGCTCCATTCATATCAGCAGCAACCACCATATTAAATTCCTTGCCAACTCCATTTAACACACAACAACATTTAAGAATTGAGGTGGCAAGCCATTCCGGCGGGTTAGCAGAGCCCGAGCAGTTGGAGGAGTGGAGACCCCCGGAACAGCTGATGTCATCCTCAGCTGGGCCCACCTTTCACCACTCACAAAGGATTTCGGGGGGATAAGAGAACTGTTGGGGGGTAAAACCCATGAAGCCCCCGGAAAGCATAACAAGAAAAACACGAATGGAATAAGGTTTTAACCTTATGTTAAAGTGTTTTTGATGTAATTTTATTTTCACGTCAATGATGTTTTTACATTGGGTTAGTTTTATTATTACCGCGGTACATTTACATTTACATTTTACTTTGATTATATATGTTATATATATATTATAAATATGAGGTATATATATATATATATATATATATATATATATATATATATATATATATATATATATATATATATATATATATATATATGTTTATAAATCTGCCCAGAGCGCATAATGTAATAATGTTGGAAAAAGAGCTGTGTAATGTATTTTTGTAATTGCCCGAAGGCTGAAAACAAAGAATTGACACAGAGAGATAGAGAGAATATTACAGCATTGTGTTTGTAGTAGCCGATTGAAGTTTTTCCAGCCTATGAATCCAGAACTTCGTTTTGAAGTATTTCTATGTAGTAGAAGTTTGTTATGTTTTATGAAATAAAGTTTTATGTTCATCTCTATGTCTGTTTGTCCGCAATTTCAATTTTATTTAAATCTGTGTTGTTTAAGAGGTTAAGGAATTATCCCCAGATAATTCTAACAGGAATTTGTGGGATAATTCCTTAACCATTTAAACAACGCAGAACTTCAAAAATAAAAAATTTAAATTACAGACAGACACAGAGAGATCAAGCAATAAACTCTATTTCAATTAAAAACAAACTATCTCTGTTACAGAGAAATACTTTAGAACGAAGTTCTGGATTCACTTGGTTAAAAAACTACAACTGGCTGCTACACATGCAGCGCTACTAAATCTTCTCTTTGTCTTTGTGATATGCACAACACAGTGCTCTTACTTTGTTTTCAGCGTTCGGGCAATTACAAAATACATTACACAGCTCTTCTGTATGTCTTTTATACAATGCACATGGCACATCCTTTTATATGAAACATTAAAATGTAATATATATTATAAATATCTTATATTTATAATATATATAATATAACCAAAGTAAAAACTTAAATATTATTGCATTAATAAATATTAACACACATTGCCATGAAAATAATTAACTCAAAAATTATTACATAAGGATTAAAACCTTATAAACTTTATGCTTTACGTTTATGTATTCCGGGGGCTGGTTGGAAGACTTTCACCCGAGCTTTCATATCCCCACGGAAATGCTTGTGAGTGGTGAAGGGTGGGCCCAGCTGAGGATGACATCAGTTGTTCCGGGGGTTGCTTCCCCTTTTGCTGTTTGTGCTTTTCCCACCTATCGGAATGGCTTACCACCTCTGCTATTAATGCTACTGCTGTGTTAATTGTTGTTGGTGGGACTTCAATGCGGGTAGATGCAGCTGATAAGATCTGTGCTTCCACCGCCTTCATTCTCCCATCAATCTTAACTCCATCGTTCTCTCGATCCCATCTCATTAACTCGCTGTTCTGCTGATTTATGAGGGGCAGTTGGAATTAATTTCCAACACTCCCCCTTAATTTCAATTGTTGGGTTTTTCTGCATACCCAGGCATTCCCTGAAATAATCAAAGCTTTTCTGCGCTAATGGCTTTGTGAGGATATTAGAAAATTGATCCTCTGTTCTATAGTGCTGCAAAACAATCTCACAATTGTTAACCAATTCACGTATGAAGTGAAACTTGGTATCTATGTGCTTTGTTCTTTTGTGAAAAACATAATTTTTAGATAAAGCTATCGCCAAGCTATTATCGCAGTAAATGGTTGTGCCCTGTCCTTTTTCATGACACAAATTTCTGAGAACTCTTCTCAACCATACTACTTGGCATGATGCTGCTGTGGCTACCACATATTCTGCTTCTGCTGTAGATAAAGCAACTACTGGTTGCTTCTTCGAAGCCCATGAAACTGCTCCCGATCCCAAATGAAACACATATCCTAATGTGCTCTTCCTATCATCAACACTTCCAGCCCAAGCACTGTCAGTGTAACCTATCAACACGAAATTTTCAGAAGAGGAGTATAAAATACCATACCCCTTCGTTCCATTCACATACCTTAGAATCCTCTTGGTTGCCTGCCAATGAGTATCTTTCAGTCTTTCCATGAACCTGGAGATTAAACTAACATCGTGCATAATATCTGGCCTAGTTTCAGTCAAATATTACATGAGGCTGCCAACTATGCTTTTAAACAATTTTGGATCAAAATACTTGTTGTTTTCTTCTTTACTCAATTTCAACCCCATGACAGTTGGAGTTAAATCAGCCTTGATGTTCTGCATGTTGAATCTTTTCAACATTGCTTCAACATATTTTTCTTGGGAAATGAAAATATCATTTTCACTTTGGTCTACTTCAATTCCAAGAAAATATCTTAAGAAACCCAGGTCAGTCATTTCAAATTCACTTTTCATGAATACTTTAAAATCAACAATGAGAGAAGCTTCATTGTCAGTAAAAATTAAATCATATACATATAAAACAACAATAAGAATCTTACCGTCATTTTCCTTTATGTAGAGTGTGGGTTCTCCATCACATTTCTCAAACCCATTTTCAATCAGGTAAGCTTCTATCCTGCTGTACCATGCTCTTGGAGCTTGCTTCAGCCCATAAAGAGCTTTCTTCAGCTTGCATACTTTATGCTCTTGGCCTTTAACTTCATAGCCTGGAGGTTGTTCAACATAAACCTCTTCTTTCAACACTCCATTTAGGAATTCAGATTTTACATCCATATGATAAATCTTCCATTTGTGTTGTGCTGCAATAGACAACACAGTTCTCACTGTTTCCATGCTTACCACTAGTGCAATGGTTTCATCATAGTCTCTCCCTTGTTGCTACTTGTAGCCTTTAACAACAAGTCTGGCTTTGTGCCTTTTGATATTGCCATTAGCATTTCTTTTGCTCTTATAGACCCACTCAACTCCAATAACTTCTTTGCCTTTAGGGAGATCCACTAACTCCCATGTCTTACTCTTCTCAATTGCACCAATTTCTTCATTCATTGCTTCAATCCATTTATCTTCATTTACAGCATCTTAAAAATGAATTGGGTCATCAACATAACAATATAAAGCGAATAAAGAATTCAGACCGGTATTGTTACTTACCTCTCCTTGTTCATAAATCTCACTCAGATTTCTGAATCTTGGTCTTCTTGGTGTGCTTGGAGTTCCATTCGAACTTGAGGGCGTTTCTGATCCCTGCAGTGTGCTTGGAGAAGCACTTCCTTGACTTCTCAAGGCTGTTCGAATTCGAGCTTGTGGTGTGGTTTGTTGTGTTTGTGGTAGTGGAGGAGGAGCCACCAAAGAAGGGTTATTAGCTATTGTTCCTTCTTCTTCTTCTTCTTTGTGAGACACAGTCGTCTTCATGTTCACTGTCTTCTCTAAGCTTCCATCCCAAGCTTATTCTTCAATGAACTGCACATCTCTGCTTACTATCAATTTCTGGGTGGATGGATTATAGAGTTTGTATGCTTTTGACTCATCACAGTAGCCAATAAAGACACACTTCTCCCCCTTACTATCAAGCTTCTTCCTTAGTTGATCTAGTACATGTGCATATGCTACACAGCCGAATACTCTCATGTGAGTGACTGTTTTCTTTCGTCCACTCCATGCTTCTTCTAGAATTTTTTTCATGATAGCTTTAGTCGAGCATCTATTCAAGATGTACACTGCGCAAGTGACATCTTCTGCCCAATACTCATGCGGAAAATGTTTTTCCTTCAGCATACTTCTGAACATGTCCAAAATGGTCCTATTCTTCCTTTCTGCAGACTGCAAGACCATTTTGTTGAGGTTTATACCTCATGGTAAATTGATTTTGTATGCCATTCTCTCTGCAAAAATGAAAAAAGTCTTTGGAGATGTACTCTCCACCTCTGTCAGTTCTAAGCACTTTGATATAGTGCCCACACTACTTCTCAAAAAGAGTTTTGAAGTGGCGGAATTTCTCAAACACTTCACTCTTCTGTTTCAACACATACACCCATGTCTTTCTGGTGTAATCATCAATGAATGTCAAAACATATTTGTTTCCAGCAAACGAAGGTGTTTGCATCGGTCCACATACATCAGAGTGAACAATTTCCAAGGGTGCTTTTGCTCTTATACACTTTCTTGCTGGAAAGCTTTCTCTGTGTTTTTTGCCCAAGATGTGACCTTCACAAAGGCTTTCTAGTTTTTCAATCAATGGAAATCCCTTTACCATTCCCTTTCTGTGCAACAAATTCAAGCCTTCGAAATTGAGATGTCCAAATCTCAAGTTCCATAACCAGTTCTCATCTTTCACTTCCTCTTGATAGACTTCTTGTGTTACAGCTGCAATATTTCTTCCTTCCTTCAAATCTGCTCTGAGTTTGAAACATTCTATTGCTGGTCATCTGCACCTCTGCAATGATCTTCTTGCTTGGAGGCATGTCTCTGATTGTACACACATCATCTTTGAAGAACATATTGTAACCTTTGTCAATGAGTTGTCCAATGCTCAAAATATTACATTTCAAACCAGGTACATAGTATACATATGGCACAATCTTCTGTTCTCCATTTCTTGCCAAGATACTGACTCTGCCCTTACCCTTGATAGATATCTTACTATGATTTCCTGTTGTTACCTCAGATTTAACATTTTCATCAAGATTGGCAAACATTGCTATGTTTCCAGTCATGTGATTACTACAACCTAAGTCTAAGACCCAAACATCATCTTGTTTGTCTTGTGCTATGTTACATGTTAACAACACAATATTTGGGATCTTATCTTCTTCTTTTTCAAAATTAGCATTTTGCCTATTATTCATGTCATTTTGATTTTTCCTACAATCATTGGCATAACGGCCTAATTTCTTGCAATAATGACATTGGACTTGGGATTTAACATACCTTTGTCCATGAGCTTGTTGTTTGCTTGAAAATTCATCTTGGTTCTAATTGAAGCTCCTTCCGCTTGTGCTAGCAAGATTGTTTCTACCTCTGTTTTGGCTTCTACCTCGACCTTTGTTATTTGCTCTGCCTTGACCTCTGCTTTGGCCGAAAGACATCTGAGTCTTGAATGCTTGTTCCAATGAGGAATCTGTTCCTCTGCTGAGTCTTTGTTCATGAGACATCAGAGAAGCACTAAGTTCATCCACTGGGAACTGTGAGAGATCCTTTGTCTCTTCTATTGCTACCATTATAGCTTCAAACCTTGAGGGTAAAATTCTCAAGATTTTCTCTACAATCCTTCTCTCTTCAAGAGTTTCACCATAAGATCTTATTTGGGTAATCAACCCAATAACATGAGTGAAGGATGAATCTATTTTATCAGATTCCTTCATTAAGAGAGTTTCAAAGTCTCTCCTCAGCATCTGCAATTTTGCTATCTTCACCTTCTCCATGCCTTGATAGGCAGTCTTGAGAATATCCCAGGCCTCCTTAGACTTTGTTGCTGCTGCAATTCGTGGGAAAACACTCTCATGTACAGATTGAAAGAGATAAAAGAGGGCTTTGGAGTCCTTCTTCTTGTTATCCCTTAACAGGTCTCTTTCTTTTGTTGTCAAAGCAGCCAACGCTGCTGCATCTGTAGGTTCAGGGTAGCCATTTTCAACTAGCTCCCATAATTCCTGAGAAGCAAACAAAGCTCTCATAGTTATAGCCCAATAACTATGATTCTTCCCATTGAACTGTGGAAGTTGGGAATTTTTCAATCCAGTTCCAGCATCTGCCACTTTTAACTGTATAAGTAAAGAAAAGGAACTGACTGTGCAAAAAAAAGCAAAACTTTCTCTGCTGGAAAAATCTGCTCAATAAGCTTCTTATAGCTCCTGCAGTGAAAAAACAAACTCTGTTTTGTTTCACTGAGTGCCTAGACTAGCTCTAATATCATGTTGCAATTTGTGGGATAATTCCTTAACCGTTTAAACAACACAGAACTTCAAAAATAAAAAAATTTAAATTGCGGACAGACACAGAGAGATCAAGTAATAAACTCTATTTCAATTAAATCCAAACTATCTCTGTTACAGAGAAATAATTTAGAACGAAGTTCTGGATTCACTTAATTAAAAAACTACAACTGGCTGCTACACACGCAGCGCTACCAAATCTGTTCTCTGTCTCTGTGATATGCACAACACAGTGCTCTTACTTTGTTTTCAGCCTTCGGGAAATTACAAAATACATTACACAGCTCTTCTGTCTGTCTTTTATACAATGCACATGGCACATCCTTTTATATGAAACATTACAATGTAATATATATTATAAATATTAGCACACATTGCCGTGAGATTAATTAACTCAAAAATTATTACATAAGGATTAAAACCTTATAAACTTTATGCTTTACGTTTATGTATTCCGGGGGCTGGTTGGAAGACTTTCACCTGAGCTTTCATATCCCCACGGAAATGCTTGTGAGTGGTTAAGGGTGGGCCCAGCTAAGGATAACATCAGTTGTTTCGGGGGTTGCTTCCCCTTTTGTTGTTTGTGATTTTCCCACCTGCCGAAATGGCTTACCGCCTCTGATGTTAATGCTACTGCTGTGTTAATTGTTGTTGGTGAGACTTCAATGCGGGTAGCTGCAGCTGATAAGATTTGTGCTTCCACCGCCTTCATTCTCCCATCAGTCTTAACTCTGTCGTTCTCTCGATCCCATCTCATTAACTCGTTGTTCTGCTGATTTATGAGGGGCAGTTGGAATTAATTTCCAACAATTTCTCCCAGTTCTCTTATTTACGTTTTTGCCAAAAAATATTGGGGTTGCAAGAGGAGTTCTGTATTCTATAATGTGACCGACACCCTTTATTGATCATAAATTCGTGTAATAGTTATGTAAGCACAATCCAAAGGAAACTATTCTCGAGATTATTGTAAAATATTATTTGTTTGAAGTCATTGACAAATGTATGCTCTTCAAAAAAGTCACTTGTGGTTTTCTCTAACTCCTTAAATATAAATATGTGCTTGTAGAAATAATTCGAAATTTATAGTTGGTAATGAAGTCAGACTAAGACAATAGACACAAATTTCTTCTACTCAATCTGCAGAAAGGAAAACATACAATAGAAGCACATGCACTCATTTAATCGTAATGAACACAATAATTTTATTGGGGAACCAAACTCTGAACAACGCCTCTTCTATTTGTATTATATCAGATGAGAATATAGATCTATTACAATGACAACATCAATCCTTGAAGCTCAACATGCACTGCAATACTAATCTCTTCCTCCCCTGAGTCTAATTTAGGAAATACTTAGCAAAATCTAGGCCTCTTGCTCCTCCTATTTCTTTTTGCAATTCACAAGTAAATTAACTCCTAAAGAATAGGAAAAGCTCCTATTTGATTGCACAATTTCCAATTTAGAAAGTCCTCTTATTTACATTTTTGCCAAAAAAATCTTGGGGTTGCAAGAGGAGTTATGTATTCTGTAATGTGAGTGACACCCTTTATTGATCATAAATTCATGTAATAGTCATGTAAGCACAATGCAAATGAGATTATTCTCGAGATTATTGTAAAATATTATTTTTTTGAGGTCATTGAAAAAGGTACGCTCTTCAAAAAAGTCACTTGTGGTTTTCTCTAACTGCTTAAATATAAATATGTGCTTTTAGAAATAACTCAAAAGTTATAGTTGGTAATGAAATCAGACTAAGAAAATAGACACAAATTTCTTCTACTCAATCTGCAGAAAGGAAAACATACAATAGAAGCACATGCAATCATTCAATCGTAATGAACACAATATTTTCATTGGGGTACCCAACTTGGAACAACCCCTCCTCTATTTGTATTATATCAGATGAGAATATAGATCTATTACAATGACAGCTTCAATCCTTGAAGCTCAACATGCACTGCAATAATGATCTCTTCCTCCTAAGTCTAGTTTAGGAAATACTTAGCCAAATCTAGACCTCTTGCTCCTCCTATTTCCTTGTGCAATTCATGAGGAAATTAACTCCTAAAGAATAGGAAAAGTTCCTATTTGATTGCAAAATTCCCAATTTAGAAATTTCTCCGAGTCCTCTTATTTACGTTTTTGCCAAAAAAATCTTGCGGTTGCAAGAGGAGCTCTGTATTCTGTAATGTGACTGACACCCTTTATTGATCATAAATTCATGTAATAGTCATGTAAGCACAATGCAAAGGAAACTATTCTCGATATTATTGTAAAATATTATTTTTTTGAAGTCATTGACAAATGTACACTCTTCAAAAAAGTCACTTGTCGTTTTCTCTAACTGCTTAAATATAAATATGTGCTTGCAGAAATAATTCGAAATTTATAGTTGGTAATGAAATCAGACTAAGACAATAGACACAAATTCCTTCTACTCAATCTGCAGAAAGGAAAACATACAATAGAAGCACATGCAATCATTCAATCGTAATGAACACAATATTTTCATTGGGGAACCCAACTTGGACCAACCCCTCTTCTATTTGTATTATATCAGATGAGAATATAGATCTATTACAATGACAGCTTCAATCCTTGAAGCTCAACATGCACTGCAATATTAATATCTTCCTCCTGAGTCTACTTTAGGAAATACTTAGCCAAATCTAGGCCTCTTTCTCCTCCTATTTCCTTGTGCAATTCACGAGGAAATTTACTTCTAAAGAATAGGAAAAGCTCCTATTTGATTGCACAACTCCCAAGAGAAAAGCCTCACCTACTACATGCAAACATTGTACACTCACTGGTGTACAATAATGATTACATTGATGCTTTTTTCTTCCACTCAACTAGGCAATTCAAATTCCATGCATGACTAGGAATATTTTAGTAAATTGACTACTTAACTGAGAGATCACTAAGTTAACAACAATTTCAACTACTCAACTGAACTCCTACTCACGCTATTCATGACTGTAGCTCAAATAACTGAGCTTCACTAACTATAACTCCACCAAATTGCTAGATTTAACAATCAAATCATGCACAACTCTACTTCTTTCCTACAAACTCGAATTGGCTGACTTAACCAAGTGACTTGGCCATGTCACTTGTGTTAACTACAACTCAATTCATTTTGCTGATGTGGAAATTTGAATTTCTTTATTTGACTAAGGCACAAGTCAAATGAAGTCTTTTCTTGCTACATTTTAACACTCCCTCTTAGCAAGAAAATAGTTTTGAACCACCTCTATCCCGGTCTTATGGAATTTTAACTTTCCTCTTGACAAAGCCTTTATCAAAATATCTCCATCATCCTTCTCCTCTATGAGAATGTACTGCAACATGATAATCCTCCTTTGCACACAATCTCTAAGGTAATGGTACCTAATGTATATATGCTTAGAAATATCATTAAACACTATATTTTTAGAGAGTTTTATACAACTTTGATTGTCACATTGGATCAATGTAGGCTCTATCCCCTGATTGAAGAGATCCACCAGGGTCTTCCTCATCCAAATAGCCTCACATGCTTCTTGACTAGCAGTCATATACTCGACCTCTCTTGTGCTGATGTAACACCCTCTTCCCACGTCTACCCAAGTAATCGGCTAAACAGGGTAAACATGTGAAAAGAGGCTACTAATATTAGATTCAACCTCCTAGATGACTTTTAGGAAGTGGAACTGACAAAAACATGACAAACATACCTTACACTACATCATTGACATCCACAGGAGGTAACCCAACCTTCCAAGGCCCTGTTCCTAAGGGGGAACTGATTTTTAACCCATTTGAGGCTTAACCACGAGCATGTAAGGGCAAGGGAGAGATTATAGACCCTTAGCTAAGGGGCTTGTCTTGTCAAGGCCACGGTTATGGGCCCAAAAGTTCAATAATGTGCCCGCAGCTTCGGGATTTGTGCCACATTTTCAGCCCCTGAGCCTAGGTCATTGCCCAGGACTTATTGTAACTTCAGGGAAGGGTAACTAACATTAAAAAATGTACATGGAAGCAATCACATCATCAAGAAGTCATCCAACCCCACCCAATCATGACAGGATTTTCATCAAACATGTCATAAACATTACATCTACAAGAGTAAACAATAGAATTAAACATGGGGTCTCTTACAAATTTGAGAATAACTAAGAAGAATTGCTCCCCTACATCATAAGCTAAAATACAATATATTTGACCATAGATACATTGTGCATTAATTTATAGGTAAAAACATAAATAGTGCCATACATCATCACTAATCAAATAGATGCTTATAACCAGCATAACAACAACAAAAATAAAATGGATATAAAAAAAAATAAATCCATACATAAGCCAATACATTTTCATATAAAATACCATAGGAATGGACTCTCCATTACTGAATGTAAAATCTAACTGGAGATGGGACTTCCATGTTCCACCCGACCATAAATTAGTTGAGCCAAGTCTCTCTTCAAGCAATCACCCCCATGCAATATTCCAAGCATGAATGTGGGACTCATAACCAACTAAAAAAGAACCAATCAAGCATGGATGCTACTAGAGTTATCCACCTACACCATGAGTAATTTGAGTGCCTCCTAGTCTCTCAGGAATTACCGTAACCCATAGTTCGATCCAGAGGTCACTAGACCATACACTGAGACCATCTCTCTAGGCTTTACCGTACATCCCATCTTGGGACTACTAGGCCCAACGGAGAGAAATACACCTCTTGGCTTTACCGTATATCCTGTTGTTGGCTTAAGGGGTCCTGACCTAGGTCTAAAGGTTAAGGTTTGCCAACAAACCCCTATACTACTGGCCCTTTCGGCAGTGACCTGCTTGCGTAGGCTAAAGTCTCACCCGAAGCAGTATGGGAGGGTGCTAGAACCAGGTTTTCGCACCCTAAGAGAGGGCAGGTAAGTCAAGCAGGGTTGCGTTTGACTTCGCTAATATCAGATCACATGTTACAGAACCCAGATCTATTAATCCCTTCACATCCACGTGCGCAATACCATATATAATCACAATAATTAACAGATACAGGACAATAAAACAACTATCACAGCTATTCTTTCATAAAGTCTAACAAGCAGATTTAGATCAATTGTCAACGCAGCATAAGTACTTAACACAGTTACTTGTGGAGCTCAACATGGAATCATGCATAACATAATAGATATCATAGAGTCCAACAACATTCCGCTTTCATTAATCCTTCAGATCCTTTTACAATACCCAAAACCCAACCTGCGAACACATCAGCAGGGTCTGCACACAACATGACTGAGGATATCCGCGCACACAGCCAATAGGAGTTATTTCCCCAAAAACCCAAAACAGATCTACTAATTCACAATTCACACCAATCTTAGTTCATTGTGTGCCTTACAACTCAAAAAAGATTCAATTACTTAGACTACTTTAGCCTACGCATCCAATGGTTTGCAAACCGTGGTTTTCGGACTCTTGGTCTACTCTTGACCCACTTACAATGCATTAGGGGATTTGACCCACCCCAAAACCCCTGCATTAGACTAAATATAATAAAAAATATAAAAATTGGACTAGATTCACAGCTTTGTAAGAGACCCTGTCCCAACAGTCCCCCAACACAATCTTGTGACTTGTCCTAAGTCACTGTGGTGGTGGGGCCTCCACCTCCACTTGTATGGCTACTGCGGCCATAGAGTCATTTGATCCAGTACGGTTTGAGCTGGATACCATTGATGTAGCCTGGGAGCATATCTCCATGCAGGGTAGCAAGCCTAACCACTCCAACATTTGTGATCTCCTTAACTATGTAGGGACCAAGCGAATGCTTCTGAAACTTCCCGGGATGCTTTGTAAACTGGCTATCGTATAAGAGGACCAATTTTCCTTCCATGAATGTCTTCTGGTGAATGTATCGGTCATGCTAGGCTTTATTGCAGGGCTTCTAGACTTGCTGATGGAAATTCACAATAAACCGATCTTCCTCCAAAGCCATAAGCTGCGCTAATCACTCCTCCATGATGTCTAGTTCTGCCATGTTTGTAAATGCTGTGATACGCAAAATAGGAACAATATACTGCATGGGCATAACATGTTCTTTACCATAAACCTTCTTGAACGAGGTTTTTCCTGTTAACTTCTTACAGGTTGTTTGATAGGCCCAGAGGACTGACGGGATGCGCATGTCCCAATTACTGCGATCAGCATTGCATACCTTGGTCAGTGCTTGCTCCAAGATTTTATTAAAAGCATCAACCACGCCATTGGCCTGGGGGGTGATATGGCGTGCTCTTCACATGATGGATCCAGAACTCCTTGGTCAAAGCTCATATTTTTTCATTAACAAAGTGCGTACCTCTGTCACTCATGAGAATCTTCGAACATCCAAATCTGGTTAGGATTTGTTCAAAGATGAAATGTGCAGCGGTATCCACAGTACACTCCTTTACTGCTTTCGTTGTCACCCACCTGGTTACATAATTGGTGGCTATAATAATGTAGCACACACCCGTCTTCTTTCCTGGTGGGTTGATAGGCCCGATGAAATCGATAGCCCACTTATCAAATGCTTGTAGAGCCATTTGTGGTTGAACGGTTATTTCATCTCTGCGGGATGCCCTCCCTGTTCGTTGGCATGTATCACAGGCTTTACAATAGTCGTGGGTGTCAGTATGCAGGGTTGGCCACTGTTTTTGTGGATTAGTCACACGGGTGTACAAAATCACACAAGCTTAGAGAGTGTGGTCTACTCTCTAAACTATTGGTAACAGGCAGAAAGTGGGGGAGCTCAAAAGCATAAAACTTAATGGACATAGTATGCTGAAGTATGCTTTGATTAAACTAAAACTAAAAACACAAATATACATAAGCTATATAGAGAGTTCCAAACAATAATAATGCAAACAATGGCTCGATGGCCTCTTCTTATTAAACGTTCGAAATGGAGAAGAAAATTTACCCACTTGCCAAAGCGCCCCTAGGCAATGGCTCTAGGTCCCGATGCAAGGATGTTGCCTTCCAACCTCTGCCTCTGTTGTAGTCTCACTCTCTCTCTCTGTTGTGGTGGACTAAGATATTGGGTGGCCAACTATCGAGTCCTCTTTAGCTCTAGCTCCAGGTCACACACAATGTTGGTGTTGCTTGGGCAACTTTGGCCAGCATAACATTGTGATCCTGATTTCTTCATCTCTTGGTGGGTTTATATAGGTGAGCTTTAAATACTCCTTCCCTCCCTTGGTACATGATGGATGGTGACCCAAGGGAGAGGTTTGATTCCATTGTGTGCTCAAATATTCTTTTGTGTGCTCACATAATGTCCAAGGAGGCGCTGGTGGTTGTCCTTAGGCGGCTTTCACATAAGGAGTAATTGTCCTTTGCTTGGTGTGGTCCCGGAAAGTGACTTTTTTCCATTTCCAGGAATGGGTGCTTATCGGGAAAAAAGTCGTGCAGAAGGTGCTCTTCTCAAAGGATAAAGCGTGCATTTGAGCATTTATGACTAGCTCAAATCTGATTTTCTCAAAACCTTAGAGATTTTAAATACTTCTTGATTTCATAATGTATTCCTGTCCTATAAATCCTTGGGCTCGACATTAATTGATGTCGTCTTCTGCTATACGATTTTCCAGTGTTAACAGTTTCCCCCTAATGTGTGAGGTCTAGGAAGAATTGTATAGCCGAAATACATTATAGTTTCTTTTCTGTATCATACGTAGAGAGAGAGAGAGAGAGGTCTGCATGTATTTTGGAATTGACAACACCTTGCACCATTTCCGAGATAACCATGGCCTAAGGGACCCTCTGCAAGCAGACAAAATATACAACATATTTACAAAATTTCAACAAGGCGGGCATGTCCCATGCTTGTGATGCTATGGCTAGTTAGACAAAATTGACAGATACATGTGCTATTTGTGCCACTACTGTGGTAGTGATGCTGGTGTTTGTTGACGACGACTGTTGACGCCCTCAGGGGCATTTTTTTCTTTGATGATAGATGGAATGCGGTACCTGTTGGGGTTCCCATGTTTTGGACAGGTTGATAGAGACCAAAATATGAGACAACATAGAACCACTTTCAGACCTTAGGATCTAGCCCTCCTAGGTCCAGAGAGGGATCTCTCTGTAATGGCCAAAGGTTTATGTCTTTAAGGCTCAAAGTTATGATTTTAGGCTAGTTGTAGGCTCAGGGTTGTTTGTTTGATTGTTTATGTTTGGTTGGAGGGAATTAGGAAAAGAAAGCCCAATAGAAGACAAGGATGAGCAAAGGTGAAGCTTAGGCAGAGACAGATAACTCAAAGAACATCAAAGCCATTGGGCTATGGAGTCAAGAAAGGATTTATTTGTAATAAATGTGCAAGCTTTCATTTGGGCTAGTCATCTAGAGCGTTAGGATCTTAAGGGATGATTGGTGGAATGGGACATTAAGGACAGAAAATGAAAGGAGGAGAACCAACCAACTCTGTCTATAGATCAGGTCAGATGTCATTTAACTCCAGACCTGCTTGGAAAAAATTAGAGGTGAGGCAAGGGATCTTGGAAAGGTTAACTGGTCGCGCAAGGATCCTAGTGGACAGGGCTAACACTAATCCCCAGTGTTCCCAAACCTTCCAGCTAAATCCTACCAAGAAAATCTAAACATGGACTTCATCAACTCATACATCAGAGAGCAGTCAATATCATCCACTACACTGGTTAAATCAATTGAAATCAACATTCAGATACACATATAAGCAGAAAAAATTGAGGTAGGGAGAGCATGAAACATAGGGCACCTAACAAGGGTGAATCCTATATTATACTTATGTTGCCTAACAGTAGAAATGAAATGAAATGTAGCATGCAACGAGAGCAAGGCAATCACAAATACAGAGAAAGAGGAAACATCACCAGCTGCTTTAGATCAGGATCCAAAGAAACATGCTTGTCATATTAAAAACAACACCAATCAGGTACATCATAGCCCATAGCTTGAAAACTCAGCCTGAATACATCTAGTCTCAGTCTATCTTACAATATTTCACAGAGAACTTGTCTCAAGAGGAAGATACTTGTGTTCCACTGATATCTCATCAACCACCATTACAATGTTTCTTTCTGTGCTTTATAGCAGATAGTGGATGGAAAATTGACTGAGAAGGTGGGTGAAAATTAAATATATCATTAAACACAGAGTAGGGAAATAGGGCCGAGGCCCATCCTGTTTGAATACTAAGTATTTAATGTCTGTCACCTCTATATGCAGGGATGATCTCCTTCAGATTTTTTTTTGCTCCAGACATGACTTTGCTGCATTCTGATGGCCATACTTTGTTTGTACCTGTCGGGAATAAACAAATGGTAAGCAACTGTCGAGAAGTCTGTTCGCATTAATGTGCTGATTGTTCTGAACTGCTGCTCTTCCTTTGAAAATGCTGATTTAAGGCTCTGGATCTTCGTTAGCATGCCTTAATCTTCCTTCTGCTCTATACTGAAACATCCCACCGCTCCATTTGCCTCTGACAGGGTAGCTCGGGTTTTAATGGTGACGGGAGATTTTCAGAGTTTGAAATCCAGCTTTTCTTTAGTGAAAATCCCATCAGCTGCTTTCCTTGACAATTTTCTAGCAGTGCCACCCCCCGGATTTAATTCTACCTGCAACCTCTCCATTTAAGATGGTACGACAAAAACATCGAGAATTTCACTTCCAACAACCTTGTAAAACAACAACTGTGAAGAAATTCACGGATGTGAATGATGGAGGAGGCGAAGACACACTGTGGACGTGGGAAATAGCCATGCGGACGGAGAACAGAGGAGAAAACGTGACGAAATGATAAAACGAGCTCTGGTGGAGGTTTAATGATCTGCAGAGTGAAAACGCATGAAAAACATTAAAAAACGCGAGAATGGGATGTATATATGCAATAGAACGATAGACTGTACGAAGGGGAGTACGTGTAGCTGACGTGGCGAGGCGGGATGCAATGGAACGGTCAACGGCAGAGGGATGGATCTGAACCGTTGATCGTGGGAGATCGACGGCGGAGGACGACAGGTGGTGGGCTACGTACAAGGCGGACACGGTCTAAAGAACGGGCAACTCTGTTAAGGATCGGGCAGCTCCGGTGCACGATGGCTGGTGGATGGCCCGCCCGAGATCGGACGGTCCACGAAGATTCCGCTGCGCGACTTTGAACCGAAAATTAATGCGCGAAATGAGGGTGGTTTTGCCCCCGTACAGATGCCACGCATCATTTACTGACTGGAATCACTAGCTCTCCGGGGAAAACCGCCTGCTGCAGATGGGTGGTGCAGAAAATACCGGTGGGTTTGGAGGTATGATGTATGGCTGGCAGGGTCCACCATTTCAGGCGTGCTCCGCGCCGTCGATCTGTCGGGTGAATGGACGGCGGAGATCAACTACGGGGGACCAAGGCGTACGGGCGCGGGAACTTTAGAGCGACCCCCCGTAGTGAATTACCACCGTTGATCAGGCTTTCCCACATCCCGAGGTGTCAACTACGGGGGCTCCGTGGTTTGACTCTACGGATGGAGAAGAGCCCTCGCAAGGAAAAAACCTTGGTCACAGCGTCGGGTTCTATGGAAGGAAAAGGGCGTGGGGTTATCAGAAGAAGGGCTAAGACGCAAAAACATAAAATTTATCCTTTTAATTCATTTTTAATGCATTTTGGGGGCAATCAAAGGGTAACGGTAGGGGAAATGGGGGGGGGAGACTAGGGAAATAAGGGAGATGGAAATTTAAAGGGGATTTTAGGGGATTTAGGCATAGAAAGGGGGAATCTTGGGGGGGAAGAAAGGGAATTCAGATAAAGGGAAAAGAAGGGGAATTGATGTATTTCGCAGGGGTAAAGGAGGGAATAATAGGCCCTTTTTGAGCAATGTACTAGCAGAGAGGATTTGTACTGGGCACATCAATTGAGAGACTTCAAAGAGGATGGGTTTTCAGGGGAAAGGCATTCCTTGAAGGCTCAAAACAATCTAGCCCCCAGCTGGCTTGCCAAGAATTTCATAGGGGGGCTAACAGTGGCTCCACATGGGGATGGCTTCTCCTTGGAGGAGTCAAGAATTCAAAAATTGATCTCTTGGTGTAGGCCAGATGCCTGCTGTCATAAGCCATCTTTCTTTGTTGATTTTCAGCTGCCACAAACATGATATATCAGCAGAAACATTTTCCCAACCAAACTACCTACCCAAACTAGAGCTCTAACAATTTTCCCTTGGGTGCATTTGAACTTGCAGACCCTTTACAATTTATTTTGCAAAACAAAAAAAAACCTATTCTAAATCTACCCTTATTTCTCCATGAGGCCAGATTAGACTGTTGGCCTCATAAAATTCTCTACCTAATCTACTACCTGTTGGGATTAAACTGTCCAACAAGTTTCTTCACCTACATTCTAAGACATGAAATTTAAAACAGCTAAGCCAGGATTAGACTATCTGACTTGCTGGAGTGGGATCTTGAAAACAAAACTGTGAAGGCATGAAATCTGCAGTTCTGATATACCCTTCTTTCTTTCTGGTGACTCAAGTTTTGAGCATATTTGAGTCACCTCTTTTCTTTGCTTCAGCTCTGGTTTTGGGCATATTAGAGCTGGTTCTTCTTTCGCTGCTGATCCAGATTTTGAGCTTATTAGGACCAGCTATTCTGCTTCCTTTGGCTCGGATTTTGATCAGGTTTGGGCCATGCTTTTTACTTCAGAGGTTCATGTTTTGAGCATGTCTGAACCTCTCTTTTCATTCTGTTTTTTGGAACCATTTTTTTTTTTTTTTTTTTGAAAATGGAAACTTGCAATGGTGTGTACAATGGAGATGAAACTGGAAATGGAAAATCAATAGAAGTAATGTTTGAGCATCCTTCCATTGACAGGACCCCAAAACAATTTTGTGCCATCAAGTTCTTGCAGAAAAAACGCATTAGGACCCACAGCGGCCTGGATGACAAATGGACCTTGCCACAAGCTGTCAAATTTGCCATGTTTTCCCTTGTCCTCTCTTCTTGAATCCCATCTCAAAACCTTATCTCCAACCTTGAAATCTGAAGCTTTGGTTATTTTTTCAAACTGTCTCTTTATGCCTTCCTGTGTTCTGACAGCTCTGCCATAAACCTGCTCTCTTGTTTGCTGCAGATGAATAGTTTCATTAATTCTTCTCATCATACTGTTCTCCTCTGATTGGATTTCCTGGACAAGTTTGATCACTGGAACTCCAAGGCTTGTGGGAAAAACTGCTTCGGTTCCATAAACTAGCTGGAAGGGTGACATGCCAATAGATTTCTTTGTAGTGAGCCTGTCTGCCCACAAGGCATGTATCAACTTTTTGTGCCACGACCTTTTGTTCTCTTCCAGTAGCTTCTTAATGATTGTAACCAGGATTTTATTTGATGATTCAGCTAGGCCATTACCCTGGGGGTAATAGGCAGTTGAATGTCCGAGTGCTATTCCGTACCTGTGACAGAAATCAACCATTCTTTTGTATCCGAAAGCAGCAACGTTGTAAGTGATTATTTTCCTTGGATAGCCAAAATGAGATAAGATGAAGTCTTCTAGGAACCTGATGATGACAGAGTCAGTGGCATTCCTAGTGGGTATATCTTCTATCCATTTAGTGAAGTAATTTGTGGCAGTCAGGATCCATTTATGCTATCCAGAGGAGGCAGGATGAATCTCTCCTATAAATTCTAGGCCCCATTGCATGAAGGGACCTTCTATGGTGATAGGTTGTAACGGGAGGGGAAGGAGCTTTCTTTTGCCCTCAAAGATTTGGCATTTGTGGCAGGCAAGAATCATTTTATGGACATCACTAAAGAGTGTAGGCCAATAGTAACCAGCCCTGAGTATCTTATTTGCAGTGGTTTTCCAACTCAGGTGACCTCCACACTCCCCAACATGGAATTCTTGTTTGACTCTTTCAGCTTCAGTCTCAGACAAACATTTCAGCAAAAGGCCATTCAGATTTTTCCAATATAGATTCTCATTCAAAATACAATAATTTCTAGCTTTGAGTTTTATGAATTTGGCCTTTGTTTTGGGTAGTTCTAGAGGGGCATTGATATTAGTGAGCACATAAAGGATATCAGTATACCAAGGAGAGTTCTGAAACTGCTCCTCAACAGTTGGATGGGGCAATCCTTCCTGCTCATCTAAGGCATTCATCATGTTAATGTCAAGGGCCTGCAAGTTTGATTCAACCATTAATTGGGCCAGGCCTTGACCTTTAATCAGCTTGGTGGGTTTAATTTCGAGGTCATACTCTAAGATGGTAGCAATCCATTTGCCCCTTTTCCGATCAGGGTCTTGGGACAAGATATCTTTGACCACTATATTTGGTACATATGCAGTGGTTTTGGAATGCAGAATGTACACCCTCAAATATTTTAAGGCCTTAATAAGAGCATAGGCCTGCTTTTCCATGATGTTGTACTTTAAGGGTGCATCTCTTAAGGCTTTACTGAAGAAGGCTATAGGCTGTTCATTACCTTCTAAATTTTTCTGCAGCAAAACTGCAGCTATTGTGTGTTGGGAAGCAAATGAAAAGATCAGAAAATCTTTTGAGAAGTCAGGGCTGATAAGTACAGGATCCTGTGTGAGGGAAATTTTTACTGACTCAAAAGATTTTCTGGCTTCAACAGTCCACTTAATACCTGCATCTTTCTTTATCATTTCGGTCATTTTTCTAAGGTGTTCAACAAGGTTGGGAATGAACCTCCTAAGAAAATTGATCTTCCCTATGAAGGACTGCAATTCCTTGATGTTCCTTGGATGTGTAATTTTAAGTATTCCCTCAACTCTCTGCGGGTCTATCCTAATCCCTTTCTCAGATATAATGTGGCCCAGAAGTTTACCTTCTTGCAACCCAAAAACAGTTTTCTTAGGATTTAGGGACAGACCGTACCTTCTACATTTTTCAAAAACTTTCCTCAGATGTTTCAGGTGTTCTTATTCAGTTTTAGAAAAGACAGTCAAGTCATCCAAGTAGATAAATATGAAGTGTCCTATCTCCTCTGAGAAAGCTATGTCCATCGCTCTCTAGAAGGTAGCTCCAACATTCATCATTCCAAAGGGCATTTTCACATACATGAAGTTGCCCCATGGAGTGGTAAAAGATGTTTTGATTTGATCTTCTGGGAGTACCAGAACTTGGTTGTATCCTGAAAATCCATCAAGCAGGGAGATCCTTTTAGAGCCTACTACATTCTGTAGGATATGTTCCATTCTAGGCAAAGGGTAGTTGTCTTTCAGGGAGGCTCTATTCAGTTTTCTGAAGTCTATGCATAATCTGATCTCTCCTCTTTTCTTCCTTACAACCACTAAGTTTGACACCCAATCAGAAAACCTTACAGGGACTATTATGCCCGCATCATACATCTTCTTGATCTCTTTCTCTACTGCAGGCAATTGTTTTGGATTGATTCTTCGAAGTTTTTGTCTGAAAGGTTTCTGATTTTCATTTAGTGGTATCTTATGTTGTATGATGTTGGTGTCATAGGCCTTTAAGTCTTCATAGCTCCATGCAAACACGTCAATGAATTCCTTAAACAAGTCCATGTATTTTTTTTTCATGTTCGCAGGTATAGACTTAGCCAGTTTTATCACTTTGGGTCTGTCTTCAGTGCCAATGTTGCATTCTTCCACATCAGAATCAGAATGTTCAATTGTGGGCTTTTTTGCTACGTCATCAAAGTCAAAGAGGTCCTCTAAGGGTGCTAGGCCTCTGGGTATGTTCTTGTCTTTGGCCTGCAGCACCTCGACCTCTTCATTTTCTGCGTTTTCACTGTCTTTATTCAAATCTCCAGCTTTATCAGAAAAAAGGTTTATTGCTATGTTAAAGGGTGTTTCTTCCTCATCTGAGGAATCTTTATCTAGGCAGATGTTGTCAGATTTAGAGTCTGAATCAGAAACTTCAAACTCATTTCTGCCTATTAGGAAATCCTCAATTTGTTTGTCTCCTTCAAAGACCTGCCAATATTTTTCATTATCTGGCACTGCAAGCCTGAATTTGGTCTGAATGATAATTTTTTGGTCAACTGGGGCTTTAGGATATGAACTAGCTAGACAAGCTAATCCATTTGCTATTGCGTTTTGACCCCTAGGAGTGAACACTAACTCGAATTCAACAAACGTTTTCAGCAAATCTAGAGTGTCATTCCTGTATGCCCTAAGCCTGGGGTGTTTTGCTGAATACTCACCATTCACTTGTTTGATTACCAACTCTGAGTCTCCTCTCACAGCTATCCTACAGGCTCCTATTTTTTTCAACAGATTTAAGCCCAAGATCAGAGCCTCATATTCTGCAATGTTATTCGTGCATTTGAAATGCAGATTGATAGCGTGGCTCTCTGCGCGATCATTTTCAGTGTTACATAGCCACACTCCTGCTCCAGTACTCTGCCTAGTATAGGACCCATCAAATTTCATTTCCCACAGGGGTTCGTTGCTTACTTTGTCTTCATCCCCTCCCCCACAGCTAGGTTCGCCATTATGTCGAGTTGTGAGGTTTGTGCTAGGAGGGGGGTCATTTTGTGGTTCATTATGGGCATGGAGATCAGGGAGGTGGCTAGCTTGTTGTTTTTGTTCTGTTTCTATTTCATTCAGAGTTATGTTTTCAGTATTTTTCCCATGGTCCTCTTCATCGTATTCTTCCAGAGTAGCCATTATGTTGAAATCCATGGGCTGTATGTTCGTATTTCCATTATCTGATCTCGGCTCTTCTAAGGATTGGTCATTGTAGAGAATGAAAGAGTCTAGATCTTTATGTACAGAGTATAATGGTGAGTTTTCAGGTTTCTCAGGGCTACTGACTAAGAATTTCATCTGTGACTCTCTATATAGTCTTCTAAGTTGGCCAAATATAGGGATAGTGGCATATGAGCCATCCATCTGCATTGTTCCTTGCAGTTTGGCTCCCCATGATCTTGACAACAGCATGCCATACTTTGGTGGCACATCTGCCACCACAACATCCATGACCATACACTTGGCAGGAATCTGGGTCAGACTCACACATAGGTCTTTGATTAGGCCTAGGCATTTTACTCTGCTAGAGTCAAATGAATATAAGTCTTTGTAGGGTCTGGTGATTTGTAGGCCTAGCCTCTCCATCACTACCTTAGGCATTAGATTGTGTGATGCACCAGAGTCATGCATGGCATTATGAAGGATCTTGTCATGAATGTTGAGACTGATATAAAAAGGTGGAACTACCCCTTCCTGAAACTTTCCCTCAATCTTTGGACCAAACAGCAGGGCGGGTTGATCATCATTCAGATTTACAGAATCATTAATTTCTCCCAGATTTAATGCCTTCAAAATTTGGCCTTTATATACATCCTGAGAGGCCAACTCAGATAATGGTACAGAGATTTTGATTTTTGCAATCTCACTCTCTAGATTGAAAGTGGACTGGACCTTTGTAATGTTCAATTCTGTTTTATTTGCTACTTCTTTAGTAGCTGAATCAGTTTGTGATATTTCACTATGTACAGGGTTTGGAACAGTTGTATCAGGAGCACTAACTAAAGTGCTAGTACTGCTGGCTGGTTGACTTCGTTTTTCATTTTTTTGGTTGTCCTTCTCCTTATGTTTACCAGAACTTTCAGCTGCTATTTTGTTGTCTACAGCAGATGCTTTAGAGGATTTATCAGGTCTTTTCTTGATGGTTACCTTAGGAGTCTTGGCTTTGGGAGTATCTTGGCTTTTCTTGCTCCTAAGTTCATATTGTTCCCTGACTTGCAACATGGCATTTTCAAATCCTAATCTATAATCCTCAGTTTCTAACCATTCCTCACTCCAATATGAAGGTGAGGGCTGATCTTCTTATGAATCATAATTTAGGATTGAGTCTCCTGTTTCAAACATGTATATTGCATTCCCTTCAGACTCTTCTATGATTCCCTCATTTTCATCTGGAAAGTTTTGGAAAGGGGGAATAACTTGCTGGTCTGATTCTTTCTGTCTGTTGGGAGTGGCATTGTTGTTTCTTCTAAAGTTCTGGTTTCGATTTCTGTTTTGGTTACTAACTGTGACAACCATTCTCTCCACCATTTGTTGTAGCTTGTCCACATTTTTAGATAATCTATCATATTTTGGTTCAGAGGTGGAAGCTATGTTGTCATCTCTATATGTTACCCTCTTCTCAGCTTTTAATCTTGCCCTTTTTTCCATTAGGTTTGCCTCTATGGTTATGGCTCCTTTCTGCATGTCTTCCAGGGTGGTGTATTCTTTATCTCTAAGCTCATAGGCCATGTCAGCATCAAATCCATCGGGATACTTAGCCAGGGCCATACCTTGAGGAGGCTTCATGTGTGGAGGGAGAGCATTGTAGATGCTGTTGAATCTAGTGGTGTAATCGTGAACACTCTCTCCTATGTTCCTCTTAAGGGACATGTATTCTGCCAGGAGCTGGCGAGGGTTTGCTCTAACCTCCCATTTGTTTATAAAGGTCTGGTATAGTGCAGGGAGATCTTGAATACTGCCTGGAGGCAAACCTTTAAACCATTTCTTGACCTCGCCCCCTAAGCATTGGGCAAAGATTCTCATTTTGATTGTTTGATCATCAATTTCCATATAATCAAAAGAGTCCTCCATTTTATCTACATGTTGCTGAGCTATGATGGATTCTTTAGCAGTGAAGTGTGGGATTTTTGATTGATAATCATTTGGTAGGGGTAACAAGGGTTGGGGTAGAACTAAAGGTGCATACCAAGCTGCCATTGTGATGTTCTGACGAGGTAAAAGATTAACCTGAGCAGCTGGTATTTGGATGACAGGGATATTAGGACCAGCAGAAGTCTGTTGAGCAGACCTAGGGTGAGAGAGCCCCAAGCTTTGAAGGAAGTGAAAATCAGGTGGTGTGGAAGGAGGGGTTTCACTGTCTCTAGTGTTTTGACCACCGTTAGATGGTGTACTGTGAGGTTCAAGTTCTTGCTGGTCTAGATGATCAAATGACCTAGTTCTCGGTAGTCTATTAGGTATGTCTAGGTCAGGGAGGAAACGTGCTAGAGATGTTAGGTTTTCTGGTGCAGAATTAGCTCTAAGAATGTGACTGGAAAAAGTTGGCCTTTTAGGTGTAGGAGCTCCTTTGAGGATACTCTCTGGATTTTCAACTATTTCCGGTGGATTAGGGTTGGGATAAGCTCTTGTATGGATGGTTCTGAAAGCCAAAATGTTGTTTATAAGCCAAGCAGCTTAACCCTACTCGTTTCTTCTACTGTGGTTAATGTTGTCTCAGGAGTTGGCCTCCCAGTGGAGTCTTAGGTGAAACCAAGTTAATCAGCAGGCATACTAATCACCAGTGGAGTCTTTTGAACGTTTAGGGACAATGGAGTCGCCAGGTGGAGGGTTTAGGATGTTTCTAGGGAGTACACTGTCCACCACAGTGCTCAGGCACTATCACCTTTCAGGAATCTCCTCTGAATCAGCAAGCTCCAACCAAAGATTGACTGGGAGGGCGTTTACCAGATATGTCACCTCTGAAAAGAGGATGAGATCTGGAGGCTACTTGGCCCTTTCCAGACTCTGTCTAAGAGTATGGTGGATATTCAATAATGGGTGTTGATTAAAGAAAGGGGTGACTTACTGTCAAACTAACCAGAGTTCTAAGTTTCTGAGGTTTTTACGAATGTTTAAGGTGAAATGTACTCAGAATTCCCCAGCGGAGTCGCCATTATGTTGGGGTTCCCATGTTTTGGCCAGGTTGACAGAGACCAAAAGATGAGACAACATAGAACCACTTTCAAACCTTAGGATCTAGCCCTCCTAGGTCCAGAGAGGGATCTCTCTATGGTAGTCAAAGGATATGTCTTTGAAGCTCTTAGGTTATGATTTTAGGCTAGTTATAGGCACAAGGTTGTTGGTTTGATTGTTTAGGTTTGGTTGGAGGGAATCAAGAAGAGAAAGACCAATATGAGACAAGGATGAGCAAAGAGGAAGCTTAGGCAGAGATAGACAACTCAGAGAACATCAAAGTCATTGGGCTATGGAGTCAAGGAAGGATTTATTTGTAATCAATGTGCAAGCTTTCAGTTGGGCTAGTCATCTAGAGCATTTGGATCTTGAAGGATGATTGGTGGAATGGGACATTAAGGACAGAAAAGGAAAGGAGGAGAACCAACCAACTCTGTCTATAGATCAGGCCAAAGGTCATTTAACTCCAGGCCTGCTTGGACAAAATTAGAGGCAAAACAAGGGATCTTGGAAAGGTTAGCTGGTCGTGCAAAGATCCTAGTGGACAGGGCTAACACTAATCCCCAGTGTTCCCAAACCTTCCAGCTAAATCTTACCAAGAACATCTAAACATGGACTTCATCAATTCATACATCAGAGAGCAGGCAACATCATCCACTACACTGGTTAAATCAATTGAAATCAACATTCAGATACACATATAAGCAGAAAACATTGAGGTAGGGAGAGCAGGAAACATAGGGCACCTAACAAGGGTGAATCCTATATTATACTTCTGTTGCCTACCAGTAGAAATGAAATGAAATGTAGCATGCAACGAGAGCAAGGCAATCACAAATACAGAGAAAGAGGAAACATCACCAGCTGCTTTAGATCAGGATCTAAAGAAACATGCTTGTCATATTAAAAACAACACCAATCAGGTACATCATAGCCCATATCTTGAACATTCAGCCTGAATACATCTAGTCTCAGTCTATCTTACAATATTGCACAGAGAACTTGTCTCAAGAGGAAGATACTTGTGTTCCACTGATATCTCATCAACAACCATTACAATGTTTCTTTCTGTGCTTTATAGTAGATGGTGGATGGAAAATCGACTGAGAAGGTGGGTGAAAATTAAATATATCATTAAACACAGAGTAGGGAAATAGGGCCGAGGCCCATCCTGTTTGAATACTGAGTATTTAATGTCTGTCACCTCTATATGCAGGGATGATCTCCTTCAGATTTTCCTTTGCTCCAGACATGATTTTGCTGCATTCTGATGGCCATACTTTGTTTGTACCTGTCGGGAATAAACAAATGGTAAGCAACTGTCGAGAAGTCTGTTCGCATTAATGTGCTAATTGTTCTGAACTACTGCTCTTCCTTTGAAAATGTTGATTTAAGGCTCTGGATCTTCGTTAGCGTGCCTTAATCTTCCTTCTGCTTTGTACTGAAACATCCCGCCGCTCCATTTGCCTCTGACAGGGTAGCTCGGGTTTTAATGGTGACGGGAGCTTTTCAGAGTTTGAAATCCAAGTTTTCTTTAGTGCAAATCCCATCAGCTGCTTTCCTTGACAATTTTCTAGCAGCGCCACCCCCCGGATTTAATTCTACCTGCAACCTCTCCATTTAAGATGGTACGACAAAAACATGGAGAATTTCACTTCCAACAACCTTGTAAAACAACAACTGTGAAGAAATTCACGGATGTGAATGATGGAGGAGGCGAAGACACACTATGGACGTGGGAAATAGCCATGCAGACGGAGAACAGAGGAGAAAACGTGACAAAATGATAAAACGAGCTCTGGTGGAGGTTTAATGATCTGTAGAGTGAAAACGCATGAAAAACATTAAAAAACGTGAGAATGGGACGTATATATGCAATAGAACGATAGACTATACGGAGGGGAGTACGTGTAGCTGACATGGCGAGGCGGGATGCAATGGAACGGTCAACGGCGGAGGGATGGATTTGAACCGTTGATCGTGGGAGATCGATGGCGGAGGACGACAGGCGGTGGGCTACCTACAAGGCGGACATGGTCTAAAGAACGGGCAACTCTGTTAACGATTGGGTAGCTCCGGTGCACGATGGCTGGTGGATGACCCGCCCGAGATCGGACGGTCCACGAAGATTCCGCTGCGCGACTTTGAACCGAAAATTAATGCGTGAAATGAGGGTGGTTTTGCCCCTGTACAGATGCCACGCGTCGTTTACTGAGTGGAATCGCTGGCTCTCCGGGGAAAACCGCCTGCTGCAGATGGGTGGTGCGGAAAATACCGGTGGGTTTGGAGGTATGACGTATGGCTGGCGGGGTCCACCATTTCAGGCGCGCTCCGCGCTGTCGATCTGTCGGGCGAATGGATGGCGGAGATCAACTACGCGGGGCCAAGGCGTACGGGCGCGGGAACTTTAGAGCGACCCCCCGTAGTCAATTACCACCGTTGATCAGGCTTTCCCATATCTCGAGGTGTCAACTACGGGGGCTCCGTGGTTTGACTCTACGGATGGAGAAGAGCCCTCGCAAGGAAAAAAACTTGGTCACGGCACCGGGTTCTATGGAAGGAAAAGGGCGCAGGGCTATCAGAAGAAGGGCTAAGACCCAAAAACATAAAATTTATCCTTTTAATTCATTTTTAATGCATTTCGGGGGCAATCAAAGGGTAACGGTAGGGGAGATGGGGGGGGAGACTAGGGAAATAAGGGAGATGGAAATTTAAAGGGGATTTCAGGGGATTTGGGCATAGAAAGGGGGAATCTTGGGGGGGGGAAGAAAGTGAATTCGGATAAAGGGAAAAGAAGGGGAATTGATGTATTTTGCAGGGGTAAAGGAGGGAATAATAGGCCCTTTTTGAGCAATGTACTAGCAGAGAGGATTTGTACTGGGCACAGCAATTGAGAGACTTCAAGGAGGATGGGTTTTCAGGGGAAAGGCATTCCTTGAAGGCTCAAAACAATATAACCCCCAGCTGGCTTGCCAAGAATTTCATAGGGGGGCTAACAGTACCCATATGCGTAATGCTAGTATGGCATATCATTGCGCAATGTATGCATATGTACTGGATGGGACCTTCCCGTGTAAGCATTATTGTCAGAGACACTTATGGAGGCACAGGTCTTCGGCGGATTTGATCAAAGTGCAATGGTTGTAAGGTACGATATGATCGTGACATGAAAGCTTTTGTTGTGGTCGAATGTCAGGAAGATCGATGACATATGTAGACAATGATGTCTCCCATAGTGCCATCCGAGGATACCCCTTTGCAAGGGGAGAGGTTATCCAAGGTATCGCTTCCTTTTTGGAAAAGAGGGGTTGAGGTCGACAAAAAGGAAGCCTTAACTGAACCATGGGTCGCTGACCTAAGGGGTCTGGGATCGAGATGTGATGAGTTTAACATAGGCATGTTGGTGAGAGGTGACTGAAAATGGATGATGGGGATTTAGTGGCCCGAGGTCGAAGTATACTTGAGCAACTTTGCGACAGTCATAGTTATTTCTGAAGGAAAAATCCCTGGAGTCGGTAGGACTTCCACGGTGGGTGTGAACCGGCTATGATTGTGGTAATGGTGCGTGCATGGGGGGTGAAATACTTCCACCAAGGGAGATGGGGGACTGCTGCCATGGGAGAAAAGGTGGAATATGAGGGCGCAGTGGTGAAGGGCATCATTTGCAGTCTTTGTACACTTACCAAAAGAATAAAATAATGGGGTTTGGTTTGTACAAAAAACAGAGACGGGTACCCCAAAACATGAAAGAGGGTCGCTCACTAAAGGTGTGAGGACGGTGTTTTGCTGGGGTTAGGGGTCCCATTATTTGGTCTCATGTGTGGGGTTGATGAAGCAGAAGATGTCGCAGATGTGATTATGCTGATGGAGGTATGGTGAGCCAAATGCGGTGCGCGGAGGTGCGCTTTCAATATTCTTATACAACCTGATCGTCCAAGAAGGGGGTTGAGTTTGAACGGTGAACTTAACCTTATGCATGATATATGGATGGGCATGAGGTGCTTCTCGGACTAAAATGGTATGGCCATGGCGTCACTTGTGGGGTGATGTATGGTATAGTTTAGATGACTATCGCTATGGAGGGGAGGCTCTACCGACCATCGCAGGCATTTATCATATGCAGGGTGAGGTGATGATAAACATGGTTGGGTATGAGGACCCTATGGTTTATTTCGAATGGAGAAATGATGTCAGGATATGCAAATTTCTCTGGGACTTTATCATGCTGAGGGTAGAATGATACCTGCTCTAGAACTTTTAGTGGATGGTGCTGTGAACGGTTTGTGGGTTCTTCCTGCAAAAACAACTACCTCAAGTGAAAGCATCTTATTTTCATCCAAATTTATTGAAAAACATGAGTTTTGGAAAGGAAGATGGGAGGGTGCATACCTGCCGGTGCTGAAAAAATTATTTTTCTGAAAAGCGAATGTGGGGCATCGCTTTCGCTCGCCATGGCGTACTGATGATGGTGTAACTTACGGTTTGAGGAGTGGACCTTCTGATCTCCTGTTATTGACCTCTGAAGTTCTAGAAAAGGGCAATAAATATTGGATTTGGCCCTAATCCTATTCATTTGTACTTGCTGAGTTTTGGGAGAACATTGGTGATTTCAGAGCCTTTCTTGCCATTGCTGTCAGCCTATGTACTAGGGATTAGCAATATTATGCTAAGGTAACTTCCATGACGTCCTGCATTTCAATTGTTTCAGTTTGATGATGCCGGGGGCCATACAAATTGGGTGTGTACGGCCTCAAAGGGAATTTTTGTGCTAGATTGCATGGGCAATCTAGGAAAAGAGGTGCCCCTCTTGCGCTTCTTTCCAAGGGACAGGCGCGCGAAAGCACACTGTTCCCTCCTTTTTGCATGCAAGGGTGCGCCTGTGAACGAAACAAGCGTGCAAGGGTGCACCTATCTGAGAGACAGGCGTGCAAAGGGCAGGGTTTTTGTAAAAACATGGGTTTTTGTCCCTTTTGATGTTTTTCTCTGTACTGATGGGTGCCTATTGCTTGGCAGGTTGGTGTGGAGAGAGCGAGACTGGCTCGAGATCCAGACTGCTCTGGCTACTGATGCGGGGGCGTGCTGTCAGTTGGCCACATGGGGCCTTCTAAAATTTGCTGAGAACGAGTTCCTTCGGTCACATGACCAATTGTTACGTTATATTATACAACATTGGCGCAACAGGCATGGTATGTTCATGTTGAGGGGGATGAACTTGATTATCTGTCTAGAGACAGATATATACTTTGTGACCGGGTTACTGCCTCAGGGTGAGGCACTGAGGTATCCACTCACTACTAGGAGAGTGAACCTAGATAGGTTCCATAGGAGGCATTGCGGTGGTGCGCTGCTTACTGAGGGGTGCATCAATATTGCATCAGTGACAGATGTGGCCGAGCAGTGTGATCTGGCCATCATTGTGCTGCTGGTGGGGTCGTTTGCTTCGCATCAAGCATCGGGCCCATAGGTGGGAGTTTTACGCCATTTGAGGAATGGGCATTTTTTCGATTTTTCTCGTTTCTATTTTGAAGGTATGGTGTCGCAACTGAACAGGGTCCAACGTGGATCTAGATAATTTTTGTATGCTAGCATCTTTTGCAGCATTATGTACGAGAGAGTGGTGCTGCTGAGGCCTGTTGTGGAAGTGCCTATTGGGGGACCAAGGGAGCCACGCATGAGGAGGTGGGCTCCGGTGATGCCACGTGGCGACGATGGCATGGTGGGTCGTTATTGGAATGACATGACGGAGGCATGGTTTGAGGCCAATCTGTAGATGTTCTTGCCATACTTGTATGCAGGGATGGACTTTCAGGGTGATCCAGATATTGGTCTCCCTTTCAGTTATGTTTGGGGTCCTGCAGGTATGTGCTATTTTTCTGGATTTGTTCTAGTTTTTACATACTTGTGTTTTTTAATATTGGCACTAAAATTATTTTGGGTACTCCTACAGATGTTGGCGAGGTGGGATGCCCAATGGGCCAATTGGTGGGTCAAGATCCTCTGCCATGACCGCAGGGTGGTCGGGGAGGAGGTACCGCAGGTGGACCGGGTGGTGCCAGTGGACCTGGCGGGGATGGTGTTGGCCCTTCTCATGAGGGAAGAAGCTTGGCTGCAGCTAAGGTAGTGGCCGAGCGGGCTCGTGTAGATGTGGCTGAGGTGCGCAGCGTAGTACTTACGGATCAGGTGGCCACTCTAGAGGACTTCTGGGGTCAAGTGGACCAGTTGACCCAAGGGATGCTTGCCCGAGGATTTATGGATGAACTCGAGGAGGTTTCGTTAGAGATGGTGATGGCCTGCGAGAGGGATTATCGACCCACTCTATGACGATTAGCTATCGCAGTGGTGAAAATAGCTTTGGTGGTGGCCCCAGGAGCAGTGGTGAGTCCAGGTGCTCCTCTTGAGGGGGTACCCCCCAAGAGTAGTTTTGTACACAGGGAAAGCACCCATTATGAGGATGCTTCCCTTATTTTTGACGACCCTTGTATTTTTGGGCTGACCAATGGGCCAATGATATTATTTTTGTACTCAGATACACATATTTTTGATATATATATATATATATATATAGATATATATATATATGAGAGATCTTTTTGCGGCTCTACATGGTGTGCTATCTATTTTAGTTTATGTATTTTGTGTTAAGATGATGGATATCTATGTTTTTGGTTTTTTATAAATGGTAGTTTATTAGCGATGCATTCCATTCTATGATATTGTTAGCTATGCGATCAGCTGATTGGTTTTGATTCCTTGATACATGTGAAAATGTAATGTAATCAAATTGTTTGCTTAATCTTTTGGCACGAAAATATTTTCTAAACAGGTTTGCGTCTCTGGTTTCAAATGTTAGTTTAACTGCGATACTACTAACTGGGAACCAAGGTAGAAATGCATATGGCAGATGCCCTGATGGAGGGCCTCGCACATAAGTCCGATAACGACGTCATATTCTACCTGATTGTTGGTTGTTGATCCGATGCACATGGCGTTTGAACATAGTGGTGATCGGTCATGGTGGTAGATGACCCAGGCGGCTGCAGCTAAGTTTTGAGACCATTGTGATGCTCCATCAACAAATCCAAAATAGGGTTCAAGTTGGTGATCCATGGTGGCACTTTGAGCGCATTTAGGTTTTTGGGTCAAAAATATTTTGGTGTTGGGATTTTTGTGTACCTTAACTCTAGGGGATAAGGGCTACTGGGGCCCTTATGGGTAGAACATATTGAGGTAAATTCCATTGACGGGGTTAGTGAGGTAGGTCCCGTCCGGTTCAATCAAGATGTATACCCCCTATTAGAGACAATGTTTGATGATATAAGGTCCTTTCCACAAGGTTTCGAACTTTCCTGGCCCTAAGGCTTCTTTTGCGACATCGTAGTGAAGGACTAACTCTCCCTCGGTAAATGAGTGAGGGGTGATGTGGCAGTCGAATGATGCTTTTACCCTTTTCTGATGGGCTTCATTGTGTTGCAGAGATTGTCACCGGCTTTCGTCAACTAGCTCTAGTTGTACTAAGTGTTGTTCTAGAGGCTGGGTGTCATCAAGGAGTTCGATGGCGGTATGCAAGTTTGGGATCTCGCATTCTATGGGGATCACAAATTCGATCCCATATACTAAGTGGAAGGGAGTAAAACCAGTGGAAGTATTAACCGCCATGTGGTATGCCCATAAGGCAGAGAAGAGCATGTGTTGCCAGTTGGTTTTGTGGTTATTCACCATGCGTTGTAACATAGTTTTGAGTATTTTGTTAATGCCTTCTACCTGTCCATTGGACTGTGGGTAATATGGTGAAGAGAATTCATGGGTGAATCCGAGATGATGAGATAGCTCCTCGAAGACTTCGTTTTCGAAGTGCTTTCCGTGGTTAGAAACTAACTGTTTGGGGATGCCAAATCAGGAAATCACGTGGTTAAACAGAAATCGAGCGGTGGTTTTTGTTGTGTTGTCGTATGTGGGCATGGCCTCAGCCCACTTGGTGAAATAGTCGACAGCCACGATGATGTATTTATGGTTTCTGGATGAGGCTAGGTTACAAGTCATGAAGTTGATTCCCCACTTACAGAAGGGTTTGGCTACTATGACAGGATGCAGAGGGATGGGTCGTGCTCTTGGCTTGCGGGCAAAGTGCTGGCACCGCTCGCATATTTTGACCGCCGTGATATAGTCACGAAACATGAACGACCAAAAATACCCTGCTCGTAGGATTTTTTGGGTGGTAGCCATTCTGGATAGGTGGCCGCCGCACACACCTACGCGGCAGTGGTTCAGGGCTTGCTCTGCTTCATTATGAGTGAGGCATCGCCGCAATATTGTATCGATGCCTCTTCTATATAAGGCATCTCCCATGAGGAGGTATCGAGGGGATTGTTGGCGTATGTGCCGACGGTCTTCTCGCATTAGGTGAGGTTTGAAATTTTGGGTTCACATGAATAGGAGAATATCCCCATACCCAAGGTCGTCGGTTGCTACAAAGAATAGGTGTTCATCTGGTAGAGAATCATTTACTAGTGATCCTTTGGAGTCTCCTGGGAGGTCGGTAATGAACTCTGCTAGGGAAAGTGCCTTTTTGCTTTTGGGAGAGCGAAACTGTAAGTCGTATTCTTGGAGAATGACTATCCAGCGGGTGTACTTGTGGTTCATTAGTCAACACGTGAGCAGGTACTTGATGGGATTAGTATCTGCTATGACCGTGGTAGTTTTTAAGATAATGTAGTGGCGAATTTTCTGCACTACATGGATTTATGCTAGGGTGGTTCTTTCTTTGAGCTCATATCTTAATGTGGGGCCTGATAGGGTTTTACTGACGTAATAGATTACGTGCTCCCTCCCATCTGGGCCCTCCTGGACCAATACTCCGGCCAACATGGATTCGGAGGCTGATAGATATAGGATATAATCCTTGTTATAGTCTGGGGGACTAATAAGTGGTGCTGAAGAAAATGTTTCTTTCAGCGCGTTGAATGATTATTGGGCATGATCATCCCATTTAAACGGGATGTCTTGGTGGAGGAGGTGCAGGAATCCTTGAGCACATGTGGCATAATCTGGGACAAAGCATCTCAGAAAATTGGCCTTTCTGTGTAGGCTTTGGAGTTTCCAGAGGGTTCGAGGTGGAGGGAATTATTCAATGGCTTGAACCTTTAAAGGGTTGACTCGAATCCCTTGTTGGGACTGATCCGGATTTATGCAGGAATGAAATAGAATAAACATATAACCATAAATACAAATATGTAGCAGAAATAACACTTTATTTCATTAATATCAAATAACTGAAATTTGCTTACAGACAGAATGGAAATAAACTAGCTAGGGCGCTAGTAGCTATCTCTGAGAAGAGATGTGGTGGCTACATGCCTCTAAATTGAGTTACAATGAGGCTCAAGGGCCTATTTATTATTTAGAAAAAAAGGAAAACCCTAAACATCCAAAACCATAACCCTAGGAGATGAAACGCCAAAACTATGAGCCCCGTTTGGGTAAATTGGTGTTTCAACATCCTGGGGACGTAACTTTGGCATACGATCTCCGTTTGACACAAACCATACCTCGTTAGAAATATCTATCTGAGGAATAAAAATTTTGAGTGAGAAACATCGGTCCATGGACCCATGTTGCTCCCAGTATTCCCAAAAAATGTCGTTTAGGGCCTCAAAACGGCTCCGGAATTTCAGGACCTGAAAAACTGCTAAAAATATTAAGTTATGCCGAAACTGAAAAAATGAAAGAGAAAATGGTGGGGCCCCAAGTGGAATAGGTGGGTAACCACCAATATCTACCTGGATCATTCCTCCCCCCTTAGGAAGCAATGGTCCCCATTGCGTTAAGTTACTCCATGCGATGAGGAAACTTCTGCTGAACTTGGTCCCTAGTGAACCACTTTCCTTGGTACAGGAGTTGACCAACTTTGAGAACCTCATACAGTTGGATCTTCTGTTGGCGAGTGTTCTTGATTTGCATGTCCTTGATACAATCTGTGGTGTCATGTTCCGTGCAGTCTGGGTTTAACTCTATTGGGGTGAGTTGTTCTGCAATGTTGGAGGTGTCCAGTAGAGGCGGGAATTAAGGAAGAAGGCAGTCCACATTGAATACTAGGTGCAAACTAAGGAATGGTGGAATACTGAAATTCAAGGAATTGTTCCCTACATCCTTGGTGATGGTGTACGACCCATATCAGAGCAGGAAAAGCTTGCGATGGTGTCTAGTGAGGCGCTCCTTTTGCAAATGTAGCCACACTTTGTCGCCCACCTGGAAGTCCTGTGGCACCCAATGTTGATCATGGCATTGCTTGTACTTAGCATTGGCTCTATCCAATATGTCATGAAACTATTGGCGGATGTGATGAATGTGCTCGATGAAGTTATTTGCTTTGTCAACTTTAGACTGGACATGAGACGAATCGGCCTGAGTAGCCACAAATGGCATGGCTACATCAATGGGACACAGTGGATGGAATCCCAAGCCCACTTGAAAGGGGATATGGCTAATTGAGCTGTGGAGAGCCCAGTTATAACTATGTTGTACATAGGGGAGGCTCTCGTCCCATGTGCGTGGGTGATTTGAATTGTAAATGCGTAAAATGTGTACAATCATTTTGTTGACGACCTCTGTGTGGCCATCTGTTTGGGGATGAAAAGCTGTGGACTTGGTGAGCTTGGTGTCCAGCATTGACCAGAGGCTAGAGAAAAATGTGCTAAGGAACCTTCCATCCCGATTTGATATGATAGACTGTGGGATCCCAAAATGCACCCACACTCATTTAAAGAAGATTTTAGTAGTGGCTTCTGCTGTGATATTCTTCTTGCAGTCCGCCATAATGGCCATCATCGAGAATCTATCGACGGCCACGAAAACACAGTCATTTCCATGCTTAGTAGAATGTAGGCATGACATGTAATCCATGGAGATGGATTCCCAAGGTCAACTAGGGGTAGGTAGTGGAGTATATAGGCCTTGTTTCTTGATGGTCGGTTTGGCAATGGCACAAGTAGTGCAAGATCTAATGTGCTTCCTGACATCCTTTCGAAGGTTCGGCCAATAGAAATAATTCTGCAGTACTGCTACTATTTTCTCAACCCCGAAATGCCCAGTGACTTGACTGTAGTGTGCTTCCCATATCATCTTGGCACGCTCGCTTGAAGGAACACAAATTCGTCCCAGGTGACATAAAAGTGCATATTGGAGGTGAAAATTTGGAACTTGCGTACCCCCTAAGAGTGCCTTGTATGTGTGGAAAAATTTCGGGTCGCTCTTGTAGAGAAGCGGCCAATCAGAAGTCTCGTGCACACAAGAGTTGAGAACGGTGGTGAGCGCCATGATCGGTGGTCGGCTGAGGCAGTCTGCAACATGATTTATGCTACCCTTCTTGTACTTGATGTTCAAATGAAACTGTTGCAGATATGTCGACCACTTCTGATGGTGATCATTCTGCAAATTTCATTGTGTTTGTATGAACTGCAGGGGCTGGTGGTCTGTGTGGATGATTGTTTCTTTCCCCAAAATGTAATACTTCCATTGTCGACAAGCTTGCAAAATGGAATACATTTCTTTGTCATAAGTGGGATACTAGCGAACTGTGTCAGACAATGTCTCACTATGATATGCCACTGGATGTCCCTTTTGAGTAAGAACTACCCCAATAGCATAGTCAGAGGCATCTATCTCTATCTCAAATGGTTGTTGCAAGTCTGCTGATGTGAGCACTGGGGCAGAACAGAGGCAATTTTTCAATTATGTGAACGACTTCTATTGAGATTCTGACCAAAAGAATTTTTCTCTCGCTCCTCACTTGGTGACTTGACTCAAGGGCCAGGTGATATGAGAGAATCCCAATACAAACCTACGATAGAAATTAGCAATACCCAGAAATCTGCGAAGCTTTGTTATAGTGGTTGGGGTTGGCCAATCCCGAATGACTTGGATCTTGGTTGGATCCACATGCACCCCCCTTTCATCAATAATGTATCCCAGATATTGAACCAGGGTCATGCCAAAAGTGCACTTTTCCAAATTGGCACACAACTTGTGTTGCAACAATGTTTGGAGGACTTGTCCGATGTGGTGGAGGTGCTCTTCCCAAGTCTGGCTGAAGATCAAAATTTCATCCAAGTACACCACTACAAATGAGTTGGTGAATGGCCGCAAGATGTTGTCCATCAACCTCATGAAGGTTGCGGGAGCATTCGTCAACTTGAAAGGCATGACCAACCATTTGAATAGGCCTTCCTTGGCTTTGAATGCAATCTTCCACACATCAGAGGGTTCGATTGGTACCTGGTGATAACCAGACTTCAAATCGATCTTGCTGAAATATTTCGCCCCTTTGATTTGGTCCAGAAGGTCATCAATCCATGGGATCGGGTACCTATTCCAGACAGTGATCTTGTTCAGTGCCCGATAGTCAATACAGATTCTCCATGTTTCATCCTTATTCTATACCAACACGATCGGGCTCCCACACGGCGATGAACTTGGTCGGATGTGACCCTTTTGCAACAGCTCCTGAATCTGCCTCTTGATTTCATCATTCTCCATAACAGAGCGCTGATAGATTGGTCCATTGGGTAGCGACGCACCTGGAGTCAGATCAATCGAGTGCTTGACCTGACAATGCAGAGGAACCCCTGTGGGTGAGGTGAAGATGTCCCCATACTCCTCCACAACCTTATCCATTTGTTGTTGTCATGTAGAGGAGCCCTATCTAGAGGTTGTGGCCACAAGATTTTTCTTTCCCTGGGGGCAGATCATCAGGAAAATGAATTTCCTGGTTTGGGAAATGAGCTTATTGCATTGTTTTGTAGTAACCAAAGAGATAGCGACAGGAGGTGGTACCTCTGGTATCCTGTACAACTTATTTCCCAAAGTAACAATAACAACGCGATGCTGAGACTCATACATAGCATGAAGCTTCCACAAGTATGGTTGTCCTAATAATACATCAAAAAAATCAATAGGAGCTACGTCACATAATACATCATCCGTGAAGGGCTTGATGCTATAGGGAAGGCGGCACTGCTGCCTGACACAGAGATCTCGTCCTTGGTGAAGCCACCTGATGGTGTATGGATGTGGGTGAGCTGTGGTTGGCAAGCCCAATCGCTTCATGGCATCTACTGAAATGAGGTTCTTTTGGCTCCCATTGTCAACAATGAACTGTACCAGAGAGCCCTTTACCCACATCTGGGAGTGGAATAGACGTTCCTCCTCCACTGGATCTTCCGGTTCCTCCTTCTGGATCTTCATAATGGAAACAGTGGCGTTGGGCTCCACATCAATAATCTCTTTCCCTTTTTCATTCCCCTTGTCAGGTTCTGATTCAGAGTTTGAGCATGCATCTGACTTAGAAGCCCTCATCTCGGCCACCAGTGACTACTTTGCCCGACAGTCACTTGTGTTGTGAGTGGAGCTCTTATGGAACTCACACCACTTTCCCATGTCCTTCTTTGGCTTTGCAGTGTTTTTCTTTGCTTGTGGCTTTGACAGGTTGTCTTGAGCTGCCATGCATTGGCTCTATCCTTTTTCTGCGATTTGGGAGAACCTTTCCCTTTCTTTTGATTCACAGATCCAAATTCTCGCTTCTTCTGTTTGAATTTCTGCTCAATCTTGGCAGCATACCGGTATGCCATACCAAGAGAGGAGATGTCAAGGAACTCAATTTCCTCCTGAATGTATCTATGTAGACAACTACGATACTTTAGCACCAGATCTTTCTCTGAATATTTGATACCCAACTTTGTGTGCAGGGTATGGAACAGATTCGTCAGCTCATGCACATCTTGATCCCTTTATTGTCGCAGTGTGGTCCATTGTATGTACTTGTCCTCATAGCTCCTCACGGGATAGTATTTTTCCTTGATGGCGTCTCAGAAAGAATTCCAAGTGGGTACGACCGAGAACATAGAGGGTTATGTCTCGTCCTTTTTGTCACAGTAGGTTTCCCACCAGTCCTTGACATGGGGGGTAGCTTTGAGGAGTGCAAAAATAACCTTCTCCCAGTCAGAAAAGTCATGAACCCAGAAATATCCTTCTAATAGATTCAACCATCCATCTATGGCATCTGGATCTATTTGACCCTCAAATATGGGAATTTCAAAATTTACTTGTACCTTAAAGGGAGTCGCACCTCCAGAGTGGCTGCTGGATGCAGATGTGTTGCCGGTGGGAATTCGTTGAAGGATCTGGGAAAAGTTATCCATCATCGCATTCCTTTGTTTTTCGAGGTCCTCCTCGAGCAATATTTTGATAGGATCTCTTGCTCCCTCGTCTTTCTTTTCATCCCCCATGGGTGTCCGTCGGGGTTTGCGAGGCTGATCTTGCAAAGGTTCCACCAGATCGAGTCCTAACTCCTTATACCCCAACCTCGTTGGGGACATGCAAAGAAGGATCGAGAAAAAGCAGACTGATCTGATACCACTGATACAGATTTATTCAGGAACGCAATAGAATAAATATATAACCATAAATACAAAGATGCAGTGGAAATAACACTTCATTTCATTAATATCAAGGAACTGAAATTTGCTTACAGACAGAATGGAAATAAACTAGCTAGGGTGCTGGTAGCTATCTATGAGAAGAGATGTGGCAGCTACAGGCCTTTGAACTAAGTTACAATGAGGCTTGAGGGCCTATTTATTATTTAGAAACAAGGAAAAACCATAAACATCCAAAACCCTAACCCTAGGAGATGAAGCGCCAAAACTATGGGCACCATTTGGGTAAATTGGTGTTTCAACTTCCCAGGGACGTAACTTTGGCATACGATATCTGTTTGACGCGAACCATACCTCGTTAGAAATATCTATCTGACGACTACAAATTTTGAGTGAGAAACATCAGTCCATGGACCCATTTTTCTCTCGATTTCCCCAAAAAAAGTCATTTAGGGCCTCAAAACGACTCCGGAAGTTTAGGACCCGAAAAACTACTAAAAATAGTAAGTTGTGCTGAAACTGAAAAACTGAAAGAGACAATGGTGGGGCCCCAAGTGGAATAGGCAGGTAACCACCAATATCCACCTAGATCAGGGACACAATAAAACCTAATAGTCTTCCTGCGTTGACGCGGAAGACGCACTTAAGAGGGTTCAGGCACAGGTTGTATTGACGACATCGTTGGAATACCAATCGCAGATCCTCGAGATGGACAGAGCGTTTCTTGGAGTGTATCGTAAGGTTGTCCAAGTAGGCGAGGATAAGGTGTGCCAAGTCATGAAATATGTAATTCATGGCCCTTTTGAAGGTGGCTCCGGCATTTTTTAGGCCGAATGGCATTACCTTGTATGTGAATGTGTCCCAGGGGGTGGTGAGTGTAGTTTTGTATTGATCTATATGGTGGATCTGGATTTGATTATATCTAGAGAACCCATCCATGAAGGATAGAGCCTCGTGTCCAGCGCAAGCATTGGTAACTTGGTCGATGAATGGGGTGGGGTAATTGTCTTTATGACAAGCTTTGTTCAAATCCCGAAAATCAGTGTAGACGCGTATGGTGCCCTATTTTTTCGAGACGAGAATAGGGTTAGAAACCCAAGATGTATAGGCGATGGGGTAGAGAAACTTGGCTTTGTGAAGCTTGTCGATTTTTTTGTTTATTTCTTTTGCCTTTGACGAGTGCAATTGACGTTGTTTTTGGCGGACTGGGGTTACATCCGGCCAAGTGTCAATATGGTGCTCTACAATCGTAGGACTAAGCCCAGGCATTTCTGGGTATTCTGAAGTGAAGATATCTCGATACTCTTGTAATAATTTGGTATAAGAGGTTACCTCTTCTAGAGAACATGCTACCCCCAGCGAGATTTCTTTGACCTTTGACGGATTTTGAGATATGTTCACCTTGATGGTAGGTGAGATATTCAACATATTCCCTTCCTCAAATGCATTAGATGCTGGGATGGGGTTTTTAAACCAGTCAACCTTTCTTGATGGAAAAAATTCTTTTGATTCGATTGCATATATCTCTGGTTCGGTTGTCTTCTCAGGACTGACTGTCTTCCTGGGAAGAAACAACAAGCGGTGATGCATTGCATCCCATGGGTAATTAGGCTCCGTCATGGTTTCTAGGATATCCTCATCCGAATGAAACAAGGTCTTGAAGGGGGATTGTTCCTTCATAGGTTTAGACTGAATGGGGGTGATCCTGGTGGAGCTAGTTGAGAAACACGACAAAGATTCCATCATGGATGTGGTGGAACCAGACGCCATTGATAGTGTAGACAGATTTCCCTAATTGGCTGTCTTCCGGGTGGCCACGATGGGGTGGATGTATTTGTCACATCCTCTTGGGTCATCGAACTGTCCATGGAATCTCAGTCTACACTGTCTTCTTGGGAGAGGCAGACGATGGTCGATCGCATACAGTCTAAAGCTGTGCGGAATCTTGGCATGTAGTGACAATGACATACAGGGTGGTTTTCCCCGCATATTTTGCATGAATATTGAATATCCATGTTAGCGCAGTAAACTACATGGACTGGGTACCATCGTTGGAAGATTTCCAAGGCTGGGTAGTCAATGATGAAAAGATCAAGTTCATCGCAAATTACGCACCTTTCGACTGGGGGAGGTGGTATGGCGGGGGGTCGTTCAGGTGATCATCACTCTTCCTGCAGGTACAAGATGATATGAGGCTTGTCATTGATAGACTGTATAGAGGGATCCTCTTGATAGGATCACTCGATCGCATGTAAGGAGTCCCTATACCATGGTATTTCTGGAAAATGGTGGGTATAATTCCCATAGGTGTCACAGAGAGCGCATGCGTGATTGGTACACAACGGTTTGCCTGTAATTTCGATGGAAAGTTCCTTTTTATGGGAACGTCGTGTCGAGGTGCCTGCTTCCCAGCCGAGGAGTGGTTTTAATTCATCCAACTCCAAGCATATGTTGGTTGGGTGTCCTGTGACCTCACATATAGTGGAGGCTGATGACTCTCTTTGCATGGTGGGGGCCACTGATTTCTTTCCTTTCTAGGTGATTTTCCAGGTCGTGGTCACCAATTTCGCAATGGAAATTTCCCTTGCAGGGGCAGTTTCAACCACTGCTTGGGTAGGTTGGGGCTCCTTAGGACTGGGGGGATTTAACCCGAATGTAGTAACATTGGTAGCTGTTGTTCCTGAAGGGGGAATAAGGTACCAAACTGGGAATGCCAACGATATGTTGGGTAACACCAGTGTTGCCAAAACCTGCTGGGAGGTGAAGCCAGGAGGTGGGTAGAGGAAAGGGGTTTGGGAGGCGACGTAGACTAGGGAGGCTACCGTGGCCATTGCCTCGGTGTCGTTACTGCTTAAGTCCATGTCCTGACTAACCTCAGTGCTTTATGTGGACATCATGCATACCGGGGCCCCTGTGGCATCGGGCGATACCTCAGGGTTAATGGGAGGATCTCCTAGGAATGACCCTAGGATGGATGACGGTTTGAATTGGCTAGGGCCATATTCTTGATACCGTGAAAGACCATATGTGGCTGTATCTACATAGGGTAGAACCATATATGTGTTGGTAAAGGGACGCTTTTTATTGTGCGTCAGCTGGTCTACTGTGATGATTCGATCCTCGTGGGGGAACATCATGATGTGTGTTAGTCATCAGTATTTTTCACCTATTGATGATGACTAGTTTTTAAAGCCAATTTTTCTAGAAGCTGGTCTCCAATTTGTCAAAATTTTCAGCTAGAAAACAAACCTAAACATTTTGTCCTCCTACCTTTTCAATCAACATATGATGAGAAAAACCTAGTTGTCAATCCCTATCTAGTTTCAGTCATGTAATCTTGTCCATTAGCTGTCATAAGCTAAATTCATCTGTTGTTATTCACCCTCATCCCCAGCTCATTCATTAACCAACTGATTGATAAGAATGTCAGCTACCCTACCTCTGGTCATATCTCATCTTAAGATCTGGTCATACCAAAGAGAATACTCCAAATCTGTCAAAGATCTCTCCTAAGTTAGGTAGTGGCGCTTTAGGAAATCCTCCCTTGGCAAACTATCCTAAGCCAAAATAACCTCTGTCTAATACCAACCAGTCATAGATTGCCTTACTATTCTGCAAACAAAGCTTGATACACCCTTAGGTCACGCCATTGAAAAGTCTTGATGTCTCAGCAGTGCATGTTTCAAAAGCCAAAATGATATTGGGTTGATTTACAATGTTTCAGTGTTTTTTTTCAAAGGAAGAGATGTGTTGATCAGCAGTTGTCATTGATGTCAACCCAAGCATCACTAGGGGCTAACCCAATATTGCATGGGAATTTTGACCTACAAAATTAATATATTCTGGGTCAATAATTCTTTTGATGGTTTCTATTTGTTCAGATGTTACCGTTGATATATGGCACGCCATGTAATTCTTCACAGTTTGAGAGATATTCATGTTTGAAGTTTGTACCCCCAGTTAGTGGGATAAAACCCCATGGGGTTGGGGCATGGGTCATTGAAAAGTCATAATTAATATTTTTTAAGCTCCTAAGATCCCTCCCACGTTCACTTGTTGAAGCCCCTCTAGACTTAAGCATTCATATAAATTGTGATCTTCATTTCCTCCTTATGCATGGGATTTGGCCATCTAAAAAAGGTCATCATGGTATTTTTGCTCTAAATTTTTTTTCTACGAAGGCTCGGAAGCTGAAATTTTTATGAGGCAAATCCGAAATCCTGAGGAAGCTGCAGTAAAAATTTTAGATCAAGTTGCGCAATATTTTTGGAGATATGATCTGTGGAAGTAAGGGTTTTTGCAGGCTCCTGAAATTCATCTCAAAGAAGTGACCTTGGTAAAATCGTCATAACTCTCTCTCTGAGTATCGGATTGGAATTCCATAAAAAGTGGCAGATAGTTCACAGTCTGTAGTTTTCACTCTATAAATTTCAGAGGAAAATGAAGAAACACTGACACGTGGCACTCCGTACAAGTGCGCTCTGCTAAAAAAGTCCATAATTAGGGCAGTGTGAGAAATTGGGTATAACTCTCTCTTGAAGAATCCAAATTGGGTCGGACCTATGGCATTGGAAAGAAGACTCAGAGGAATACTAGAGGACTGAAAATCAGATATTGAGGATCTGAAATAACAGAGATACACCAGATTCATTATCGAGCTCCTAGAAGGCAAGAAAAAGCTAGATCATGTGTTGTCAAGGATTGCAAAAGACCAGAATTTCAACGGCAGAAAAGCAAAACAAGGTGCAACAGAGGGTAGCATGACAAGAGCAGTAACCAAGGTACATAACAGCAACAAGAAGTTCATCATATGAAGTCTTCAAGTGGGCAACACTGCATACAATCATTGTAAAGGTATCATTGTACTTAGTCATTATAAATACATTATTGTACAAATTGTGCTAGTGTCTATCTGCCAAGGGTTGAAGAGGCAGTGTTGGGAGGTCTAGGATCATCATTAGGTGGTTGTGTCAAAGTTGGGGTTAAGGTCTAGTATATCTTATTCTTCTACATAATTCTATATCATTGTAAAGTGGACCATTTTCTCTGGTACGGGAGTCCATTCTTCTTTTATTATTCTATAGGGTGGTAGGGTGGTGCTAGGGCGAGTTGTAGCTCATTGGGTATTGGGGCATCCGTTCAGTGACTACTGAAGAATCTCGGGTGTTGGAGCGTCCATCTAGTGGGAGCTGGAGAAGAATGCTTTTCTAGATTCTAGGAAGTTGGAGCTTTATTTTCAGTTGGAGTTGAAAAGAATTATTAGAAAAACATTAGGTGGGTTTTGTCCCGGAGTGGGTTTCCACCTTAAAAACTATGTGCATTTGTGTTCTTCTTGTTTTCTACTATCATTGTACAAACACTGATAATAATTGGAGATTAACTAATGCTCTAATTGAAAGAAATATTGATTCACCCCCCCCTCTCAGTATTTCCAACAATTGGTATCAGAGCTTGGTTCCTTCAATAGCAGTTTAATAGCTGGAAGGAGGTCATGGAGTATACCAAGAATGGTGTACCTCTATTCAATGAAAATAATTATGCACTTTGGAAAGGAAGAATGGAGGTCTATCTCTTGGCGCAAGGTTACGAAGTATGGGACACTGTTCAAAATGGATTTACATCAACCACGGATGAACAAGGTAAGAAGAATTTGGTAAATTATGCAAAAGCAAAGAATATTATTATTAGTGGACTTATTGAATCTGCTTATCATAAGGTGTTGGGTTGTAAAACTGCCAAAAATGTATGGGACAAGCTTGAGAATATATATGCAAGTGACTCAAATGTCAAAGAAGCAAAGCTTCAAATCTATAGAGAAAAATTTGAGAAACTCAGAATGAAAGAAGATTGCAACATTGCTGCATACTTCCAATACGTTGATGAAATAACCAATACTCTAGAAGGATTGGGAGAGCCAGTTGACGAGAAGACTATTATACGGAAGATTCTTAGAACGTTACCAGGGAGATTCAACCCAAAGGTATCGGCCTTAGAATACAGTGCAAATCTGGACAAACTCAGCAAAGAGGAATTACATGGAGTTCTCATAGCATATGAAATGAGATTTGATGAAGAAGAGGGTACTTCGCATCTAGAAACTACGTTTGTTGCATCTAAGAAAACCAATAAGGATAAACAACCTTCAATTGAAAAGACATGCACCTGTAAGTGTGAAGAAAAGGGAGATGATGAAGAAGGTCTTTCAGATGAAGAATATGCTTACTTCACGAGAAAACTAAAAATTGGTAAGGGACAATTCAAAGGTAAACTTCCATTGATATGTTTCAGCTGTAATGAGGTTGGGAATTTTGCAACAAAATGTCCAAACAAAAGTAATGGAAACTCAAAAAGAAAGAAAGGCTTTAAGAAATTCAACAAGCAAGGATCCAAAAGGAACTTTCTCTCTAAAGAAGATAGCTCATCATCCGATGAAGACACTGATAGTGAAGAAGAAGCCAATGAGAGAGTAATTTTTATGGCCAAGCACAATAAACCCAAGCACAATAAGCAAGACGTATCAAACAACGAAGAAGAAGGATGGACCATAGACGAATTTTATGAGGAAGAAATCAAGCTTATAAAATATCTCAAGGCAGAGAAGATCCGTTCCAGAACTCTTGAAGAACAAGTTCAAGGTCTCAAAATTGAAGTTGAAGAACACAAACACATTGAAGAGTCACTTCAAAATAAGTTGGAATAAAGCAACCAAGAAAGGGAAGAATTAGAAGCCGAAGTAGTCTCGCTGCGTGAGGAAGTGAAGAAAGGAAAAACTATCCAAAACTATGCCAACAGCTCAAGGGAATTGGAAGAACTCATCAACAATCAACGATCTTACAATGGCAAAAATGACATCGGTTACAAAGAAGAAGAAGTAGGACCTTCTACAAAAAAATACAATGAACCTAAGAAATCTAACATGCATGTAGACTTCATTGGACAAGATTCGCAAGAACAACCTTGGAAGACAATTCCTCGACGAAAGTTTCCATCCAGGTACCAACATATTTTTTATGGCTACTGTTAATCATGTGGAAAATTTGGTCATAAAGTTGTAGAATGTCGCATGTACCCTAGGAACAAATACAATTCCAGGAGATCTGTCAAATATGAACCTCCCAGGGCTCAACGAAATATCAATAGATTTGAACATTTAAGAAATAATATTGAATGTTACAAATGTCGAAAATTTGGACACATAGCCAAAGACTACAGACTTGAAAATCCTCCAGAAGAATCTTCGAAGCCATAGAATGAACGAACATGGAAGAAGAAGAAGAATGATAATTTTGCTCTCGCTCTCAACGCTCAAAAGAACAAAGATGTGTAGTATGTTGATAGCAGTTTCTCAACGCATATGACTGGAAATAGAAATAAATTTGTATCTCTGAAAGAGAAGAAGGATGGAACCGTGTCCTTTGGAAATGATGGATCTTCAAATGTTATAGGATCAGGTATTGTCACTCTCGGAAGCAATGATGTTCTAGCCAAGAATGTTCTATTGGTTGAAAACATGAATCACAATCTGCTCAGTGTTGGACAAATGTGTGATCAAGGACACACAATACTATTCAACTCCTCGAAATGTGAAATCAGGAAAGGCGTGTATGGTGAAATTGTGGCTACAGCAAGTCGAGCTCCAAACGACATATATGTTCTGGATGAAGCAACTAAAGCATGTCTAATAGCTAAAGAGGATGATGATCAAATAAGTAAGAATTTTGCTACAAAGGTGCAAAGTGATTTAGAGATGTCTTTACTTGGTTGCAAATTGAGCATTAACGACTCATCTAAGGATGTGGATCAAAGGTTGTACAAAACTATTATTAGTAGTCTTCTATATGTAATAGCCTCCCGACTAGATGTTATGCAAGCAGTTGGACAAGTAGCAAGATTCCAAGCAGCACCAAAAGAATCACATATTAAATATTCGCCAACATTGTAATATCTTTGCCAGAAGCTTGGGATTCTCCCAAGTTCTCATTAGATTTCCTTTTTCAGAATATAAAGGGGGAGTGGAAGTGTGTACAGGTCTGCAGGACGGTTGTGTGTCAGCGTGAGTGGAAGTGTGTACAGGTCCGCAAGATGGTTGTGTTTCAGGGGGAGAGAATGTTGTAGGAAGAGGTGTCATGATCGCAGGGGGAGTACTTGTGTTGCCATCAATGCCAAAGGGGGAGATTGTTGATCAGCGGTTGTCATTGATGTCAACCCAAGCAGCACTAGGGGCTAACCCAATATTGCATGGGAATTTTGACCTACCAAATTAATATATTCTAGGTCAATAATTATTTTGATGGTTTCTATTTGTTGAGATGTTTCTGTTGATATATGGCACACCATGTAATTCTTCACGGTTTGAGAGATATTCATGTTTGAAGTTTGCACCCCCAGTTAGTGGGATAAAACCCCATGGGGTTGGGGCATGGGTCATTGAAAAGTCATAATTAATATTTTTTAAGCTCCTAAGATCCCTCCCACGTTCACTTGTTGAAGCCCCTCTCAACTTAAGCATTCATATAAATTGTGATATTCATTTCCTTTTTATGCATGGGATTTGGCCATCTAAACCAGATCATCGTGGAATTTCCCCCCTAAATTTTTTTCTACAAAGGCTCATAAGCTGAAATGTTTATGAGGAAAAGCCGAAATCTTGAGGAAGCTACAGTAAAAATTTCAGATCAGGTTGCGCAATATTTTTGGAGATATGATCTGTGGAAGTAAGGGTTTTTTCATGCTCCTGAAATTCATCTCAAATAAGTGACCTTGGTAAAATCGTCATAACTCTCTCTCTGAGTATCATATTGGAATTTCGTAAAAAGTGGAAGATATTTCATAGCCTTTAGCTTTTTTTCTATCAATGTCAGAGGCAAATGAAGAAACAGTGACATGTGGCACGCCGTACAAGTGCGCTCTGCTGAAACAGTCCATAATTAGGGCAGTGTGAGAAATTGGGTATAACTCTCTCTTGAAGAATCCAAATTGGATCAGACCTGTGGCATTGGAAAGAATACTTAGAGTAATACTACAGGACCAAAAATCAGATATTGAGGATCTGAAATAACAGAGATACACCAGATTCAATATCGAGCTCCTAGAAGGCAAGAAAAAGCTAGATCATGTGTTGTCAAGGATTGCAAAGGACCAGACTTTCTACGACAGAAAAGAAAAACAAGGTGCAGAAGAGGGTAGCATGACAAGAGCAGTAACCAAGGTACATAATAGCAGCAAGAATTTCATCATATGAAGTCTTCAAGTGGGCAGCACTGCATATAATCATTGTAAAGGTATCATTGTATTTAGTCATTGTAAATACATTATTGTACAAATTGTACTAGTGTCTATCTGCCAAGGGTTGAAGAGGCAGTGTTGGGAGGTCTAGGATCATCATTAGGTGGTTGTGTCAAAGTTGGGGTTATGATCTAGTATATCTTCTTCTTCTACATCATTCTATATCATTGTAAAGTGGACCATTTTCTCTGGTACAGGAGTCCATTCTTCTTTTATTCTTCTATAGGGTGGTAGGGTGGTGCTAGGGTGAGTTGTAGCTCATTGGGTGTTGGGGCATCCATTCAGTGACTACTAAATAATCTCAGGCATTGGAGCATCCATCCAATGGGATCTGGAGAAGAATGCTTTTCTAGATTCTAGGAAGTCAGAGCTTTATTTTCAATTGGAGTTGAAAAGAATTATTCGAAAAGCATTAGGTGGTTTTTGTCTGGGAGTGGGTTTCCACCTTAAAAACTGTGTGCATTTTTGTTCCTCTTGTTTGATGCTATCATTGTACAAACATTGATAATAATTCAAGATTAAATAATGCTCTAATTGAAAGAAATATTGATTCACCCCCCCTCTCAGTATTTCCAACAAGATGTACAAGTATTCCAAAAGACATTGACAAGTTAAACATGAGAAGACAACTTCTTCTCAAGTTCTCTTGAGCCTAGGATAAGAGTATTGGACAGAGAGGTAATTCAATGAACTTATGCAAACACAGTAAAAAATGTTAGTGACTAATGACTAGCAAGTAATACCCTATAGATACAAGTCAGGTTGCTCCTGGTTTCAAAAGATTCAAAAGGGTATTCTATCAACAAGATACACATCTCAGAGCATGCCCCTCATGGCATATTGTCAATTTTTCACTTTTTATTACTTAGTGTGATATACCAAGCAGAGATATGCATTAAAATGAAAGATGACATAGTTTGAAAAGAGATGAAATAGCATGACTATGTTAACCTCCTCCAAACATGAGCAGATCGTTAGGTCATTTGTTGTAAACCTCCTTCATTTAACAAGCAGAGGGTCAGGAATAGAGGTATGGCCTCATTCAAAGAGCACAAGGCTAAAAATGTTGCAAATGGCCTAAAAAACTTGTTTACACCTTTTTATCCAATGGATGAAACCATTGATACAGCAGTGGCGTTTCAAGGAATGCTCACATGGTTTCACTATTTGAAAGACAGAGTGGAAATTAGTAGAAAACAATTCAAGGTTTATGAGTTGAGGGCTGGTGTTAAACATAAGCCAAGAAGGGATATTATGGTATTCAAAGAAGCTTTTTTTTTCTTCTATCAAATATCTCCTTCAAAGAAAATCTGAAGCTAAAGTGAACAAAACTTGGAACAAGCTCATCAATGTGAGGAGAGGATATGAATCAAGCCATTGGTGAGTTCAAACAAAGATTCATCCAAAATCAAAGGAAAATTTCCAAGGGCGCCTAACAGTTTTTTATCAACTTCACAAGGGGATTAAATCATCATCAAACATCAAGAGATTTGAATTTCCAAAATGAGTTCTAAAATTGTAAATCATTTCCTTCCAAGAGATATGGCAAAAGATGCATCAACAGTCCTTGATATGGCTCCTAAGCATTTCCCTTTAAAGGACAAATAGTGACAGAGTTATTTCCTAAGTGAAAAGGTAGTGAAAGGGGTTTTGTTTCTTAAAGAGGCCTTTTTACTTCAATGAAAACCATGATTATGGTGTCTTCAAAAAGAGGCTAACCATAGCATTTTGTTATAACTTGATCGAAGATGGGTCTTTGTAATGTTTAAAGGTGATGAAATTACAAAAAAAGTGATTGATGTTTTGACAAAACAAAAAGGCCTTTTAAAAACATATAAACCCTCCAAAGCATGATATGAGGACATTTGAATTTTCTTTCAAATAAAAGGGCAGAGAGATCGTTTCAAAGGCCTCATTTGTAATCTCAAGAGCCAAAGAAAATGCCCATTGACTACTCGCTGGAGAAACCAAGTCATTTCGGCATTTCTTCAAGTTTTTTTGAGCTCAGACCTGCGCGACGCGCCTGTAGAAGTGCGCGGCGCACCTGTGAGCGCATATACACAGAGTTTTAAAGGTTGCGCGGTGCGCCTATGTGCCCGTTCACTCACCACCCGAAACTGACCCGACAGTCTCTATTGCGCGGCGCTCTCGGTGGCAAATGGCCCGCTCCTCCTTTGTTTCCAAAAAAACACTCTTAAAAGGGTGCTCCGAAGATCAAAAATACCCATAAGCATTGTTCAAGGTATTTTCCTTACTTCTTGGTAGTTTTTGAAGTTTAAAGGCGGTGTATGCTTGCTATGTTTTCAATAGAAAAACAATGATAAAGAGGGTGGGGTTTTTGGTCAAAAATCAAAGGGTTTTAGTTGAATGTGGGTGTCAAACATTCACACAATGATAGGAAAAAGTGTTTGATCAGTTTTAGAGAGCCCTAGCTGCCTTTAAAAATAGTGATAACCCACAGTTGCTACAAGGAGAAAACTTTGTTAAAAACTCAGAGGATAAAACAGTGAATGAAAAAGGAGGATTGTTAGACCAATTTGAAAACTCTTTTGGTGTTATTAAAAAGCTAAAAATATACACAGTTGCTGGACAAATAAACAGGTGATTTTAGAGGTCTCAAAACATTTTTGATCATCTAGACAGTGGTAAAGGGGTGAAGGCTTGGTCTTTTTAAAGGGTCCTCTCTGTATTGTGAAATAGTAAACTTGGTGCAGCCCCAGAATTCAAAAAAGGGCAGAGTCTGTGTTGAAAGGTTTTTCATGTTAGTTGAGGGTGTCTTGTTTACATTGTAAAGAATAGTGAATAGAAAAAGAACATTGTTTGGGGGAAAGGTGTTTTTTGTCAAAACAATGGAGATCCTTGTTCAACAAGGAAACACAAACACATCTTTTTCAAAATCTTTGCCCAAACACAGTGATAAATTGTTTTTGTTTTTCATTTGACAAATACTTGTTTGATTTGCATCAAAGAGGCATAGTGACTTATAACGAGGAAAAGGTGTGTTTTTGGGGGTCTATTTCAAAAACAATTTGAGATAGTTTGTCTTAGTCAACTAACAAAGAGTATCCAAAACAAAAATGCCTCCCAGGCAAAACAACAGAAGTGGCCCTCACAGGAGGTTTGAACCTGTTTCAACTGAAGAGGTAAATGCCCATCCATCGGTCCTATTTAACTTTCATGAATTTGGATTTCTAGAGTTTTTTCAAAGGGTTCAGGAGGTGAAAAGCTATCTCCCCTTGACACATCTATGTGCTTTGAGATTGCAAGGGAAACATTTTCAGCTGGCAGGCTTAGATTTCAAGTTTTCTCCTAGATCCATTTCCAGAGCCACCAAAATCCCTTATGTCAGAGAGAAATGGTTTAAACAGAGCCATCTAGACTTAGAACAGTACAAACCCTTTTTGAAGCCGGAGCATCAGGATACATGCCCATCCATCTTTCCTTTTTCATATTTGTTGACTAGTTATGCTCCCCTCATGAAGATAATCATGAAATATTTCACATGCGAGGGAAGGTTCTCCTGGGTCTATGCTTACCATGTCCAGTTGCTCATGCACTTCACAAGAGCCCAATTGTTAAATTTCCCCTTATTCCTCCATAGAAGTATTGAAAAGATGGCCTCCACTATTCAAAAGATACCTCCCTCTCAGCAGTTAGCTTGCCTTTTCCATCATTCCCTCATCAAGATTGTCATTCTTCATCAACTTGAGAAGAAGGGAATCTCTTGGGACACTTTCATTGCACATCCAGTTTTCGCCATTGTTCCTTCATCCCATGCATCTCCTTCACCTTCCACTCAACATCTTTTTCCTTCTTCAAGTAAGCCCATTCCCAAGAAGCTAAAATTTCCCATGATTAGTGAAGAAGAGCAGCATAATGAAGAAGAGCAACATAATGAAGAAGAGCAGCATGATGAGGAAGAGCAGCATGATGAGGAAGAACATCATGATGAGGAAGAGCAGCACAGTGAGCAAAGGCAGCAAAGTGAAGAAAAACATAGTGATGATATGCAGCATAGTGATGAAGAAAAGCGCCATGAAAAAGAGCAAAATAGTGAGGAGGGAAATGATGAGGAAATTGAACAGTTTGATGAGGATATTGGTAGCCCTCACAGTAGCAAAAATGATGAAGATGAAGCCCAAAACATTGAGGAGACAGAGCCTCAAAGTCCTAAAGAAAGCAAAGACAAGATTAAAGAGGGAAGCCCTCAAAAAGACATGCAAGATGACAGTCAAAGTATTCATGAAGAAACTCAAAACAGTGGCAAGGATGATGAGGAAAGTAGCAAGGGCAAAGAGCAAATAGAGCATGTGCTAGCTGCCTCTCCTAGGCAAGGGGCCATGCTTTCTTCTCCAAAAGTGACAAAGCCCCAGACATCAAAGAAAAGAGTGCCTCAAACTATAACTCCAAATGTTACTAGGGCCCTTCGAAGCAAGGGGAAGTTGCCCAAGCAACCCATTGTCAAATTACCCAAGAGGAGGAAGACCAAGAAGGCCACCCAAAGCAAGGAAAAGGAGAAAGAAGAAAGCAGCCATGAGAAGGAGAGGGACTTTGACATAATTCAGATCCAAAGTGATGATAGCAAAAATGAGGCCAGAATCCTAGAGTCTCTCTTGATCAATATAGAAGAACAAATTCATGCTTTGAGGGTAGATCTAGAGAGGTCTACAAACTTCATTCACTTTTTGCAAACAAAAAATAAACAAATGAGTGTCCACATGGCAGTATATGAGACACGCGCCATCAAATATCAAAAAGAGGCCTCCAAGGCACAAATTAAATTGGAAGAACTCATGGGTGAGTTCAATGATAGCGAATATGAATATCAGCCAAAAAGAAAGAGGCCAAGGACCATGGGACTCAAAAGAGCCTTAGAGAAACAAAAAGAGGAAGAAGCTGCCATTTTTCAATCTTTTCCTCTCACTACTTTGCTCACCCAAGAGATAGAAAACCATCGAGAAGCATGGCTTGAGAGGGTGAATGATCACTTGGAGAAGAAGTTGGAAAAGGCCAACAGAGATTTGGACCTTCAAAGGAGGATGACCTGGCACTATAAGAAGCTTAATCAATTCGCTCGACGGAAATTGAAGGCCACACAGGAAAAGCTCAAGGAAGCTCAAAAGAGGTGCCCGGCACCAAAAATGAAGAAAGACACCTCAAGTCTCCAAATTTTGGCCTCAGCCTATCAACATGTTTCTGAAAACCCTTGAGGGTCATGCTCGCCAAAATTGGGCAAAATTCAACAAGTTTTGGTTTTTTGTCATTTTTGGGCTTTTGGCTAAAACTCATGGGCATTTCCATTTCTATTTGGGACATCCTAAAAAGATGAAAATGGTATCATTGGATGCCATAATTTCAGGGGCATCTACTTAGCAATTTTCAGATCAATTGAAGATGATTTGGTCCCCCAAAATGGCGAAAAACACTCACTTTTGCCACACTCTACCCCGTTTATCAGCAAAGTCTATTTTTTGGGTTTTTTCACACAGGTCAGTTTTTTATAGACTTATGGTGTTCAGTTTGGATAGAACTAAGCATTTTCAGAAAATATACATTCAGATATTTCCAACGAGCCATCACGGGCCTCATTTCAACATCGGAAAGGCTTCCAAAAGTTGCCCACAAGATATAAGACTTTCTACTGATATTTTTCTTAAGTATTTTTGTGAAAAATGTACTTTTCTAAAGTGACTTTTCCCCATGTGCGTTTAGCTATTTTTTGCCATGGTTAGTTAGGAAAAGTAAATTTATTTTCCTTTTTAGCATTTTTAAGATATTTTGTTAGATATTTTGTGGCTTGGGCTTTGCAAAGCCTCAAGGACAAATTCAGATATTTTTGATGGGCCCATTGAGATTGCAAGTTGCACTAAGAGATTTTCCCTCATCTTGGCCTATATATTCCAAGAGACTTAATTGTAAATAAGGCTGAACTTGATGATATAGAACAATATATGGTTATACAAGCTTGGAAGAAATACTTATCTCATGCATTGGATAGTTTCTTGAATGTTTTTAGATGATGAAAGAGGACTGCTGTTGGATTCCTTGACTTGGTAAAATGGTATAGTGTCCCTCTCTGTTATGTTTTCTTAGTTTTCATTCATATTTCATGCTCTTTCTTGCTATAATATAGTAGAGAATAGATTTGAGACATGCCCTTGGAGGCACCTCAGATTTCCTGTTTCTTTATAGCTTCTATTTTTTCTTCCTTCTTAGTCATATCGAAGAATCCTTGATTTCTCTTTGATAAATGAAGAAATTGTTTGCTTGTTTCATTTATGGTTTTATGCATGCTAAGTATGATTCACGATATGCCCTGCTTACTCATGGCTAGTCATAGTTCCACCTCTGAAACCTTTCTTTGATTGTCTTAGTTGAACCAAGGAGGTTTTGTACTAATCTTGCCCTTTGCCTAAAACTATGAAATCTTACTTCAAGGTGCCCGATAGCTTGAAATAATATGCTTAGGCGTTTCCTCATAGAGATTTGAGTTATTTGTTTGTCTTAATTGTCTTTCCCCAAATTCTGATAGAAATTTCCTAAAGTTAGAGAGTCATATATCTATATGTATTGCTTGAATGTTTATTTATATGCATTTATCAGTTTATAGTTACATTTCTCATGATTAATTGTTAGCCCTACCATGTTTATGATAGCTATTGAACTATTTATGTTTGAAATCCTCTGTTCTTCACAAATTTAGTGTCCATCCCACTCCATTTTACCCAAAGATCCATTTTACCTTGATCAAATCGGCCCTTCAGCATACCTTGTATCACCATCTGGAGCTTTCTTGACCTTTTCAACCCCATAACCCAGTTGATCTGACATATTTTTACCTATCTTAGTATTTGATCAGTTCATCCCTCGCAAACTTAAAAACAAAACCAAAAACCTACTTCATAACTAGCCTAAAATCAGAAACACAAGAAGCAAACACACAGATATCCCTTACACAAACAGAGAGAGCCCTCTCTGAGTCGAGGAAGGCTAGGTCCTTGGGCTCCAAATATTGGTTTGATGTTACCATGTCACTTGGCTTGCCAATCAACCAAATTACAGGACACTAACAATGTGGAAGACGGAGGATGTTATGGCATACATGGCGTACATGTAACTCCGCCCAAGGAGTATATTGTAATCCAAGTGAGCGTCCAAGAATTCAATGTCTATGTGGACCGTCTTGTTGGCTAAGCAGACCGGTACATTTTGGAAGAGAATGATGGGGGTCGAGGGACGACCGTCGTATGCTCTGAGTGTGATGACGGAAGGTTTGAGTTCAGGGGCTCCTAACTTCTGCCATACATTCTTTGACATGATGCATGTGGATGCACCCTCGTCAATGACACATCAGTGAATAGTGATATTCTGTACCGATACTGGTATCTGGAAGGCGACCATGGAGGGAAGCCTAGGGGTGGCTTTGTCTAAGTCAAAAGCCATCATTCCCGTGTTGGCAGGGTCGACAACACCTAATGCGGAAATTAGGGCTTTCCATTGTTTTGGGCACGACTGCAGTACTTCCAATGCAAACATAGTAGCAGGTGATTGAGCTAAATCATCTACGATGCTATAATTGTGGGCTTCTTTGAGCAGTTACCTACTTGCCTATTAGGCCCTTTTACCCTTTTTGGCAATGGTTCCAAAGGAATCTTTGGAATGGTTAAAGGTGAAGTCAGCGTGATTGTACTAGCCCCTAATGTATTGGTGTTTGGTGGGATGTCGTAGCTGCGATTCCGAGTTTGGAAAAACATTTCTTCCCCAACCATGTAGATTTCATGGTTTTTTTTCCCAGAATCATCATGGTTTTGCTACTAAGTGCTGACCGTTCCTTGATGGGGGAAGGGTTCTTGCATCACCGCAGCTGTCTGGGAAGATCCTCCTTGTCCTCAGTTACTCTGAAGCTTTTTAAGGTCAGCGAGTTCAGGATAGTGGTGAGTATAGTGGTCGTATTCACCACATATTGAACAAGAATGGTTTGTTCATAGAGGTGGCTTTTTTCCTTGCCTTTGGGCATTGCTTGGCTCATGGTTCTGATTCCAGTTGGAGTTACCTCCAGCCTGGGATCGCGGTGGGCGCTGTTGGTTACTCCTCTCCTGTCTAGGGTTCCCTTTGGGCTTGCTTTTTAAATTTTTCTTAACCACATTAGGAGGGTAGTTCTCCTGATCATACTGGTGTGGTTGATTTTGGGAGGGCTACACAAAGTTCACCTGTGCATTGTTTTGCGTATGTGGGTTGTGTGCTCGGGACTAAGAATATTTTTGTCCCATGTTTGCACCTGGTCGTTGGGGGGGAGTTCGTCTGTCAGTATTTCTTACTACATACTGGGTCCCCTCAGTCGAAGGATAAGGGCCTCCTTGGTGATACACTGGTGCCCTATTATTCAAATTTTACTGCTGCATGTGATGACTTTGAAATCCAGATTGAGACATGTTCTGGGTAGATCCATGTGTGTAACTGGGATTATGACTGCTGTTGCCTAGGTACCCTTGGGTCATTAACCCAATAAGTCCGTCTGTAGAGTTAGACGCGCCTAGAAATTCTTGATAAGATTGCAGGTGCAGGGCGTTGGGAAGGATATTGTATATGTATCCTGACTGCATGTAGATCAGTTCAAGCTACTGGGATTTACTGATTGCATCCTCTTCCGATGTGGGGTTGCGTTGCGCCACATCCTTTAAAATCTCTGCTATTAGAGTTTTCAAGAATAAATCTAAAAGGACTCGGTCGCCGAGTTTTTCGTTGCATAAACTGCGACGCTGCCTCCATTCATGGAGATGCTCTGAAATATGGGTAGAGGGGGATTGTCTGAAATGACTCAGTAACTCCATTCTTGAATCGTGGTGAATGGGCAACTGAAAGTATGTGAGGAACGCAGTAGCAAGGGTGCTAAAGGTTCCATGTGAAGCAGGGGGTTGCTCCACTTACCATTTCGTGGCCACTCCCGTGAGAGTGTGTTGAAATAGCCTCAATTGAATAGTATCGTCGATGATGTTATTCGATGAGCACCACAGGGGAAAGGTCATTATATGATTTCCCGGGTCTTCTGCTTGCTTGCCTTCAAACTTTGGTATGTCCGAAGGGAGCTTCGTGGGCATGGGAGGCCAATTGGGGTTGTGTGTGATGGGGTCATTATTGAGCTTGGTCAAATATACTAGATTCAATGCCGCTAAGAAGGGTGACTGGGAGGTTGACGCCATGGCAATGTGTGAAGACACAAATTTCTAGTTAGAACTAGGGTTAGCACGTGACGTACCTTGTTGTGAATTCAACTGGCTTCCTGTATGGGATGCTCTCCTCTGCCCCCCAGGGGACGATGGGGAAGTGGTGTGCGGTGTGGTGTTGGGAGACCAACTAGGGTTCCCAACTAAGGTTGCTCCAAGAAAGGAGGAACCAACCACTGTGGAAATGTTCTGTGTTTGACACCTAAATGACGAAAGACCCGGAACCCATCCCAGTAATGGGGGGAGGTCCAAAAGATGCTTGGACCGATGAGGTACCGTTGGAACCATTTGATTTCGACTAGGTTAGGTTTTGGAAAACATTTGAGGGGATCGATTCTATGATCACAAAAAATTTATGGCCACATACATAAAACAAAGTGAAAATGAAATGAATTTTCCCTTTAACTTAATCTATGTGATCAATCAAGCAAAAAATGGTTTTGTTTGTTTGCGTGTGATACTCAAAATCCTAGAAGACCTATTACATCCTCAAAAACTCAAAATTAACTGGGCCTTGAGAGGATTTCTTGCGAGTGCTGGCACAACGTCACGTAAGAGCTGGCGACGCCCCCAGTCAGTCGAAGAGAATCAGCCAAGGTAAGGGTAGAGGGTCTGGTGCTTGCCTGCATCGTCACCTATAGGGTAAAGGATGCCATAGTTTTGGTCACTAAGAACCACTGTCCCACGTGAGCATTCGAGTCTTGGGCTTCTTGGTAGTCAGATAACAGTACTGAGTATCAGCCGAGTCAGGTAGCCCCAATTGATACCGCATGCACTGCACCTAAGCCTAACCCCCTTTGAATCGGGTCTCTGCCGCACTTGGGTTTTCTTTTTCGTGGGCTGATAGGTGTATTTTAAAGCTCCCTAAATACACAACTTATATGTTTCAATGTAAAGTGTGATCAAGGTAGCTTATTGGATGCCTACCCCCTTGATCTTAACTTAATATATAGATTCTCTTATGGCCCCTGTGGGGAGAATTTAGTGAGTTGGTTTAAGTTATTTTTAGGTGGCTTTCTTTTCTTAGTGGGTGAATGTGTGTGAGTGTATCATGAAAAATCTCATAATTTGAACATATGGATATCGGTGATCCTTTACAAAAGTCCCCTAGTTAAACTATGTGACGTTGTTCCTTGCTCAAATGGAAAGCATTTGCGGATATTGGGCCGCTTCCAAATCTTCCTAGTTAGTCTATGTGAGTGACTAAAGGGAGATGGCGAATCAAAAATCTAGAGCGTTCATATGCTTGTCTAGGGTCACCAAATGGTGCAAAGACAACAGAAATTACTTGCCCTAATTGGCGATTCAATCCTAGTCCCGCAATTTCCTAAATGCAAAAATTGAATTTAAACAATTTATACACTAGCTTATGCATATGTGGTCTTGAGCCACTTAGTTGGACTAGTTAAAATAAGTGTGCATACCAGAATGTGAAAAAAACATAAATTGTTCAGAAAGAAATGGTTAATTTGCCCCCTACTTAAACTCTGTGAACACTTTTTGCAAAAACCAACTTAAATGAAAACTAACTAAATTCCTACAGAGAGCAGCAAAAAGTGAGTTCTCAGAAGCTGTGGGGTATCAACACAGGGGCTTCCCAACACACTTACAAGCAGAAAAAATGCAGAAAATAGGGAGAACAAATCTCTCTGCAATTTGCGTGCAAAAGCCCTTGACAGGTGCGCCTTCCTGCGCGCAGGTCAGTCCTGAACGCACGCAATGCGCCTCTATGAGGAAGCACTGCGCGCAAAAATCCTGCAAGTAAAAATATTAGGAGATTCCTTCTTCAGTCTGCCACTTCAGTGAGTCTAGGGACTGCAAGATGGGTCAGAGGACTGTCAGCTTCACTCCAGCGTAGACAAAGGGTCTCCTGCAAAAGATGGCACAACCACATAAACTTGGAACACGTCAGTGGAGTCGCCAATCCTGTTGTTGTGGATTAGTCGCACAGGTGTACAAAATCGCACAAGCTTAGAGAGTGTGGTCTACTCTCTAAACTATTGGTAACAGGCAGAAAGTGGGGGAGATCAAAAGCACAAAACTTAATGGAAATAGTATGCTAAAGTATGCTTTGATTAAACTAAAAATAAAAACACAAATATACAGAAGCTATATAGAGAGTTCCAAACGATAATAATGCAAACGATAGCTTGATGGCCTCTTCTTATTAAACGTTTGAAATTGAGGAGAAATTTTACCCACTTGCCAAAGGGCCCCTAGGCAATGGCTCTAGGTCCTGATGCAAGGATTTTTCCTACCAAGTTCTGCCTCTGATGCAGTCTCACTCTCTCTCTCTGCTGTGGTGGACTAAGATGTTGGATGGCCAACTATCAAGTTCTCTTTAGCTCCAGCTCCGGGTCACACACAATGTTGGTGTTGCTTGGGCAACTTTGGCCAACATAACATTGTGATCCCCATTTCTTCATCTCTTGGTGGGTTTATATAGGTGAGCTTCAAATCCTCCTTCCCTCCCTTGGTACATGATGGATGGTGACCGAAGGAAGAGGTGTGATTCCATTGTGTGCTCAAATATTCTTTTGTGTGCTCACATAATGTCTAAGGAGGCGCTGGTGGCTATCCTTAGGCGGCTTTCACATAAGGAGTAACTGTCCTTTGCTTGGTGTGGTCCTAGAAAGTGAATTTTTTCCATTTCCAGGAATGCGCGCTTATCGGGTAAAAAGGCGCGCAGAAGGCACTCTTCTCGAAGGATAAAGCACGCATTTGAGAATTTATGACTAGTTTAAATTTGATTTTCTCAAAACCTTACAGATTTTAAATACTTCTTGATTCCATAATGTATTCCTGTCCTGTAAATCCTTGGGCTCGACATTAATTGATGTCGTCTTCTGCTGTACGATTTTCCAATGTTAACAACCACCATAACCTAGCCCTCAAGATATTTTGTGCCATTTCTTTCCCTGCGTAGTGACCTCCTACTACTCTGTCATGAGCTTCTACCAAGATAGCATGCCTTTCGTGCTCCAAAACATATCGCCACGATACTTCATCTACCCCCATCTTATATAATTGACCTGCGATGATGGTAAAGTCTATTGCCCGGGTGACTAACACTTTCTTCTGCTGTACATAGTACTCTGGAGGTGTCATCTCGGTAGTCAAGAACTGAACGATATCAACGAAGTGTGCATCTGCTAACTTGATAGAAAATAGTTGCACATGAGGCAATTTGGCTTCCAGGTCAATTGCCTCCTCGCCACTCTCTATTCGGGACAAGTGGTCCAGCCCATCATTCAACTTTCCTGGATTGACTATGATTTCAAAGTCATACTCCTAAAATAGCAGTATTCATCGACATATCCCCCCCCTCCCCCAAACACAGGCTTATTAACTAGGTACTTTAAAGTTGAATGGTCTGTGAACATTTTGAAGTGTCCTCCTAACAAGTGATGTCGATATTTCTGCAACGCGTAAACCATGGTCAATCCCTCCTGCTCTGTGGTGGAGTAGTTGCGTTCTGCACCATAGAGCTTCCTACTTGCAAAGGCAACCGGATGGTCAATATCTCCTTCTCCTGGTTGCATAAATACAGCCTCGAGAGTAATGCCCAACACATCAACATGAACATGAAATACCTTCTCCCAATCTGGAAAGATGAGAATAGGTACCGAGACCATATTTTATTTTAGTAGCTTGAAGCTCTTTTGAAATTTGTCATTCCAAAAGAAAGAAACATCCTTCTTGAGAAATTTTTCCATAGGGGCAGTAATCAACGCATAGCCTTGAATGTATTTCCTGTAGTAGCCAGTGTGTCCAAGGATTGAGCGCAGCTATTTCTCTGTGGTTGGGACTGGAAAATTTATGATAACTGCTATTTTGTCAGGATCTACCATTAGTCCTTGCTGACAAACTATGTGGCTAAGAAAAATTTTGAAGGGTACACAGAAGATACACTTATTGATATTTAAGGAAATCTGGTGTTTCTGGCAGGCATCCAATATCATGCACATGTTTGAGACATGTGCTTTGACCAGGTCGAAGACAGTCCAATCATCGAAATACACCTTGGCGAAATTGTGAATGAATTCTTTAAACATTGTGACAACGACCAGCGAGAAGATAGAAGGGGAATTTTTTGAGTCCAAACGACACGAAAATATACTAAAAATATCCTTAGGTGTGATTCTTATCTGATGGTATCCTGAGAACTCGTCTGTGAAGGAGTATGCTTCCTGTCCTCCCACGTTGTCTAAGATTTCGTCTGAGAATGGCGTTGGGAATGGATCATGAACATAGGCATCGTTTAACTTGCGTAGGTCCACACAGATCCGAATCTCTCCCTTAGTTTTTTTCTCCTGAACCACCATTGGACTGACCCAGTCTGACTATTCAACAAGTTCGATGATACCTGCAGCAAGAATTTTATCGAGCTCATCCTTAACCTTCTGCTTATACTTTGGGTTCAACCTATAAGGTCACTGCTTTATGGGTCGTGCATCGGGTTTGAGAGTGATATGCATGACCCCTAAGTCCCCCGTGATCCCCTTTAGTTCGGAAAACTTTGTAGGGAACAAGTCCTGATATTATGTAAGTAATTCAGCCACTTTACCTATTGTATTCTCATCCCAGTAGTCCCCAATCTTAGCCAACTTAGGGTGCTCTTTTGTCCCAATGTTAACTTCGCGTAGCTTGAGAGGCTTAGTGACATCCACTTCTTTTAGTGGAGGTCCTTCAACGACGCGCTTCCCTTTCGACTCTGGGATAGAGACAGATCGCAGATCATCTTCACCTTCCTCTCTTGCCAAGCTACGGTAGTTGAAAATATCCTGCATCTTCGTTTCCCATGTCAGCATCTCGAATACTGCAGAAGAGCCGGTCTTGCCAAACACGAATGTATCTATGTCTTGCAGAGCTCCATCAAGTGCCTCAGAACCCCCTATCAGTCTGAATGTTCCTATAAATTCATTCTTCATAGTTTCCCAGTTGCGGGTGCGCTGATGTAACTCCGTATCCAGGTACCAGATAGTAGGGATTGGACCCAACACGTGAGTGAATAAGTGAACCCACTCTTATATAATTCGGTCACCCCACGCCTCCATCCATGTGTTGGTGTCGTGTGTTTTGATAGTTTGGAAAATCAAAAGACAAGTCAACATCAGAACCAATCTTTAGAGTTACAGGATCTAGTCCTCCTGTTCTCAGAGAGGGATCTCTCAAATTTTTGTTTGCAAAGGTTTATCTTGTGTGATTTGAGTATTGATTTTAGACTAGTTATTAAGTGCAAGTGTTTGTTTATTTGTTTGGTTGAATTGATACAACAAAACATGAAAGATCTAGGAAATATAGATAGACAAGGGAAATGTCAGCTTCATTGGGCAATGGAGTCAAAATGAGGCCATGAAAAACTTATTAATGGATATGGGATATCAGAGGGAAAATCTAACTTGGCCACAGGATCCTTTGGTTTTTGGAATGAGATGGACATCAATAATTTGGAAAGAGAAGTTTAATTCTCAACAAAGGGAATTTGAAGACACAATTTGAACAATAAGAGCTATTTGATAGATAGGGCTAACCATGAATTCTACAAATCACACCTTTAAGAAAATAATGATTTTCAAAACAACTTTTAAAATGAAATCTAAGATTCGGGGAACACCCTATTTCCTCAAATATCTTATTTCAAATGACTTAGAAAACATAAAAGATTCACTGATAATTGCAGTCATAGAAGAGGGAACACCTAAATACATCTATGATCACAATTATAATGACATTTAAGCCAACTGTTTAATCAAGGACAAAGGGCAAGATCAGAACAGACCTCCTTGACTCACTGTAAACATATAACTTCAAAGGAAGACTTCAATAACAGTTTTTAAGTGGCAGCAGAAAATCAGGGAGAACCATAAATCATGCTGAAACCAACTATTCGAACTATTAAGGAAATAAACAAGCATGAAGACTAAAGAGAGAGATTAAAGACTCTAAAATACTTCAACAGAAGAAAACATGAAACAGTGAAGGATGAATAGGTCTAAGGTGCTTCCAGGAGTCATTTCTTAGCCTAAAACTTTCAACCTACTGTAGTAAGAAATTATGGAACATAATGAAAACAGGAGAAAACATTAAACAGTTCAAAATACTTCACCAACAGCCAAGCTCATGGATCCAATGATAGAGCCTTCTTAGGAGCAAGCATGCAACAAAATCATCAAGTGTTCCAAGACTTCAATTTGTTCTTCAATTTCAACAGACTATGTATTATTTCAGAGAGTTTCAGTATTACAACTAGTGATCAACCAACCAACCTCTCATCTTCTACAGAAGTATTTATAGAGAAGATGAGGAGGTGGAATGGGATAAAATATATTCCAAGTTCAATTAATACAGTGCACTGTCTCTTGGCCTTTGAGGGGCTTAATGGAGAATATTTTTTATATTTCCTCTATATTAATTGGTTTACATTAAATATTAGGCTTGCTGGAAAGAATTTTTTGACTTCAAGGCTCTTCGTTATCCTTGCAATAACTTCTGCTGACAGTTTACAATAAGTTCCTTTGGTTGAATTAACTGTTCAACTGTATTGATGCAAAATATCTCCTGGTCTGGTAATAAATTCGGCCTTCTTTTGATTGATTTGAGGCTGTAGGTGGCTCTGTGGTAGCTGGGGGATTCAATTAGCCCCTGATGTGGCAATGGAGGCCCTTTGTCTAATAAAACACTTTGATTCCCTTTTAACTGTGTTTTAATTGGGAGGATTTGGATTTTGATAATCAATCTTAACCATAATTCTCATAAATCTGTCTTCAGTCTTCCGTGCTGGCGCGTTTCTGTCTTTGACCCTGATACTCTTTGATTTGTGATTGACTTGCTGTGTTCGTGGGTATGTAGGGCTGCATAGGGATCGAATGGAATGAATGCCTTATGAACCATTGATGAAACGTAGAGTTGAAACCTGTGAATGATTCCTTTTGATGAAACGAAGGCAAGAGGTTCATCACCCTTTGCCTCTGAATTTCCTTCAGACATAGCGGAGAAACCATTGGAACCTTGCAAAATGAAAATAATTTTATAAAATCTTGCATGCATAGGTTTATTGCTTCAGAAGGCGCATGGGGAGAGTGTGGCTGTTGGATGGCATCATCCAACGGTTGAGATTGATCAGAGGGAGTCAAAAGGAAACAGTGGGAGGAATTAAATTGGAGTCATCGATCGTGCAGAGATCGACGGTCGGGATCAGAGGCGAAAGTCAAAGTGAAATAGAGAGAAATGGTTAAAAACCTTTGTTTTGGAAAAAATGGTCACAAAATATGGTTTGGGGATCGAGATAAACGTGGGCCGTCGGATGAGATCATCCCACGCAATCAACGGTGGAGAAAAAGGTGCCAATAAACCTTATAAAAAGCATCCAGAATTCAGATTTTCAATAGAATTAGGGCGAAATAAAACCCCGGGTCCGAAAATGATGACTGGACAAGGAATCAGAGCGATGAAGTGTGGGCCGTCGATCTGCAGATCAGATCGACGACAGAGATGCTTTTAATACTGCGTCGTACCCTGGTTATTGCACAGGCATCTTCGAAGAGTGATCACCGTCCGATGAGAGACCTCAGATCAGACTGTGTACGTCAATATCGCACCGGGTCCATGTCCGAACTTTAACGCGTGATGATAGCGGTAATACAGAATGGCTTAGAGCCACGTGTCGGCCAGTGAATGGAATCGCTGTCGATCGGGGAAAACCACCTCGCTCTCAAAGGCGGTGCGATCGATTCCGCCCGGTTTTGCAATAGTGAGTGGCTGGTGGGGACCACCAGGGTGATAGACTACGTGCTGTCAATTTGCAGATCAGATCGACGGTGGAGAGTGACTAGAACTTTAAATCGGCGGAAAACCTTAGGAAATAATAAAAACCAACAAATTTGTATAAATTAAGGTTTATATGTCAGGGGTGAATTATTAATTTTGAATACGGCTTGGCACCCGTCTGCGGGGCCGTGGGTTATATGGAAAACCATATGATCGGGGGTTTATGGAGGAAGGGCTAATTGCGATCGGGTGATGCGATAAGTGCTTGAAAGGCTAGCGCTTGGTTCTAGCACCAAGGCATATGGGGGGGAAGGCTTTAAATACTTAGCCCAAGGGGGCTTGAGTCTATAATGTATAAAAATGTGATTTTTATAGATTTTCAATGATTTTCGAAGGAATTTGAGGGTTTCGATAAGGCAAGAAGGGGTCTTAAACCTTTTCAAAAGGGGTTTTGATGAAGGAAAAGGGGGAAAAGATGAAAATTAAATATTTCATGGGGAAAAGAGGAGAGGAAAGAAGGTTAGTTTTGGAAGAGGGGAAGGGGGAAAATGGTGTTTGCAACAGTATTTTGGCTTTGAAATCAGCAGAATTTTTGAATGTGAAATGAGCGCAGCAGTGAAGATTTAGACAGAGGCATGAGGCCTTTTGAGAGTCTTCAAGAGCCAACACTTTTTAGCAATAAAATATGTTCCTTGAAGACTCCAGAAAATGATTTAGCCACCTTTTGGTATAAAAAAATTTAATAGGTGGCTAACAGTGGCTCCACTTGGGGATGGTGCCTTCTTGAAGGCATCAAGAACTTCAGACTTGCCTTCTCTGGGAGGTTGATCAGTTGCCTCATCCATCAAGCTGCCTTTATTTCTGTGGATGATCTTCTTATGCTTTGAAACATATTAGCAGCCATACAAACAATGGATCTCTTATCAACAAGCTTTCTACCTACCCAATCCTACAGATCTAGCATTTTTCTTCATTAGAGTGCACTTGGATTGGAAAAATCTTTTACAACATTTTATTCTTTTGAAAGCAGGAAATCTAATCTATTTCTACTCCTTATTTCTCCATGGACCTAGATTAAACAGTTGAGCCCATATGATTCTCTACCTAATCTACTGTCTGTTGGGATTAAACTGGCCAACAGACCTTATTCTCTAAATTCTACAACATAAATTTAAAAAGAAACCAAGTTAGGATTGAACAGTCTAACTTGATGCTAGTCTGTGGCATAGAAACAAACTGCTCATAGACATTATTTTACAAAATTTAAAACAAAAAGGAAGGTTTAGGATCTAAAATTTCAAAGCATTTCCTTCACCCCTTTTTTACAACTTTGTTTTTTAATTTTTTTTGAGTTGTTTTTCTTCTATCTACTGGCTCAGATTTTGAGCCGATTAGAACCAGTTTTACATCTTTTGTGACTCAGGATTTAAAACAGATTTGAGTCATTCTCTTAGCTTGGAAATTTAGGTTCATATTTTGAGCATATTTGAACCCTTAATTTCTATCCTAATCTATCTACTGATAAGCCAAGATTAAACAGTTTGGCAAATCGAATTCACTTATCCTATCAACAGAAAATTTAAAGCTAATTAGTCAAGATTAGATAGTTTCACTAACTAGAAGTGTGTTCTTCAGGAGTGGCATTTGAGCTTGCACACTTTCAGATTTTTTTCTCTTTTTGGTATGGGGCTATATCTTTATTGTTTTTGACAATTTGCCATCTTTTCTTTCTTTTCTTTGTTTTTGTACTTTTATTTTTATAACTTTGAATGCAATGTTCAGACTATGATATTTATAATGAAAGAATAAAAATGTTTTGAAACTCATGATTCTTGGAAGAAGTAATGCTTTATCATCCTGCCATTGACAGGACCTCCATACAGATCTTCTCCATTCAATTCTTTCAAGAAAAATGTATTGTGACCCCTTTCAACATGGACAATATAGGGACCTTTCCACAAGTTATCAAACTTGCCATGTTTTCCCTTCTCTTCTCTCCTTGAATCCCACTTAAGAACAACATTTCCAACTTGGAAATTGTTTGCCTTAGTCCTCTTATCAAATAATTTCTTTACATTTTCTTGGACTAACTGCGTTCTTTCATAGACTTCTTCTCTGGTCTGCTGTAAATGGATGGTTTGATTGATTCTCCTCTGCATATCATTCTCTTCAACCTGCACTTCTTGAAGGAGCTTCATGATTGGCACTCCCAATGAGGTGGGAAAGACTGCATCCATGCCATAAACCAGCTGATAGGGGGACATATTTATTGATTTCTTTGTAGTTAATCTATCAGCCCATAAGGCATGAACCAGCTTACTGTGCCATAATTTTTTATTCTGTTCCAACAGTTTTTTGATGATATTGATGAGACTCTTATTTGAAGATTTAGCTAATCCATTTCCTTGGGGATAGTAAGCAGTGGAATGGCGCAAGGTTATGTGGTATTTGTAACAGAAATCAATCATCTTCTTAGATTTAAAAGCAGCAGCATTGTCTGTTATGATTTTTCTGGGACAACCAAATCTGGATAGGATACTGGTTTCAAGAAACTTGATAATGACAGAGTCATTAGCATTCTTGGAATGTATATCTTCTATCCATTTGGTAAAGAAGTCAGTGGCTGTGAGGATCCACTTATGTTGAGCTGAGGAGGATGGATGAATTTCCCCAATGAAGTCGAAACCCCATTGTTGAAAAGGTGCCTCAACTCTGATAGGATGTAGGGGTAAGGGAAGAAGTTTTCTTTTGCCATCAAAGATTTGACACTTATGGCAAGACATGACCAAATTCTGAGTGTCTGGGAAAAGGGTAGGCCAATAGTAACCAGATCTAAGAATTTTGTTCGCTGTGGCCTTCCAATAGAGGTGTCCTCCACATTCTCCATCATGCAAATCATGCATGGTTTTTCCTACATCATCTTCAAGTAAACATTTAATCAAAATTCCAAAAGCATTTTTCTAGTATAATACCCCATATAAGATGCAAAAACTCAAAGCCTTTTGTTTCAAAAATCTAGCTTTAGCTTTAGATAAAGAAGGAGGGGCATTTAAATATAAAATCACATAAATAATGTCAGCATACCAAGGAGAACTTAGAAATGTTTCTTCAATAAAAGGAGCAGTAGATTCTTCTATTTCTTCCAACACATCTACCATGTTCATGTCTAGTGCTTAGAAGTTAGACTCAGCCATAAGTTTTTCTAATCCCTACCCTTTAACTAGTTTGGTGGGCCTGATTTCTAAGTCATATTCAAGAATAGTTGCAATCCATTTTCCCCTTTTACCATCAGGGTCTTGACTTAGAATGTCCTTGACAACAATATGTGGAAAAAAAACAATTATGTGAGAGTGTAAAATATAGACCCTAAAGTCCTTTAATGCTTTCACCAATGCTAAAGCTTGCTTCTCCATGATGTTATATTTGAGAGGAGCATCTCTTAGGGCCCTACTAAAGAAATATATTGGTTGTTCTTGCCCCAAGTCATTCTTTTGAAGTAAAAATGTAGCTATTGTATGCTCAGATGCAAAAGAAAATATATAAAAGTCTTTGGTGAAATTTGGACTAATCATGACTGGTGTTTGAGTAAGAGCTTGTTTGACCAGTTCGAATGATTGCTTGGCTGGTAAAGTCCATTTTATACCAACATATTTCTTAAGAATATTTATAATGTTTTTTAATAGCTCAACAAGATTAGGGATAAACCTCCTCAGAAAATTGATCTTTCCAATGAAAGATTGCAACTCTTTGAGGCTTCTTGGATGAATGATTTGTAATATGCCATCTATCCTTGTAGGGTCTATTTTGATTCCCTCTTCTGAAATTATATGGCCAAGAAGTTTACCCTCTTGGAGATCAAAGAGTGTCTTCTTGGGATTCAATGACAAGCCAAATTTCCTACACTTCTCAAGAACTTTTCTCAAGTGAATCAAATGTTCTTCATCAGTTTTTGAGAAAACAGTTATGTCATCAAGGTAAATGATTATAAAATAGCCAATATCTTCAAAAAAGGCTATGTACATGGCCCTTTGGAAGGTGGCCCCTGAATTCATTAATCCGAAAGGCATTTTGACATACATAAAGGTGCCCCAAGGCATGGTAAAAGCAGTTTTGATTTGATCACGTGGGAGCACTAACACCTGGTTGTAACTCGAGAACCTGTCCAAGAGGGATATCCTTTTTTCCCCAACTACCCTTTGAATTATATGGTCCATCTTGGGTAAGGGGTAATTTTCTTTTAAAGAGGCTTTGTTTAAATTTCTGAAGTCAATACAGAGCCTGATTTCCTCTGTTTTCTTTCTAACAGAAACTAAGTTTGATACCCACTCTGAATATCTAATTGGTACAATGATCCCAGCATCATGCATCTTTTCAATCTCTGCCTTAACTAAAGGTAATAAAATAGGGTTTATTCTCCTTATTTTTTGTTTAAAAGGCTTTTGATTTTCCTTCAAAGGGATTTTATGCTGGATGATGCTGGTATCATACGATTTTAGGTCTTTGTACCCCCAAGCAAAAACATCTATAAAATATTTGAACAACTGTATGTATTGAAATTTTATGTGAGCTGGGAGAGTGCTAGATATTTTGATCATCTTGGGTTCTGCTAGACTTCCTATGTTATGCTCTTCTACATTCGTTTCCACAGGCTCCATTCTTGTTTCTTTGGCTACATCGTTAAAATCAAAAAGGTGTTCTAAAGGTGCTAGACCTCTTGGAATTTTATTATTTTTGCATGGTAAGACTTCCAAGTCTTCTTGGTCTACATTGTTAGTCATCTCTACTTTAAAAGGATTCTCATAATGATTTATATCAGCAGTATATGTCATTTCAACTTCTGGGATTTGTTCAATATACAAACAATTTTCTTTATGGCTGGTTTCTGATATTTGTATGTCAAAAACGTTTTCTGATTCTAAGAAATCATCTATGTGTTTGTCCGAGTCAAAAAATTTCCAGTGATCTTCGTTATCAGGCACAACAGGCCTTTGTTTTACCTTTGCGCTAAGTTTTTCATTAATCTCAAGTATTTGGCAGTTGTTGGCATTAAAGGCGATTTCATTTGCTAGATGATTTAGTGCTCTTGGAATAAAAATAAGTTCATACTTTTCAAAGGTTTTCAATAGATCAAGGGCAGCGTTCCGATATTCCCTAAGCCTTAGATTTCTAGCTGAGTACTCTCCTTTGATTTGTCTTATGATAAGTTCAGAATCTCCTAGGATTGATATCCTTTGGGCGTCTAATTGTTTAAGAAATTTTAAGTCCAGGAGGAGTGCTTCATACTCAACAATATTGTTAGTGCATGGGAAATCTAATTTATATGAAAAACTTTGATTCGTATTTTGAATCCAAACACCTTCCCCTGCACTTGTTTTATTACAGGATCCATCAAAGTTTATAGTCCACAGTATGTTTGCCTCATTTACATTTTCTTTTTGTTGTTGATTTCCAATGTTTTGAATTTGATTGAAGGGAAGATTTGATTGTTCTGGTGAACTGATTGGGTCCATGCTTTCCTTATCTTGTTGAGTGATTTAATCTTCGTTACAGAAGATAAAAGAATCTAAACTTGATGAAATAAAATAGATTGGGGAGTTGTTTGGTTGTCTATGTTTCTCACCATGTAATTCATGTGAGATTCCCTGTATAGTCTTATGTTTTGGTTAAAAACATGAATGGTGGCATAAGACATGTCCATTTGAAGGCTTCCCTAAAGTTTGGCTCTCCAAGATCTTGATAAGAGCATGCCATACTTAGGGGGAATGTCAGCCACAACTATGTCCATGACTAAACTCTTAGCAGGGATTTGCGATAAGTTAACACACAAATCTTTGATTAAACCCAAACATTTGACTCTGCTTGAGTCAAAGGAATACAAATCTTTGTAAGGTTTAGTAATTTCTAAGCCTAAGCTTTCCATCACTACCTTGGGAATTAGATTATGTGAAGCTCCAGAATCTAACATGGCATTGTGTAAAATTTTCTCATGTATGTTCAATATAACATAGAAGGGAGGGACAACCCCTTCTTGGTATTTTCCTTCAACTTCTGGAGCAAACAACAACTCAGGTTTGTCATCTGTCAAGTTTAAGGTGTCAGTATCCCTTTCTAGGTTCAAAGATTTCAAAACTTGGTTTTTGTACACTTCTTGGGTTACTAGTTCAGCTAAGGGAATGGTAATTTTTATCTTAGCAATCTCTCCCTCAAGTCTAAAAGGAATAATTGACTTGTTCATGTTTACGTCTGTCTTTTCAATTGAATTCTTTTCAGCAGATTTGATTTTCTAAACCTTGTTTGGACTGGTAATTGGGACAATTTTATTAGGACCACTAGCTGAGGTGCTAGGGGTACTCTGTTCAACATTTGGCTGGACACTTTTGTCTTTGTTTATGTCTGGTTTCTTGGTCAAAATGTTGGTTTTTTCTGCTGTCCTTTTGGGCTGAGCTTTTGTGTTTTTCTTGACAGTAGAATAAGTGTTTTTGTCCTTTGAATTATCTATGTTCCCCTTGCTCCTAAGATCATATTGTTTGTGCACCTCCATTATTGCATTTTCAAACCCCAATCTATAGTCATCAAAATCTTCATAGTTGTTTGTACTTTGATCAGAAAAGAAACTTTGTTCTTCCTCAATGAGGAAGACATCATCCCCACTGTCTGAGCCAATCAAGTTTACATGAGATTCTCCCAACCTTTCCAAATCCCTATCTTCCTCATATTGATCTACATAGTTTTGTTGGGAGGGAGGTCTAATCTGTTGGTCACTTTCTTTTTGCTTATCTTGATTGTTTACTCTTCTATAATTCTGATTTCTATTTCTATTTTGGTTATTTTGAGGTTCTCTTGGTGGCACTCTCTCATTCAAATTTATCTTCTCAAGCATCCTCTCCATTACCTTCACTAGGTTGTCAATTCTTGTGTCAGAAGTTGAGGTTGAAGGTAGTAGGCCATCTTTATAAGTTACCCTTTTCTCTAATCTCAACCTATTTATTTTCTCAATTATGTTTGCTTCTACACTCATAGCTCCTTTCTGCATGTCTTCTAAGGTTAATTAGTCTCTCTGCCTTAACTAATACATCATGTCAGCATCAAGGCCTTCGGGATACCTTACTAAGGCCATGCCTTGAGGAGGTTTCATGTGAGGTGGAAGAGCATTGTAAACGCTATTGAACCTAGTGGAATAGTCATGAACACTCTCTCCTTGATTTCTCTTGAGGCTTCTATATTCTGCTAGTATTTGGAGAGGGTTCCTTTTAAATTCCCATCTGTTGATGAATGTTTGATGCAAGGCAGGGAGATCATTTTTGTTGTTAGGACATAAGTTTTTAAACCACTTCTTTATATCTCCTCCTAAAATTTGGGCGAATATTCTCATTTTCATAGTTTCTTCTTCTATCTCCATGTAATCGAAAGCATCTTCCATCCTATCTACATGATGTTGAGTTTTTGTAGACTCTTTTCCAGTGAAATGAGGGATTTTGGATTGGTAATCATTTGGTAGGGGAAGTAGAGGTTGTGGTAACACTAATGGGGCATACCATGTTGCCATAGCTGGAAATAAGGGTGGATTTACAAGGGGTGGATTTATTGGAGTGAAAGTGGGCTGAACAGGAGTGCTTTTCACAGTGGTAGCATGAATTGGAGTGGAATAAATGCTTGGGCCAGCAAACTGATTTTGAGCAGACTTGTTATGAAAAATACTAAAGTGATGAAGAAGCTGGGAATCAGGAGGAGTGGAAGGTGAGGCTTCTCTACTGAAGCTTTGTTGTAAATCTACAATATCAAGGTCAGTTTGGTTTAAGTCACCCTGAGATCTAGTTCTAAATATGTTCTTTGTATGATGTAAATCAAAGTGTAAATCCTCCAAAACAACAAGGTTTTCAGGGAAATATTTTGTTCTTAAGAGGCTCCTATCAGCAGCTGATTTTCCAGAGTTAGAAGTCTGCCATAGAATTCTCTCTGGATTGTCAATGATTAAAGGAGGATTTGGGGCTGGATGGGATCTAGTATTGATCCTTTGTGAAGCCAGACTGTTTTTCAAAAATGAGAGAGGTTGAGGTTTTTAGGGACTGTTTTTGGGAGCTTCACCTCTCAGGATGTTTCATCTAGTATGGGACTAGGCTTATAAAATTCTTCAAGGCTGGTTAACATAGTCCTAAAGAGATCTGGGAACCTAGATAAGTAATAGGCCTACTGGGGCCAATGGAGTCGCCAAGTGGAAACTATTTAGCTTTTATGAAGGTAACATATTGGATGGTTCCACCACCATGTTTATTATGAAGCCAAACTGAAATGTTTTGGGTTTTTCTGAGTTATTTCGGTCTTATAGGTTATGAGAGTGTCCTAAATCTGATTTAATAGTTATCAAAGGTGTTTAATCATACAGAGTTCACTCTTATGGCTTGGTAACTGATTCCTTCAAGGTTTGATAAGGTTTGATGAGAATCCTAAGGGTTAATTAATTTGTAACTGATTAAATTAAGTCCTCTCATGATTACCAGTTTTTAGGTAGTGCTTGAAGAAGGTTACTTATGTTATACTAGACAGTAAGTGTTTTAATTTTGAAGATTTTACTCAGGGTCCCACCGTGATCGCCATTATGTTGGTGTCTCGTGTTTTGATAGTTTGGAAAATCAAAAGACAAGGCAACATCAGAACCAATCTTTAGAGTTATAGGATCTAGTCCTCTTGTTCTCAGATAGGGATCTCTTAAATGTTTGTTTGCAAAGGTTTATCTTGTGTGCTTTGAGTATTGATTTTAGACTAGTTATTAAGTGCAAGTGTTTGTTTATTTGTTGGTTGAATTTATACAACAGAACATGAAAGATATAGGAAAGATAGATAGACATGGGAAATGTCAGCTTCATTGGGCAATGGAGTCAAAATGAGGCCATGAAAAACTTATTAATGGATATTGGATATCAGAGGGAAAATCCAACTTGGCCACAGGATCCTTTGGTTTTTGGAATGAGATGGACATCAATGATTTGGAAAGAGAAGTTTAATTCTCATCAAAGGGAATTTGAAGACACAATTTGAACAATAAAGAGCTATTTGATAGACAGGGCTAACCGTGAATTCTACAAATCACACCTTTAAGCAAATAATGATTTTCAAAACAAATTTTAAAATGAAATCTAAGATTCGGGGAACACCCTATTTCCTCAAATATATTTTTTCAAATGACTTAGAAAACATAAAATATTCATTGATAATTGTAGTCATAGAAGAGGGAACACCTAAATACATCTATGATCACAATTATAACAACCTTTAAGCCAACTGTTTAAGCAAGGACAAAGGGAAAGATCAGAACAGACCTCCTTGACTCACTGTAAACACAGAACTTCAAAGGGAGACTTCAATAATAGTTTTTAAGTGGCAGCAGACAAGCAGGGAGAACCATAAATCATGCTGAAACAAACTATTCGAACTATTAAGGAAATAAACAAGCATGAAGACTAAAGAGAGAGAATAAAGACTCTAAAATACTTCAGCAGAAGAAAACATGAAATAGTGAAGGATGAACAGGTCTAAGGTGCTTCCAAGAGTCATTTCTTAGCCTAAAACTTTCAACCTAATGTAGTAAGAAATTATGGAACATAATGAAAACAGGAGAAAACATTCAAAATTTCAGAATACTTCACCAACAGCCAAGCTCATGGATCCAATGATAGAACCTTCTCAGGAACAAGCATGCAACAACATCATCAAGGCTTCCAAGACTTCAATTTGTTCTTCAATTTCAACAGACTATGTATTATTTCAGAGAGTTTCAGTATTACAACTAGTGATCAACCAACCAACCTCTCATCTTCTACAGAAGTATTTATAGAGAAAATGACGAGGTGGAATGGGATAAAATATCTTCCAAGTTCAATTAATACAGTGTACTGTCTCTTGGCCTTTGAGGGGCTTAATGGAGAAGATTTTTGATATTTCCTCTGTATTAATTGGTTTACATTAACTATTAGGCTTGCTAGAAAGAATTTTTTGACTTCAAGGCTCTTCGTTATCCTTGCAATAACTTCTGATGATAGTTTACAATAAGTTCCTTTGGTTGAATTAACTGTTCAGCTGTATTGATGCAAAATATCTCCTGGTTTGGTAATAACTTCGGCCTTATTTTGATTGATTTGAGGCTATAGGTGGCTCTGTGGTAGCTGGGGGATTCAATTATCCCTTGATGTGGCGGTGGAGGCCCTTTGTCTGATAAAACACTTTGATTCCCTTTTAACTATTTTTTAATTGGGAGGATTTGGATTTTGATAATCAATCTTAACCATAATTCTCATAATTCTGTCTTCAGTCTTCCGTGCTGGCGCGTTTCTATCTTCGACCCTGATACTCTTTGATTTGTGATTGAATTGATGTGTTCGTGGGTGTGCAGGGCTGCACAGGGATCGAATAGCATCAGTGCCTTATGAACCATTGATGAAACGTGGAGTTGAAACCTGCGAATGATTCCTTTTGATGAAATGAAGGTAGGAGGATCGTCACTCTCTGCCTCTGAATTTCCTTTAGACATAGCGAAGAAACCATTGGAACCCTGCAAAATACAAATAATGTTATAAAATCTTGAATGCATAGGTTTACTGCTTCAGAAGGCACGTGAGGAGAGCATGGCCGTTGGATGGCATCATCCAACGGTTGAGATTGATCAGAGGGAGTCAAAAGGAAATGGAGAGAGGAATTAAATTGGAGCCGTCGATCGCGCAGAGATCGACGGTCGGGATTGGAGGCGAAAGTCAAAGTGAAACAGAGAGAAATGGTTAAAAACCTTTTTTTTGGACAAAAATGGTCACAAAATATGGTTTGGGGATCGAGATAAATGTGGGCCATCGGATGAGATCGGCCCACGCAATCAACGACGGAGAAAAAGGCACCAATAAACCTTATAAAACGCGCCCGGACTTCAGATTTTCAATAAAATTAGGGTGAAATAAAACCCCGGGTCTGAAAATGCTGACTGGACAAGGAATCATGGCGATGAAGTGTGGGCCATTGATCTGTAGATCAGATCGATGACATAGATGCTTTTAATACTACGCCATACCCTGGTTATTGCACGGGCATCTTCGGAGAGCAATCACCGTTCGATGAGTGACCTCAGATCGAACGGTGTATGTCAATATCGTGCCAGGCCCATGTCCAAACTTTAATGTGCAATGAGGGCGGTATGACAGAATGGATCAGAGCCACATGTCGGCCGGTGAATGGAATTGTTGCTGATCGGGGAAAACCACCTCGCTCTCAAAGGTGGTACGATGGATTCCGCCTGGTTTTGCAATAGTGAGTGGTTGGCGGGGACCACCGAGGTGATAGACTACACGCCGTCGATCTGCAGATCAGATCAATGGTGGAGAGTGACTAGAACTTTAAATCGGCAGAAAACCTTAGAACATAATAAAAACCGACAAATTTGTATAAAAAAAGTTTTATACGTTAGGGGCGAAATATTAATTTTGAATACGGCTTGGTGCCCGTCTGCGGAGCCGTGGGTTATATGGAAAACCATATGATCGGGGGTTTATGGAGGAAGGGCTAATTGCGATCGGGCGATGCAATAAGTGCTTGGAAGGCTAGCGCTTGGTTCTAGCACCAAGGTGTATGGGGGGGGAGGGTTTAAAGACTTAACCCAAGGGGGCTTAAGTCTATAATGTATAAAAATGTGATTTTTATAGATTTTCAATGATTTTCGAAGGAATTTGAGGGTTTCTATAAGGAAAGAAGGGGTCTTAAACCTTTTTAAAAGAGGCTTTGATGAAGGAAAAGGGGGAAAAGATGAAAATGAAAGATTTCATGGGGAAAAGAGGAGAGGAAAGAAGGTTAGTTTTGGAAGAGGGGAAGGGGGAAAATGGTGTTTGCAGCGGTATTTTGGCTTTGAAATCAGCAGAATTTTTTAGTGTGAAATGAGCACAGCAGTGAAGATTTAGACAAAGGCATGAGGCCTTTTGAGAGTCTTCAAGAGCCAACACTTTTTAGCAATAAAATCTATTCCTTGAAGACTCCAGAAAATGATTTAGCCACCTTTTGGTATAACAAATTTTTATAGGTGGCTAACACCATGCACCCTCGTGTTCACGCAGATCCCTTGGGCCAAGGAACAACTTGACCCGTTGATCAGGAGATCATGTCCAAGTTAAAAAAAATGCTCAAAAATGGAAGTGCTCAGAAATGGTTGCAATCTGAACGACTAGAAAGGTCTCCTCATTGTGATTCTGGCACCGTGAACGGGACTCAAAGCTGATATCGTATGTGAAAGTTATGAAGGTTTGAATTCTCCAGTAAACTCCACTTTTTAGTTGACCAAAGTTGACTTTTTGAATTTGAAAAAAATTAAAAAAAGATCATTCCAAGGAATATTCCATAGAATAGTCCACTGGGACAAATGATATGCAAATAAGTGGCATTGGATGGTTGGACAATGGTTTGACTTTGTTTGTTTTCGACCAATCAAAGGGTGTCACATGGCAAGCCCAAAGGCTGCCACGTGGCCCCAGGCTAGAGATGTGTGGTCAATAAAAATTATTGTGACTTTATAGGATTTGACCCTGGGTCAACTAGCTACCAGCCCACGGGCTTGACCAAGCGGGCTACAATTAAGTCTTAACCAACTATGGTGCCACGTCCTATTTGAATTTTCAAATTGATTTGGGCGGAAAGAGAAAAGGGTTATCCTTAACACCACATGACTTAGGCGCCGTAACTAGGCCCTTAAGCCTCCGACGGGTTATGTAGCCATTACACTTGGTGGTTAATGTAGAATGTGACCAACACATTTTCTGCCCATTTAATGTCACAGATAGCCATGGTTAGTGGGGTGGTTCCACCGACGGATTGGACGGCGGTCACATGTGACCACCCCATCTCAAATTAAATGCTACAGTTTACGGTTCCACCTAACCTGGTGCCAGTTCTAGAATTTTTTGGATTTCCGCCTATTTTGGATCATTAACTGGAGTTCCTCCAGTTTTGGAGGAGGTTTTCTAGTGCCACTGGGAAAAATCTTGTTTGGGTCATAACTTTCTCAATTTTCAACCAAATGGGATGAAATTTTAGTCAATTTTGGGTTTATTGAGCATTCTGGAGAGTTTGGAGTAGGTTTTGGAGTGAATAGAGGTTTTTTACAGAAAATTTTGCTTCAGGGAAGAGGAAACAACCATGAGGGCTATCAGGGAGATGGAGCTGTATTGGGTTGTACTTCACTGTTTAAGGTGAAACAAAAGCCATTTTTAGCTTATTTCTATATTCTGAAGTCAAATTCATAGATTTTTTTTCTTGTTTAGGCATTTTTTTCAGTGTAACCATTTTGAGAAATTCAATAGAGCAAGGACATACCATTGGGGAGCCTTGGACCGACAGATGTAGCCCAAGAGGAGTGAAGTGCCTCATCATTTTGTTGCGTTATGTTATGGTGAATTTTAATGGCTGTGTATTTCTGTTGTGATATGTTAAATAGTAAATTTAAATAACAAAATCCTGACACATAACACTCAGAAACATTACAAAAACTACTTTGTTTAACCTGCAAGTCATGGAGAACTATTTGCACATTAAATTATATGGAAATGGATACTATGCATAACATTACAAATATTTCCATTTTCAGATCAGATGGTATCAGACCTATTACTTTGCATTTGTTCTTGTGCAAAGATATAGTTGATTGTTGGCAAGTTTTGATGCTTACTAGGCTTAAGCTCAAGAGAGGGGAAGAACACTTGGTTAGAGCACAAAGTAATCCTCAACCAAGAAAGGCCAGAGAGCCACATTCAAGAGCCATAGAAGAAGCCTCGAGCATGTCTTCAAGGGAAGTAAAAGTTCTTGAAGACATTGATCCCAAAGAAGAAGAATGGGTGTTCTGAAAGGCTTTCTTGGACATGACGGAGATGGTGAGGATACTCTACCAAGAAAGGAATGACAGGCTTGTTGGAGAAGTGTCTAGACACCAGAAAGAAGGAGAGGGTTCTTTAGGAGGAAAGAAAAGTGATGGCAAGTCAATGAAAGGACACGAAGGAAATGGTGATCCACCATCCCCATCTTCATCCTCTTCCTCTACATTGTCATCCTCTACTTCGATAAATCAATCTCACAAATATAAAACCATTGGTAAAATTCCATTTTTAAAGCTTGATGTTAAATTTGAGTTGCCTATTTTTAATGGTGAGGTCAATTCAGAGAAAATTGACAATTATATAAGGTAGTTGGAAGTTTATTTGAAGATACAAGAATTTCATGAAGACGACACCAAGATTCAATGAGCCTCTTTGAGAATGGAGGGAACAGCATTGGTATGGTGGGAAGCCAAGACCAAGGATGAAATTAAAAAACATGGTAAAATCACTTTATCATGGCTGAATTTATTTCCGCAATTAAGCAACAATTTTATCCATTAGCTCATTTACAAAAGGCTATCATGAATTGGCAAAGTTTTAGACAAATTAAGGGACAAAGTGTTGAAGATTACACTCAAGATTTTAGAAGAAGGGCTTTATTGCTTGGAATTGATTTGAATAGCCAAGAGAGCTTGCTGAAATATATAGGTGGTTTACACAACTATCTTATACATACTATCGTTATGTTCAATCCTACTAGTCCAGACGAGGTTTGTGTCCAAGCCACGCATTTAGAGGCTAGAGGGAAACAATATTTTGATGGGAATGAGGGTAGTGAATTTAACAGCAAAGGGAGAAAAAGAAATGAAAACTCTAGGAAAGAAAAAGGAAAATTATTTTGTAAATTTTTTTCCAGAACAAGCCACGATGGAGACTATTACTGGAAACTTCATCTGGAATTGAAGATAGAAAAATTTAAAACCAAAGATAAGGCCAAAGAAAAGGGAAAAACGGTTGCAATAGCTGAACAATACTTAGGGTCTGAATCAGGAGATGAAACTAAAAGCATAGCCATGGTACTAAAGAACATAAAGGGGAAAGAGATTGTAAAATAAACAAATCCCAATTCTAGCACTTTAAACTGTCACATAGAAGCTCCAAATGAAGAGAGGAGGATTGAGCTGTTTCATGTGAGGATAGTTTCCAAACACACAAAGATAAACACACTATTTGACAGTGGGTCTCAATCAAACCTCATATCATAAGACTTAGTCAAGAAGCTGAAACTTGAAACCATTCCACATCACAAGACATTTCCACTTGGTTGGATTTGAAAGGATGCTAATTTACAAGTCTCAAGGAAGTGCATGTTGCGCTTCGCCATAATAACTAATTATGTTGACAATGTTGAATTAGATGTGGTACCACTTTACATTACAGGTGTGGTGTTGGGTAGTCCGTACTTATATGACAGAAAACCGATCTTCCATCGCCATGAGAAAAAGTATCATCTATTCAAGGATGGCAAGGATTTTATTGTGAGAGCACATCGGAAGAAGCTAGAATACTCTTTGCAGGGAAATTGAAAAGGCTTGTCAATGTAAGTCAAAAGTTGACTTTGTTGATGATTAAACAAAAATATTTTGTACATAATCCTTTTCATGTTATTGCTGATGTAAATAATGAAATTTTTCAGTCTGAAAGCAGGCCGTCTTTAGAAGAAGATGAAAAGATGTTGCAAAAAGTGTCTTTGGTGTCGATCGGTGTAGAGAACAAAGTGTTGGTGCAAAGTGGTGCAAGAATCCAAGAAAGGGAAAAACATGCAAGAAAAGAGGACACAAATTTCAGCAAGGGTCATTGCTGGTTTCAGAATGGCAGGTTGGTATGGCGAGAAAACTTGGTTGGGAATCGACACAAGTACATGGCTCATTCGGAAAAAATTTTCCATAAGGACAATTGGCAAGGTGAATCTTATTTTCAGTTTCCTTTGAAGGTAGACCATTGTAGAAGCAGTATTGTTTCTGCAAATTGTAGTTGATGCTCTGCAAATTTCAAAAATTTGTAGCATGACACAGTCAAGGTTAGCAACAGTCGGTCAACAGATTCAAGGAAGAATTTATATTTTTATGAGAAGCTCAATTTGATGAAACCAGGGAGATTTCAGTGGTTCTAGGTTGGAAGAGTGGAGAATCAGTCTCCTCATCTTCAGTTTCTGTAATTGAGAGAGATTTTGGGGTCCAAAAGCTTCCCATTGTGGGGGTGTGATCAGGAGATCATGTCCAAGTTAAAAAAATGCTCAAAAATGGAAGTGCTCAGAAATGGTTGCAATCTGAATGACTATAAAGGTCTCGTCGCTGTGATTCTGGCACCATGAATGAGACTCAAAACTGATGTCGTATGTGAAAGTTATGAAGGTTTGAAGTCTCTAGTAAAATCCATTTTTAAGTTGACCAAAGTTGACTTTTTGAATTTGAAAAAAAATAAAAAAATAATATTCCAAGGAATATTCCAAGAATATTCCTCAAAATATTCCCTGGAATATTCCATAGGGACGAATGATATGCAGACAAGTGGCATTGGACGGTTGGACAGTGGTTTGACTTTGTTTGATTTCGGCCAATCAAAGGGTGCCACGTGGCACGCCCAGAGGCTGCCACGTAGCCCCAGGCCAGAGATGCATGGTCGATCAAAATTATTGTGAATTTACAGGATTCGACCCTTTGTCGACTGGCTACCAGCCCACAGGCCCGACCGGGCAGGCTACAAGTTAAGTCTTAAACAACTATGGTGTCGTGTCCTATTTGAATTTTCAAATTGATTTGGGCAGAAAGAGAAAAGGGCTAGCCCCAACACCACATGACCTAGGCACCATAACCAGGCCCTTAAGCCTCTGATGGTTTATGTAGCCATTACACTTGGCGATTAATGCAGAATGTGACCATCACATTATTCGCCCATTTAATGTCACGGATAGCCATGGTTAGTGGGGCAGTTCCGCCGGCGGATTGGACCGCAGTCACATGTGATCGCCCCATCTCAAATTAAATCCTACAATTTACGGTTCTACCTAACCTGGTGCCAGTTCTGACATTTTTTGTATTTCTACCTATTTTGGAGCATTAACTGGAGTTCCTCTAGTTTTGGAGGAGGTTTTCTAGTGCCACTGGGCAAAATCTTGTTTGGGTCATAAATTTCTCAATTTTCGACCAAATGGGATGAGATTTTAGTCAATTTTGGGTTTATTGAGCATTATGGAGAGTTTGGAGTAGGTTTTAGAGTGAAAATAGGTGTTTTAAAACAAATTTTTCTTCAGGGAAGAGGAAAGAGCCATGAGGGCCATCAGGGAGATGGAGCTGTATTGGGTTGTACTTCACCGTTTAAGGTGAAACAAAATAAATTTTTAGCTTATTTCTGCCTTCTGAAGTCAAATTCATAGATTTTTTTTCATTTTTAGGCATATTTTTCATTGTGTAACCCTTTTGAGAAATTTAATAGATCAAGGACATACCATTGGGGAGCCTTGGACCGTCAGATGTAGCCCAGGAGGGGTGAACTGCCTCATCATTTTGATGTGTTATGTTATGGTGAAGTTTACTTACTGTGTATTTTTGCTGTGATATGTTAAAAAATAAATTTAAATAACAAAATCATCACACATAAAACTCAGAAACATTACCAAAAATACTTTGTTTAACCTGCAAGTCATAGAGAACTCTTTGCACAATAAATTATATGGACATGGATACTTTGCATAGCATTACAAATAGTTCCATTTTCATATCACCCATACCTCCCTTGGAGTCTCAAATCACGAGATCATCATGCCCTGACAATCCTCCCACTCCAAGAACGCTTCCTTATGCGTCTCCCACCATCGTAAAGGGGTTGCACGCATCGCTAGGTTAAGGGCCCATAACCTTCATTCCCTGGGAACCTCGGCTTCAAATTCCCGCAAAAATTCCATAACATTATCAGAACCATCAAAATAAGGTAGATCTCTTACCTCTGAGGAGATTCAGCGGAAGTTCTTAGTGATCCGAAGACATCACAGCGCAGAGACATTATGTTACCAGTTTTTCCAATTCTCTATCTCCCCATCAAAGTCAGAGAAAAATTCACTGTCCTTTTCCCAGCAGAGTACCCCCTCTGCCATGGGTTTGATCCAATCTTCATCTCGTGCAGTCAACTTATAGATGTGATCCACATCTTCTTCATCACGCACTGGTTCTGTGTATCATTCGCCTTTCGCAGGATCTAATGGTACTATTACCCTTGTGTTGTGTGCTTAAAGGTGTCTTTTAAAACTCCTAATTGCCTCACATTAATTATCAACCTAGGTAAGTCTTTTTGTTTCAAGAGTGTACACAATATGTGCAAGCTATAAACCTATAGAGTAATGATTTAAGATAATCTATTAAATTCAATACAAGAGTAAGCATATGCAATCATAAATATCAAGCTGCAACTTTTAAAGGAAATAATATATCTAAGCATCAAGACTTAATCTCGAGCAAAACCATAATCCAATCTTAAGCAACCAATTCAATTGAGAATAACACCAACCGAGAACATAGTAGTAATAACCGGGCTCTTTCAGTTGGATCTATCCTAATCATACTCTTATCGTAACCAACGAGAATCAATGTCTTAACTGATAATTAATTCAATCTGTAGTGAGCATAAATGAAATAAAATGACAAAGTTGTGAAGTACATGAGATCAGAATAAAGGAAAGTAAACTAATTGCAATGTAAACTCACAGGAAATTAGAAGATATCAAATAGAATAAACTCGCAGAAAATGCAAAGATATAAAACATAATGAACTTACGGGAAATGGAAAATTATCAAACAGGGAATAGCAGTAAGATCCGCCAGAGAGTATATCCTAGTCACCAGCGAAAACTGCCGAGATACTTCAGAACAATCGAATGAACAACAATGCAAGTTATATATTAATCATCAAATTCACTTGTCATTACGATATGATCTCCTTCAGAATAACATTATGTATATTGAAATTACAATTGAGGTCCCCTATGAAAATCTAAATCTCTCCATTATCCCCTCTCCTCCTATCCTATCCTATCTATCTCTAATCTAATAATCCCATCATAATCCCCTTCTTTGATCTCTGTTTTTCATTTAAATACACAGAGAGCAGAGAGAAGTTACAACAGAGATGATTACAAAATGATTCCCATAAAAAAATTGGATTGTTCACAACAAATTGATCAGCGAGATCATATCTAGAATATCTTTCCATCAACATTCAACAGGGACAGGTCAAATTTGGTATTGCAACTGAGATAATTTGGAAATGGCTGCAACAATTAATATGAGAAAATAGTCTTCAGAGAACCTTCCGTTTCTCTTAATACGAACTGAATTTTGGAAAACTTCTCATTGTAAAATTAATTCATTCCGTTCTGGACAAAACCCATGTTTCGGATTTTCCAGATTCTTCTCCATTTTCCCAAAACGTCCAATGCAAAACTATCACTTCTTATTCTAGCGAATTTATGAGTTGGAATATTTAATGATGAGCTGGAGATAAAATCTGTAATTTGGAAAATATCTTGGAGGATAAAATGGTGAGTGATGTTACAAAAAATTTATTAATAAACCATCATTGGTAAAATCATGCATAATTATCATCAATTTATTAAAAATAAAGGAGAAGAAATAATATTTATCCATAAGAGCATAAATAATTATAAAATGGAATTATATGATAAACCATGATAAATGACTTGAAAACGAATGGTAGAAATGGATGAAAAGGTGTTAAAAAGTGATAATAATAATGAGAACTAGAGGCCCAACACCTTGTACCATTATTCTCGAATACCATGCTTCTCTTCTTTAGGTTAATGATGCCCCCCATATCAATTTCCCAATCCAAGCCTAGGAGCACAGGGTAGGGGTCCGCATCTTCGACAATATGAGTTACTTCAAAATTAGCCCGGACCTTAACCCCTACGATATCCACCACAATCTTCGATAGTCTTCCCAAGGGTATGATATTATGTTTATTGGCCATACACAACTGGATAGTGGACCATTCCAACTTAGGTTCCCCCATTCATTTCCAAGTCTGTTTAGGTAATACATTCGCATCTGACCCTAGGTCCAAAATAACCTAATCCATCTCGTAATCACCGATATGCGCAGTCAACCACATCTCCCTACCAGTGCATTTCTTATATCTATAGAGTTTGTGTACATCCTTGACTTCCAGAGGGAGGATAGGTCGTGTTGCACAACTATCACTCAATTCCTGAAGATTTTCCACAGCCTTTGGGTTGTGCAGCAGCTTCATACATGCTTGTAAAAAGGGTTTGACCTCCTCATCTGCCTTGAGGTCTTCAGGCGGCTATGAAGTAGATGCCTCTGCGTCAACAAAGTCTTTGTGAGCTGCAACAAATGTTTATTTCTCCTTTTTTAGATCCAAACCTTCCTGTTTGGTAACTGCTAGTCGGATCAAAGGCTCGGTTGCAATTTTCTCCCCAGGCCCCCCAACGTCCATCCCACTGCGTGTTACGACATTCATGATTGAATCTTTGTCTTGTAGTTCGGCCTTAACCCTCTACACATTCTGTGTAGGTGTCAGCTACTTTTCCTGCATCTTCGCTATCAAAACTGGACAATCTTCAATCGCATGGTCCAACTGCCTATAATATTGGTAGGACTGTCTTGTAGGGTTTGGACAGTCCTTGGCAAAGTGCCCTACCTCCCCACTATTATAACATATTAGTTTCCCTCATCCCCGACTTGTGCTTCCACCTCTTCCGCCTCCCCTGCCCCTTGCTGCGTAGCTCCCTGCACTCGAGAGGGATCTTGGTGAGGATGGATCCGACTGTACCCTATAGATATTCCCTCAATCGATCATCAAATCATGCGTGTGATAGTTCTGTTCATCATGTCCTACCGACCTACAGAACCTGCACCATTGCTGCTTTACTTCTGGGACGTACGCAGCAAGGCAGGGATTGTGGTTTGTGTCATGCAGCCCTACAACACAACAATCATTGCACCATAGTGCTGGCCCACTTGGTCCTGCAACTTCCATAGGGCGCAACAGACTAGGTCCCCTGGCCTACATGTAGTCTGTTAATAGAGGGCAGTTATCCTTGGTGTGACCATTCGTCCTGCATTGTATGGACCATCTTTCAGGGCTAGCCTCTACTCCTCGCTCCTTTCACAGATTCTGGATCTCCATGTGCATCGCCTCTAGTTGTCCTTGGATCTGCTGGATGCCTAGCTGGGTATCATCTCTAGGCATAGCTTCTAACTTCATAGTGACCTCCAGGGATTTTTCCGGTGATTCGAAAGTTTGGTGAACCATAGGTACGCACAGGTGAGGCAGTAGCATAACAATGAACCATTTCGTGTCCTGTCGGTCATCGTACTAAAATCATCCTTCTTTGATCACCTTCTTCAGTCGTTGATCGACCTCCCACACAGACTCAAAAGGCTCTTTCTTGAAATCCTTTAGATCGACCACTATTTGAGAATAGGACTTAGGCTTCTTGAACTGTTGTTTCAAGGCGTTCTTGATCTCTTCAATGGTTGAGTTTGCATGTTGTCCGATGTACCCCATGTACCAATCCAAAGCTCTTCCTTCGAAGGCAAGGGACAACTGTGCCCTCTTTACCGCATCACTAGCTGCATTCTGCATAGTCCATACCGATTCTGCGAAAAACCAGAATTGATCCATGTCTTCATCTCCCACACCTTTAAAGGTAGGAAACTTCATGTGCGCAGCCATGTCGTCTTCTGGTGGTGGAGGTGTAGGTGAATTCTTACCCCTACACTGGTTTGAAAGTGGTGTGGCTGGAGGACTATGTGTAGCTGCTTCTCTTACCAGGTTGTAGACAGATCTACCTCCTTCTTGGTTGGTCCGATAGTATTTACCACTTCGCGTCGTACTCTTGTCCAGATCAGAGGTCATTCATTCGGTGTGGCTACACAGAATAATTTTTTCACATAGTAATATATTAATCAACAATGGTAAAGTCTTCAGAAACTTACCCGTAAATCCTTTGAAGAATCTTCACTCTGCTTCAAGGTAGGAGACAAACTAATCGATGGAAACTTCTGTCACGAATCCTCCTAGCACCTTGTCCACCCAGTGGTCTACTATGCGAGTAAGGGTGTTATCAGCCTTCTCTAACTGCTGGATAAATTCTAGGGTCCACTGTGTGACCCACTCGTCCTTCCAACACTTCTAAAATTTGACCAACCTTGCGAGCCACTCTTGGAGCTCAATCACAATGGTTACAAAGAAAATCTCGTAGATCTCCGTGAAAATATACTTATTTTTCCACTCTTCAGTGGTCAAACTCTTACTGCGGTTTTCATTCACTGCAAATTCCTGAACTTGTTGTTCGAACTATTCATCAATTTATTTTCTTTCAGGTTTCCAGTACGGCCTTAGCATTACTTGATCCCTCTCTCAAAATGCTCCCGGTCCCAACAATGGAACCATTTGTTGGCTCGAGGGGTCTTGACCCAGGTTTGGAGGTTAAGGTTTTCCAACAAACCCCTATACTACTGGCCCTTTCGGCAATGACCTGCTTGCGTAGGCCAAAGTCTCACCCGAAGCAGTATGGGAGGGTGCTATAACTAGGTTTCTACACCCTGGGAGAGGGTAGGTAAGTTAGGAAGGGCTTCGTTTGACTTCGCAAATATCAGATCGCATATTACAAAACCCAGATCTATTAGTCCATTCGCATCCACGTGCACAATACCATATATAATCACAATAATTAATAGATACAGGACAATAAAGCAACTGTCACAGCTATTCTTGCATAAAGTCTAACAAGCAGATTCAAATCAATTTTCAACGCAGCATAAGTACTTAACACAGTTACTTGTGGAGCTCAACATAGAATAATGCACAACATAATAGATATCATAGAGTCCAACAACCTTTCGGTTTCATTAATCCTTAAGATCCTCTTAAAATACCCAAAACCCAACTTGTGCACAAAATAGCAGTGTCCGCATACAACAGGACTAAGGATCTCCGCGCACACAGTCAGCCAGAGTCCTTTCCCCAAAAACCCAAAACAGATCTACTAATTCGCAATTTGCACCAATATTAGTTCATTTTCTGCCTTACAACTCAAAAAAGGTTCAATTACTTATAATACTTTAGCCTATGCATCCAATGGTCTGGAAACCGTGGTTTGCGGACTCTTGGTCTACCCTTGACCCACTTAAAATGCATTAGGGGATTTTACCCACCTCAAAACCCCTGCGTTAGACTAGAAATATAATAAAAAATATACAAAGTGGACTAGATTCACAGCTTTTTAGGAGACTCTGTCCCAACACCTGTCATTCACCAACAAGGATTCCTAGGCCCACTGAGGCACACAATTTGTCTTTATCACAACCTATAGTCTGGAGCAGGTGTTACTAGGCCAATGGATTTATCGTGATCCATAATCTGGTTCAGAGACCACTAGTCCATGTGTGTGTCATTTCGAAGATCCACCCTAGTCAAATTCAAATCCACTCAGAAATCCACCGTAACCGAAGTATGAAAAACCCATCTCATCAAAGCTATACAGAAATCAAAAGGCTAGGTTGAAAGCCAATGTCAAACTTGGAAGACCCATGCCAAGACAACAAGAAACCACATGCAATACCATGCATGCTAGATCTAGCAAGGAAACCACATATGCAAATCAATACCTACAAAGAATCTTGATGTGGCTGATTGATCTTTCTCTTCCTTGATTTCTTTTCCTTTATTTCTCCAATGCCCAAGCTTTCCAAGAAAATTCTAAGTGTCCAAGAGTGTGTGAGAGAGAGAGAGAGAATAATGAGAGAGCTCCAAAAAATGCACTGATAAAAGGTCCAACTGATCCTCAGAATCTTTTTTATGGAATATGCCCCTATTTTCCTCATTTTATATTATTTTCCTTCAAGTTCCTCCTCACATGCAACCTATGACATTCCATTTCCCTTTTCTCCTAATTTCCATTATTTTAATAAATAAATGCGCCAAAAATTCCATTTTACCTTTCCAAAGCCTTTTCGTTTGCCATAATAAACCAAATCAACACCCCCTAGGATGTTTTTCCTAACATTCAGATTGGAATAAGTGTCCAATATGTTGTCCTTTGAGATAATTATAGGTTAATTAATTATGTTGGAGCATCTAAAATATTTTTCTGTTTTTCTTTTAAAGTTTTTTGGATGACCATTGTTATGAGCAGATTTAGGCAGGTGCTTAAACCTTAATAATACTGAACATTTAGAAAGGGATGATTTTTTACCTCTCAACAATAATTTGATTTAAAAGTGTGTGAAAGGAAGATATTTAAGAGGCTATGCTTTGCTAAATATTCAAACGGAATTTTTAGTTGATCATAAGAAAGAAATCAAGTAAACAACGTCTGCAACTCAAAAATATATATTTAACCTTATGAAGATGATTGAAAATTTATAAATATAGAGGGGCTTATAAAAATAAATAGTCCAATAAACCAATCTCTAAAATAGATGATAACTTCAAAGGGGATTTAATATAGACTGATATTTAGTTTTCTCTTACCCAATTTTCTTCATAAAACTTAAATATATGTAGAATAACAAGATGAAATGAAAATACTATAAAAACTCACAAGGGGACAAACTATTTGAAAAAAATTCCATAATCCTTCCATTAATATGTAGTGATTTTAGTTTGATACAATTCTTCTTTTAGAAAAACTCATCCAAGTGTTCAACACTTAATACATCAAATTGCTACTTATTTATACAAAAGTATCTAGATTATAGAAACATCTAAATGATTTACAAAACTAGTAGAGAAATGTGTGGAATTCTTGAATTATTGAGGTTGCTGGCACTATCTTCGAGGAAATGGTTGATGAATTGACCCCAAAATATGTTGTCTTGATGTATTTCTGTTGGAGATGAAATATTTACTCGATGGTATCACAGAAGTGATCCCACCTTTCATCTTTGGGGATAGAAATATTTATTAGCTTCCTATAAGCTTCATCTACTTCAGTGTATTTCTCAAAATTTGGCTTGTTGATGAAGATGTGCTTGATTTCATGTTTGATCATCAAATCAAACTCCAAGACTTCAATGAAAGCTTTACCTATGACTTCTCCCTTGAAACCTGCAAAATTTGATTTATCTTTTTCAATAGTATAAAGTTTGTTACAGTAATCATCCAAGCTAATTAATGTGTCATTGGGTGCTAACAAACTTGGAAATCCTCTTTGATTCAACAAATTGAATCTAATATGAAATCTCTGGATAATATTTTCCAGAGATTGGGACTTAGTTTCCAACTGAGACATTAAATTCCTTTTCTGCAACACTTTTTTGATTTATAGGATAGTCTCTGTCCTATCTACTATCCGGATCTGCTCTAACTCTGACCTGTTTTTTGAATTTAACGCTTATCATAGATGTGGCCTCAGCTGGTTTTTATCCTAGTGTTTTTCTTACTTGTTCAATGGAAGTCTTGCACCTTTCAATTAACTCTTATTCCTAAAAAACAACATGAATAGATGGCTAAATTTCAGTCATGGCATGATTTATATACATCCAAATACTTTCCTCGACTTGGGCTAATGTGTGAGCCATTAATGTCTCATTTTCCAACTTCTCAATCTTCTTGGTAAGCTGATGAGTTTTCTACATTTCTTATACAAAGAGGTTATCATTCTTAATATTCCGTGCTTCTAAGTTTAATTTTTGTTGAATTTTATCATTTTCTTGTTTTTGTAGAGTCAGGTCGTGCATAACTGTGTTCAAATATTTTGGTGTTGTTGTTGGATCTTTTGTTGTCCCTGTAATTGTAATGGGTATGGTTTTTATTGGAGCTATAGATAACTGTGTAGCATCTTGTTTTTCATTGAGTAGCTCATCTCTTTGTTCCTCCATTTTCTTTATCTGTACTTTTTTATCAATGATTAATTTGAGCATATATTCTTTAAGCAGCTCACTATCTCCTTTGCTTGTGGCTCCTTTGTAGAAGGTAACTTTAATTGTTTCCTGAGTGAAATTATCTCTGCATTCTTTCTCTTAATGATTTCTTCTGCTACTTTGATATTGCTGGGATCATATACTGGTTTTATTACTAAGTCTTCCAATGATTTGGCTTTATTATCCTTTGATAATGAATAAATATTCTCCAATTTTAATTGTGTTAAGCATTTGGGAGATATTTTATTAAGTGCCATGGCAGTGTTTGTCATAGTGGAGAAAATCATTTCTCCAGACTGTCTATGGATATCCATTTGATCAATGGGATGTATTTGTTTTCCATCAAATAAGAATATGGTCTTCTTGTAGTCTGAATGATTTTCTGGAAATGGTACTTGAACCTGTAAGAATGCCATTTGTATCCCGCCCTTCTCACTGTCAAATGCTATTAATAGCCTATGCTGAGAGGTGGAAGTATGCTTCCAAAACTGAGCATAGGTATTGGCTTTGAGTTCTTCATTTTCTTCTTAATTTCCAAAAACATACTGAAAATGTTGGGATCCTCAAGTTCAGTTAATTCTGTTGACTATTACTCTTCTAAAGGATTATGTGAGGTTGAGGAAGATGGAGTATTAGGGAAGACCTCTTGTGATCCTGCGAGAACCTGTGAATCAACCATAACAATAGTTTCTTGCTGTGTCTCATTCTGAATGGTGACATCTTTAAGATTTGTCTTTTTCTTCTTCTGTTGAATGATGAATTATTGAGCACTTATTTATGTACATGCTGAAGATGAAGGTTCCTCTCTTTGCCCGTTTCCTAGTTTATTTTAAGGAACTGGAGTGTTGATAGTAGCTGTAGATAGGACTTTATCTTCTACCTCTTGAATCTTATTTTAATCCCATTGATCTTATTCATGAACTTCTCAATATCTGACCTGGGGGTATGATTATAAGGTGTGGTTTTGAGTTACAACCTCAAATTTGAAATTATACTGAATGGATCATACAACCAAGTGAAGTGGGGCTGAAAATTAAACTGCTTAAGGATTAAGTTTGCCTCATTACCTGTTGTTCTGGCATTACATATGAATGGTCCCACTTGAGTTTTGATCTTGAATTATGATTTCCTTTTACCTAAGACAAAATGGATTTCATCCATATTAATAATTTGTATTATATATTCCAGAGAAAATTCTCCTTGGAACATATTTAGGAAGCTTATAGGGAGCCAGTTCACATCCATAAACCCTTATCTATGTAAAATTTTCGAATAAATACTAGTCTCCAGTTTTTTCCTGTTCACTTAGGTGCATCATCCTTTTGATCTTTGAACTGATCCTCAGCTCACTCTAACCACTAAGAAGCTCTGCAAATGTATGAAAAGTACTATCTATGAAGTCTTCAAATTTAAACTATGTTGAGTTTTTCTTGACCACTGAAGTCCATTGTATCACTGATTGGTTTATGCCTTGATCATCTTGTTTCTGCAAATTTATGGGAAACTTGTCTCCTTACTTAAAAAGAGACATGTAGACTAACATGAATGCATACTTAAACATGCCTTCTGTGGTAATCTTCATCATTCGTTCATGCATATTATCAGCCAAAAATTGACTAAAAATAAGCAGTAATAAAGGTTTGTGTTGTTTAGAAAAAATGGATAGAAAGCCTAGAATAGGCTCACTGATCCGGATTTATGCAGGAACGCAACAGAATAAACATATAACCATAAAAACAGAGATGTAGCGGAAATAACACTTCATTTCATTAATATCAAAGAACTGAAATTTGCTTACAGACAGAATGGAAATAAAACTAGCTAGGGCGCTGGTAGCTATCTCTGAGAAGAGATGTGGCGGCTACAGGCCTCTGAACTCAGTTACAATGAGGCTCGAGGGCCTATTTATTATCGAGAAACAATGGAGAACCCTAAACATCCAAAAACCTAACCCTAGGAGATGAAGCGCCAAAACTATGGGCCCCGTTTGGGTAAATTGGTGTTTCAACTTCCCAGGGACGTAACTTTGGCATACTATCTCCGTTTGACGCTCATGATACATCATTAGAAAGCTCTATCCGAGGACTACAACTTTCTCCATGAATATTATTCCGAAACGAAATGATATTTGTTGGAGGCGTGATGCCCAAAAAACGTCGTTTGGCGCCTCAAAACGGCTCCGGAAGTTCAGGACTCGAAAAACTGCTAAAAATAGTAAGTTATGCCGAAACTGAAAAACTGAAAGATACAATGGTGGGGGCCCGAGTGGAATAGGCGGGTGGCCACCAATATCCACCTAGATCATTCCTCCCCCCTTAGGAAGCAATGGTCCCCATTGCGTTAAGTTCCTCCATGAGATGAGGAAATTTCTGCTGAACTTGGTCCCTGGTGAACCACTTTCCTAGGTGCAGGAGTTGGCCAGCTTTGACAACCCGATACAGTTGGATCTTCTGTTGGCGAGTGTTATTGATTTGCATGTCCATGATACAATCTGTGGTGGCCTGTTCCATGCAGTCTGGGTTTAACTCTGTTGGTGTGAGTTGTTCTGCAATGTCCGAGGTGTCCAGTAGAGGTGGAAAGTAAGGACAAAGGCGATCCACATTGAAGACTGGGTGCAGACCAAGGAATGGTAGAATACTAAGCTCGAAGGCATTGTTACCTACAGCCTTGGTGATGGTGTACGGCCCGTATCGGAGCGGGCGAAGCTTGCGGTGAGGTCCAGTGAGGCGCTCCTTCGGCAAATGTAGCCATACTTTGTCGCCCACCTGGAAGTGGTGTGGCACCCGGTGTTGATCATGGCGCTGCTTGTACTTCGCATTGGCTCTGTCCAATATATCATGAACCTGTTGGCGGATGTGTTGAATGCGCTCGATGAAGCTACTTGCTTTGTCAACTTCAGACTGGACATGAGATGAATCGGCCTGAGCAGCTGCAAACGGCATGGCTATGTCAATGGGACATAGTGGTTGGAATCCCAAGCCCACCTGAAAGGGGCTATGGCCAATTGAACTGTGGAGAGCCCGGTTATAACTGTGTTGTACATAGGGGAGGCTCTCGTCCCATGTGCCTGGATGCTTTGAGTTGTACATGCGCAGAATGTGTACAATCATTCTGTTGACGACCTCTGTCTGGCCATCTGTTTGGGGATGGAAAGCTGTGGACTTGGTGAGCTTTGTGTCCAGCATTGACCAGAGGCTGGACCAAAATGTGCTGAGGAACCTGCTATCTCGATCTGATATGATAGACTGTGGGATCCCAAAGTGCACCCACACTCGTTCAAAGAAGAGTTTAGCAGTGGCTTCTGCTGTGATATTCTTCTTACAGGCCGCCATGATGGCCATCTTCGAGAATCTGTCAACGACCACGAAAACACAATCATTTCCATTCTTAGTAGAAGGCAGGCCCGACATGTAATCCATGGAGATGGATTCCCAAGGTCGACTAGGGGTAGGTAGTGGAGTATATAGGCCTTGCTTCTTGATGGTCAGTTTGGAAATGGCACAAGCAGTGCAGGATCTGATGTGCTTCTTGACATCCTTTCGAAGGTTCAGCCAATAGAAATACTTCTGTAGTATTGCTACTATTTTCTCGACCCCTAAATGCCCAACGAATCGACTATAGTGTGCTTCCCATATCATCTTGGCACGCTCGCTTGAAGGAACACAAAGGTGTCCTAGGTGACATAAAAGTGCATCTTGGAGGTGAAAATTTGGAACTTGCGTACCCCCCAAGAGTGCCTTGTAAGTGTGGCCAAATTCTGGGTCACTCTCATAGAGAAGCGGCCAATCAAAAGTCTCGTGCCCACAAGAGTTGAGCACGGTGGTGAGCGCCACGATCGGTGGTCGGCTGAGGCAGTCTGCAACATTATTGGTGCTACCCTTCTTGTACTTGATGTCCAAGTGAAACTGTTGCAGATATGTGGACCACTTCTGATGGCGATCATTCTGCAACTTCCCTTGTGTCTGTATGAACTGCAGGGGCCGGTGGTCTGTGTGGATGATTGTTTCCTTCCCCAAAGTGTAATGCTTCCATTGTCGACAGGCTTGCACAATGGAATACATTTCTTTGTCATAGGTGGGATACTTGCGAACTATCTCAGACAATGTCTCACTGTGATATGCCACTGGATGTCCCTGTTGAGTAAGAACTGCCCCAATAGCATAGTCAGAGGCATCTGTCTCGATCTCAAATGGCCGTTGCAAGTCTGGTAAGGTGAGCACTGGGGCAGAACAGAGGCGATTTTTCAATTCTTTGAACGCCTTCTGTTGAGGTTCCGACCAAAATAATTTTGCTCTCGCTCCTCCTTTGGTGACTTGACTCAAGGGCCAAGTGATATGAGAGAATCCCAACACGAATCTACAGTAGAAATTAGCAAGACCCAGAAAGCTGCGAAGCTCTGTTATAGTGGTTGGGGCTGGCCAATCTCGAATGACTTGGATCATGGTTGGATCCACATGCACCCCCCTTTCATCAATAATGTATCCCGGATATTGAACCTGGGTCATGCCAAACGTGCACTTCTCCAAATTGGCACACAACTTGTGTTGCCGGAGTGTTCGGAGGACTTGTCGGATGTGGTGAAGGTGCTCTTCCCAAGTCTTGCTGAAGATCAGAATGTCGTCCAAGTACACCACTACAAATGAGTTGGTGAATGGCCGCAATATGTTGTCCATCATCCTCATGAAGGTTGCGGGAGCATTCCTCAACCCGAAAGGCATGACTAGCCATTCAAAAAGGCCTTCCTTGGCTTTGAAGGTAGTCTTCCACACATCAGAGGGATCAATTGGTACCTGGTGATACCTAGACTTCAAGTCAATCTTGCTGAAATATTTTGCACCTTTGAGTTGGTCCAGAAGGTCATCAATACGTGGGATTGGGTACCTATTCTAGACAGTGATCTTGTTCAGCGCCCGATAGTCAATACAGAGTCTCCACGTCCCATCCTTCTTCTGTACCAACATGATCGGGCTCCCACAGGGTGATGAACTTGGTTTGATGTGACCTTTTTGCAACAGCCCCTGAATCTGCCTCTTGATTTCATCATTCTCCATAATAGAGCACCGATAGATCAGTCCATTGGGTAGTGGCGCACCTGGGGTCAGATCAATCGAGTGCTTGACCTGACAGTGCAAAGGAACCCCTGTGGGTGAGGTGAAGATGTCCCTGTACTCCTCCACAACCTTATCCATTTGTTGTTTTTGTGCAGAGGAGCCCTTTCTGGAGGTCATGGCCACAGTCTTATTCTTTCCCTGGGGCGGATCATCAGGAAAACGAATTTCCTGGTTTGGGAAATGAGCTTACTACATTGTTTTGAAGTAACCAAAGAGATAGCTGCAGGAGGTGGTACCTCTGGTATCCTGTACAACTTATTTCCCAAAGTAACAATAACAGCACGAGGTCGAGACTCATACACAGCATGACGCTTCCACAAGTATGGTTGTCCTAATAATACATCAGAAACATCAATAGGAGAAACATCACATAATACCTCATCCGTGAAGGGCTTGATGCTATAGGGAAGGCAACACTGCTGGCTGACGCGGAGATCTCGTCCTTGGTGAAGCCACCCGATGGTGTATGGATGTGGGTGAGTTGTGGTCGGCAAGCCCAACCGCTTCACGACGTCTACTGAAATGAGGTTCTTTTGGCTCCCATTGTCGACAATGAACTGTACAGGGGAGCCCTTTACCCACATCTGGGAGTGGAAGAGACATTCCTCCTCCTCTGGATCTTCCGGTTCCTCCTTCTCGATCTTTGTAGTGGGAACAGTGGCATTGGGCTCCACATCAATAATCTATTTCCCTTTTTCATCCCCCTTTTCAGGTTCTGATTCAGAGTCGGAGCATGCATCTGACTCAGAAGCCCTCATCTCGGTCACTAGTGACTGCTTGGCTCGACACTCACTTGTGTTGTGAATGGAGCTCTTATGGAACTCACACCACTTTCCCGTGTCCATCTTTGGCTTTGCGGTGTTGTTCTTTTCTTGTGGCTTTGACGGGTTGTATTTAGCTGCCATGCCTTGGCTCTGTCCTTTGTTTTGCAGTTTGGAAGCACCTTTCCCTTGTTTTTGATTCGCAGATCCAAAGTCTCGCTTCTTCTATTTAAATTTCTGCTCAATCTTGACAGCATACCGGTATGCCGTACCAACTATCTCGAGACTCTAGACTCTTAGATTCACGCTGGAACTGTCTCGCCGTCACAAAATTTCTGAAAAAATAGTTGATTTTAAATCAACGATAACTACCACATCCGGACTCCGATTCGACCGATTTTGTTTTTGAACTTGGGTGATTTTTCAAGAGGAGCTCAGATATATATCTATTCGTCTGAAGTTTTGCACGGAAAATTGTGAAAAATGACAGGAGAGCCGCCATCCATGAATTGTCGTCAGAAAAATTGCTTCAGCATTGCTAATTTTGAATCAGCGATATCTCCCTCATCCGAACTCCAATTTGGCCGATTTTTTTTTTAATTTGAGTATTTTTTCGCAAGGAATCTAGATCTAGTCTTTTGTTTTTCAATTTTTCATCAGAAGTTTCAGATATGAGCTGAAAACTAGCCGCCCAAAAAAAATTCATGGATTTTGCTGAAGATTGCTGCAAAACATTGAAACTGAAATATGTTTCAAATCCTCATTCCCATGGAGGCGTAACCTGAATTTTATACCAATGATACAGATCTTGGGGGGAGGCCCCCAAGATCTAAAATGTTTGAAATGGATCTGACAAGATCTGCAAAATTAGAATGCCAAAAAAAAAGAGAGGACACAAAGCAAATTCCATTGTATCACTGATTGATTTATGCCTTGATCATCTTGTTTCTGCAAATTTATGGGAAAATTTTCTCCTTACTTAAAAAGAGACAAGTAGACTAGCACGAATGCATACTTAAACATGCCTTCTGTGGTAATCTTCATCATTCGTTCATGCATATTATCAGCCAAAAATTGACTAAAAATAAGCAATAATAAAGGTTTGTGTTCTTTAGAAAAAATGGATAGAAAGCCTAAAATAGGCTCACCCACCCATTGGTCTGATTAATACCCTAATATGCAAGAAACTAAAGAAACAATATGTTTGGATTTGTCTAGAAACATAGAAGCTGGGTAAGGGGGACTCTCCTTGGGAATTTGAGAGCCTTTTGGGAGGAAAATGTAAAAAATCTCAGCTCTTTGAGGGAAGGTAAGCTTGTTATACAAATTAATTAGAACAAGGTACAAAAAAATAGTTGAGGGAGTCATTTTTAGGTATAAGTAACATTTGGTTTATGGTTTTAGGTGTAATTGATACTAAAATGTCTCCATTATAGGCCACAATGGTTCTTTGCAATGGATTATATCTGGCTTGACACCACATGACCTGATCTGATAAATAATGTGTATGTGGGAACATGAACATGGGTAATAGGGTTTCCTAGAGGTTGATTTCATCTTGCTGGTCTAGATAATTTTGCTTCAACCATTAGTGTAATTCGAGCAAGTCAAATTCACAATCGGTATCAGAAATATTATAATATTGGTCTACCAATATCATATGGTGGAGGTATAGGGTAGCAGTGGTTTTAGTGTTATCATCACTAGTTGATTTTTCACTGGATGATTGGGCCTTTCCCTTTGGCACCATGTCTAAGGCATTTAAAAATGGAATAACCTGAAATAGGATGAAGACAGATACCTAGGTAAGCAATGATATCCATGAATAATAGAGGGTTGTATCTTTGCTAGGATTGACAACTACAAGCAATTTGCAGCAGCTGAAATTAGTACCTGCAATTGAAAAATAACAGCGCAACTCAGAGAGTCACGCGAATAAGAGTTGAGGTGGATTTATAGAATGAGTGAATTACCATTACAGAATGGGTTTTAGCAAATTAAATGAGCAACAGGAAATTCTCAATGGATAATACATAACAAGTAAATTGGTAATATGAAGGTGGTGAGAAAATAGTGGGATGACAAGTATCACAATGATATTGGTGGTATGAAAGCACGAGAGGTGACGTAATGATCGTTGGCTAGAGTGGAGGAACAATAGGTGGATTTTAGAGAGGGGGGGGGTGGTGGTATGTGGTTTTGAGTAGAGGGGGTGCGAAGTGATGAGGATGAGCCACGTCGCATGGGGCCTGGGAAAAGAAATACCGCTTTTTGGAGCCCCCCACACCCCCGTTGTTAACATGAAATGGGATGAGGGGGTGCGAAGTGATTTCCCCATCGTTGATCCAGGTGGGGAAAATGATGTCTGTTGAAAATTGATCGTGATTTATACAAGTCAAAAAAAAGTCTTGCCATGTACCGAATTTATGAAATAATCCAATGTTTAAGCTTATTTTAAAACTCTAATCATGTTTAAATGACAGGATTAGTTTAAAATTAAATCAAGATTAATATATGGAAACGAAATTGATATCCTAAGGGTGCATTTAATCTAGCAAACCATTTTATTTCCTAAAGTTACTTAACCCTATTCTAGTGCATACATATAATTGACCAAGTTTAATCAGATATGGTCAAAATTTGTCTAATCTATCCTATCTAATAATTTAAACCAAGATTAAACTATTGGGCTGAATTATTTCCTAAGATAAAGACAAAAATTTAAAAATGTTTGATCATGATTATACTATATGATACAAACATGAATTATTTCTAGTGGCATTTGAGCTTGCTCACTTGTACATTTTTTCTTTTCATCGGGTTCTTTCACCATTTTTTTCAAAAAATTATTTTTATATTTCCTTTATTCAATTTTTATTTTTATACCGTCTTTAATAAATATTTAACTTATCAACACCACTTATGTTACAACACCATCAATCGTGGTTATTATTTTTAACTTTTATTACGTGGAATTTTCACCAGGGTTGTTACAGAGCCCTCCCCCTTGGGGGACACTGTCCTTGGTGTTCAATCACACATATATCTCAAGAAAATCATTGGAGGAAAACATATTGCTCATGGAGCTTCGTATAATAGCTTGATTTAGTATTTATAATGATCACCCTACTAAAAAGAAACCCATCATGAAAACACAACAACATGACATCATAGATAGAAGATAACTATACTGACATGACACCATGCCGTTTATTGCATATTTATAAAATAGTTCATGGCGGTATGTAGATCCATAAAAATATGTACATATATCCAAAAATCACATCAAAACATATACCAAAACATCACCAAAACATATGCTAAAAAAAACCAACATCACACCAAAACTGATTTGCCTCAATTGGAAAACAAGGAAGGATACATGGCCCACATCTGATCCGCCATATTCCATGTAGCTTCATCGGGCCCAAAGTGTTTCCATTGCACTTTAAATTGTTCTATTGCTTGATTCCAAAGCATGAGCACCTTTTTTCTGCAATATAAACTAAGGCTCTGACAAGAATTTGCCATCTTGTTCCACCTGCAATACATACCAGTGAATCACATGATCAACATTTTTAACATACTTCTTAAGAAAAGATATACGAAAAAAATCATGGAATTTCACCGTGGAAGGAAATGAAACATGATAGACCACTGGTCTGATCCTCTCAATGATCCTTAAGGGTTCACAAAACCATTGTTCCATCTTGGCACATGATCCAATCCGCAAGGAGTTCTTCTTAGGCTTGATACACAACTACATCTAATCCCCAACCTAAAAATATTTGAACAACTTGTTCCTATCTACATAACTCTTCTGCCTATTCTATGCTTCCTTCAAGTTCTTCTTGATTACCTGCATTTCTTATTCCATTTATGCTAACATCTCTGGTCCAATCAATACCCTATTAACTAGATCCTCTAACTGATAGGAGTGTTGCAACTTCTCCCAAACATAGCCTCAAATGGAATTATCCTCAATGAATCCTGATACCCATTGTTATAGGTGAATTCTATTGGTGGAAGTTATTCTTCTCACTTGCGCTGCTAATGCATTACATACATCCTCAAAATATCCTCTATGATCCTGTTGACCCTATCAGTCTCTCCATCTATCTACGGATGATAAGTTGTGCTAAAGGCCAACTCAGTGCCCAAACCTGCAAACAACTTCTTCCAAAACTTGGAAGTGAAATTTGCATCCTTGTTGGACACAATCATCTTTGGAACATCATGCAATATGACTATGTCTCAGATAAACATGTGTGCTAAATCTCTAGCTGAGTATGTACTCTTCACCGGTATCAAATGTGCAACCTTCGCTAACTTGTCCACAACAACCATGATGGAATCATGTTGTCTAGCTATCCGGAAACCCTATGATGAATTCCATGGAAATTACCTTCCATTTCCACTCTGGTATCATGATCGGCTACAGTAGTCCACCTGGATGTTTACACTCTACTTTAACTATGTAAAAATCCAAACACCTAGCTATAAACTATGCCACATCTTTCTTTATATTCAACCAATAATAGAATCTCTTTACTGCAGTCAATGTATTCTGGTAGCCTGGGTGACCCGAATATGTTTTTTCATGAAATTCCCGTCAAGATTACCTTCTTGAGCTCACTATTGTCCAGCACATATATATTTTCTCTAAATCTAACCTGTCCATCTAATATGAGATGGTCATCCAGATATTGTACACGTGTACCTGTACCACATGTCCCTATGCATATTCCAAAATCTGTACCTGTACAAACACCTGTACCTATACATGTACTCTGATTCATCTAGTGCACAATATCCATATACCTGTGGTCCTGTTTACTTTCTAGCAAGATCATATCCTGTAAGTCTATCCCATAAGAGCTCATCACTACTATATATACCTGTACACTCCTACTAAGAGCATCTGTGACCCTGTTCTCCTTTTCGTTTATGTACCTGATCTCGAAGTCAAACTCGTTGATCGTGCCCAAACATCTAGCCTGACATTCAAATTTGGATGATCAAACAAGTACCTCAACCCAATGTGTTCACTCATAATTACAAACTGCCTACCAATAATATAGTGCCTCCACATCTTCAATTCATGAATTATCACTGCTATCTTGAGATCATGTGTTAGGTAGCTCTTCTCATGTTCATTTAGCCTATGTGACTCATAACATACCACCTATCCATCCTGCATAAGGAAACCACCAAGTCCTCTCTTTCAAGCATCTGTACACACTACAAAATCCTTGTCCAGATCTGCAATCTTTAACACTGGAGCATGTGTCAACAATAGCTTAAGGTTCTCAAAACTAGTCGCACACTCCTCTATCCAATCAAAAAACTTACCTTTCCTCTGCAATTAACCTCCTATAGTAACTTGTCATAAGTTCCTGATGAGCCTCCTGTAGTAACCATTTAATCCCATGAATGATCTCACCTCATCTACATTCTTAGGAGATACCCACTCCATTATGGCCTTTATCTTCTCTATAAAACTACATTTATTTGAGTTGAACATACAATTGATGCTTTCTCAAAAAATTCAATATTGTTGCCAAATTCTCAACATGCTCTTCCTCATTTTTATAATACACCAATATATCATCGATAAACACAATCACAAACTTGTCCAATTAAGGACGCAACATATTGTTCATCAAACACATAAATATAGGTTGGGCATTAGTCAAAACGGATGAAACTACAACAAACTCATAATTCCCATACCCGGTCCTGAATGCGGTATTGTAGATGTCCTCTTCTTTGATGTGTACTTGATGATATCCCAATCTCAAGTTGACCTTAGAGAAAATTGCTGCTCCCTTCAGCTGAATGAAAAAATCAGCAATCCTCGGTAATGGGTACCTATTATTGATGGTCACTTTGTTTAGCTTCATGTAATCAATACATAGTCTAAAAGTTCCATCCTTCTTGTGGCCTATGTCCCTGTCCAACTGTGTTAATCTTCTTTTGCAGGGCTACATTTCCTTTCCCATATTCATTATGAGGCCTTGCTCTCTTAGGCTGCCATTTACCTTTACCTTGGTCTTTCCCTTTCCATCCTTTTTTAGCCTCATTCTTTCGCTTTGACTATTCATAGTAATGTTTCAGCTTCCCGATGAATTCCTCAAGTGACTGAGGCTCATCATACTCAATCTGATCTCTAAATGCTAATGGAAAATTACTGACAAACCATTGAAATTGATCCTTCTCATCCTTAAGATATGACACATACCTCAGCTCCAGGAACATGGTTGTGTACTCTTCATCTATCATTGACCCCATCTTTAGCTCATAAAATTCTTTGGCCTTATTTTCATAGTACCTATCTTAAAAGTACTTCTTCCTGAAAAGTTTCTTGAACTCATGTCAGCTCAAGTCCTCCATTCTAATGTATCTAAACCACTTCAAATATTCCCACCATATGTCTGCTTTACCTTTCAAACTCAAGATAGAAATTCTAGCCTTCATATTATTTGAGTACTCATTCAACTCAAATAATTCTTTCATTCCAAGTATCCAAGCCTTTGAATCTTCTATTTTCTTCAAGTTTCCATCAAAAGTAGGTGGTCTGGCTTTCTTAAATTCATCTGGAAAGTATCCCCTATCACTCCTCTTGTAAGGGTGATACCTTTGAAGATCATGTTGTCTATTTGAACCAGATCTAGAATGGTAGTTGTACTCATCAGCCTGCCTCTCTAGAGTGTCCAATAGCCTACCATCTCTCACAATATCTGCTCTATTTGACCTGTGTCTACTAGGAAACCTATTGCCATATGCCCCATTAGTTTTGTCTTCATGTCCATAACTGATCTGTAATGGCCCTTGTTTCTACAAATCTAACAAGTTCTAAAGAAGTATTGCATTCACCTCTGCTTGTTTCTCTTGTTCTTGTATGAGCTTTTCAGTGTCTACTTTAAAATTCCTTATTTCTTCCTTTAGGCTTCTGAATGTGTCCACCAAATCAGAAGAATTCCCACCATGTTTCTCATATGACTCACGGGGGGAGTCATTGTAGTCTAACATCTTTCTATCCATTTTGATATTTCTCTTGCAAGGTTTAATATGTCATATAAACCAAATAACAATAAACCAACACACCTTAGTGTAATTTGGGGAGGATACTTCCTACAAGATCAATTAATCAACATAATACATGTATAGACATAATCATGACAACATATAAACACACAATTTATAGGCATATAAACATATAAATATCATTCTAGTTGGGGTCTAGTTACCCATGCATGACCATACCAAATGTGCACCAATGCAAGCTTGATCACACACACAACCATAAGTATGAACCATAGAGGAGCATAAGAAACATGTAACCCATCATTATCGACCAATGAATATTCAAATATTACAACTCACAAGAAAAAATGCACAACCATTACACAAGCATGACCCAAAGGTGACCTAGCATAACCGATCAATGCATATACAACATGTCACAATATGTAAGCAAGAGTGCATGCACAATACATAAATAGGAACAACACACAATCAATCATACATTCATGACAACATGTCGACAACAAAATCATCAACACTTCCATGGAGACACCACTGCCACCATGGCCAACAAAATGCGGGCATAAAAACCATATACAACATAGGTATGAGAACCACATAAGAAATCAACATAATGCATGGTCAACACACTAGCCATTCAGTCCGAGAGCTAAACCATGCTCTGATACCACTATGTAACACCCACTTCCCACATCTACCCAAGTAACCATCCAATGGGGGTAAACATATGACGAGTGGCTACTAATGTGAGATTAAACCTCCTATATTACTTTGAGGAAGTGGAACCAATGGAAACATGACAAACAGAGCTTACCCTGCATCATTGACATCCCTAGGAGGTAACCTAACCTTCCAAGTTCATGTTCCCTAAAGGGGATTTTTTTATTATCCCATTTTAGGTTTAGCCGTGGGCATGTAAGGGAAAGGAAGCAGTTATATACCCTTAGCCGTGGGCTTGACTTGTCAAGGTCGTGGTTATGGCCCCAAAAGTTCAATACTGCACCTGTAGTTAAGAGATTCGTGCCACATTTTCAGCCCCTAAGCCCAAGTCACTTCCCATAACTTCCTATAACTTCAGGAGATGGTATATAACATTAAAAAAACACATAGAAGCAATCACATCATCAGGAACTCATCCGACCCCACCTAGTCATGACAGGATTTTCGTTAAACATTTCACAAACATTGCATCGATAGGTGTAAACAACAGAATTAAACATGGGGGTATTTTACAAATCTCATAATAGATAAGAAGTATTGATCCTCTAGATCATAATCTAAAACACAGTCTATTTTACCATAGATACATTGTGCATTCATTTACAAGTAAAAACATAGATAGAGCCATACATCATCACTGATCAAATACATGCTGATAACCAACATAAAAAAAACAAAAATACAATGGATATAATAGCAAATAAATCCATACATGAGCCAATACATTTTCATACCGAATACTAGAGGAGTGAACTAATTATTACTGAAAGTAAAATAGAACCAAATATGGGACTTCTACGTTCCACCTGACCATATATTGGCTAAGACAAATCTCTCTTCAGCCAATCACCCCCATGCCATATTCCAAGCATGAATATGGGACTCATAACCAACCGAAAAAGAACCAAAAAAACATGGATGCTACCAGAGTTCTCCGCCTACATCATGAGGAATTTGAGTGCCTCTAGTCTCTTAGGCTTTATTGTAACCCATAGTTCGATCTAGGGGTCACTAAGCCCTACACCAAGACCATATCTCTAGGATTTACCGTATATCCCGTCATGGGACTACTAGGCCCAACGGAGAGAAATACACCTCTTGGGTTTACTGTATATCCTACCATTCACCGGCAAGGATTCCTAGGCCCACTGAGGCACACAATCTAGCTTTATCGCAACCCACAGTCTCGATTAGGGGTTACTAGGCCAGTGGATTTACCGTGATCCATAGTGTGGTTCAGGGACCACTAGGCCTATATGTTTTTGTCGTTTCAGAGATCCACCCCACTCATCTTCATATCCATCCGGAAATCTAGCTCAACTGATGTATGAGAAACCTATCTCATCAAATCTATACGTAAATGGAAAGGCTAGGCTAAAAACCACTATCACACCTAGAAAAACCCATGCCAAGACAACAAGAAACCACATGAAATACCATGCATGCTAGTTATAGTAAGGAAGTCACATATGCAAATCAATACCTGCGAAGAATCCCGCTATAGCTGATTGATCCTACTCTTCCTTGCTTTCTTTTCCTTTCTTGCTCCAATGCCAAACTGCTCCAAGAAAATTCTAAGTGTCCAAGAGTGAGAAAGAGAGAGAGAGTAATGAGAGAGCTCCAAGAAATGCACTGATAAAAGGTGCCAACTAATCCTCAGAAGAACTTTTATGGAAGATGACTCTATTTTCTTCATTTTCCATTATATTCCTTCAATTTCCTCCTCACATGCAACCTATGACCTTTCATCTCCCTTTTCTCCTAATTTCAATTATTTTAATATATAAATCTGCCAAAAATTCCATTTTCCTTTTCCTTTTCCTTTGCCTTTACCAGTTTCCTTAGCCATAATAAACCAAATCAACACCCCTAGGATGTTTTTCCTGACATTTAGCTTGGAATAAGTGTCCCATAAATTGTGGTTATTATTTTTAACTTTAATTAAATGGAATTTTCACTAGGGCTGTTACAACTAAGTGTTAGAAATATTTGTTTCCTGATGTATCGAAAAACTATTGCTCACACTACACTGAAAATAGCTTCCAATGTTCTCTTATTGTGTGATGGACTTCTTGCCACACCTTCAAATCAAGGAAGTAGTGCATCAAACCCATATCTTCGTCTCGAACTCTTTTTCAAGGTCCTCCTTGAGGGATTAGACCAACCTCTCAGCTGCTGGCAATCTCATATCATCTACATACAAGATTAAGATGAGCAGACTTCCATATACCAAAATGTAGTAGAGATTGGCATCTTTTTCACTCTTAGTAAAGCCAAATCCACTGAGATAGGAATCTATGCAATTTTACCAAGCACGAGGTGCCTGCTTGAGACCGTAAAGGGATCTTTTGATTATACAGTCTCTCTGTCAAATTTCTCAAATCCCTCAAGTTGCTCAATGTAGATCTCTTTATCAACAACTCCATTGATGATATAAGTGGCTCCATAAACACTCAATGATCAAAGAGGGTTCAGGAAAGGCTCAAAAATTAAATTTCGTGTATTAGTATGAAACCAGGGTCAGATTGAATCGATCGTCACAAACTTTCCAATGGTGCAAACTACACCTCAATCTGACATCGTCTGCGAAAGTTATGGCTAGTCAGTGAGAAACCCTTTTTCCTTTCAAGATGACACTTTCTCAATGAGCTCCTCTCAGCTCAAAGAGGAACTTCTACTTTCAACATATCCAAGACCTCATTGGTTTTGGAAGACTATTGTTGAGAGGGAGGTCTCAAGGAGAGATCTCATTAAAGGTGCACTTCAACACACCATGGAGTGCAAATATTTTCTTCCTTTCTCACAAGAGCAGATAGAAGATGGAGGACATCTTAGGATGGATAACATCTCTCATGTTTGTGTTGTAAATTCCATGAGCCATACACATCATGATGGGAGGTTTTTTCCTACCATCTATTTGGGTCCTTATAGGGTCTCATTAATCCTTGAGAAGGGTGCATTTAAAAATCCCATGAAGTGCAAAGACAGAGATTTGGTTTGGGAGGATGGTAGCCCTCATGGGGGGAGTACCAAGGTGAAGAGAAGGAGAAAGCATCCACAAGTGATTGAGTGGATATGGTTGATGAGAAAGGAGCTAGGAGGCTAATTACAGATCTATGACACTGGGCAGCAGGAGGCTTGGCTGTGCTGGTTACTCTTGAAAGAGTTTGGCCATCACTTGGCATACACTCTTCCTAAGAGTAGGAGGATGGAGGAGAGATGGCAAGATGCTTGCATCATTGAGAAACATAGAGTATTGATTCATGGTGTTGATGTGATACTCATATCATTCATTGTGTCTTCATCACATTAGTTGTATGATGGAGGTATGGGGAGGCAGCAAAATATTTTGTTGCTTTTCTTATTCTTGGGAGAGCAAGAGCAGATTTTCTCTCACACTTTGCATGATGTTTCAAGAGGAGGAGATGGCATTATCTCCTTGGATTTTAATGATAGAGAGGTAATTCCACCTTGGGAGGAAATTCTTATGTACTGCAGCATTATGGGAGATTTCTTTGACAATGAGCATGTCAAAGAATGGATCTATGAGTTGGCCAGAGATTATTTGCAGAGGCCAACAATGCTGTCATTTGAGCTCTTAGGGTTATTGATGGAGTTTCCCCAGGATCACTTCATACTAGATGCACTAGGAGGGCAAAGAGGAGGTGAGATTGATGGAGTAGTGGATGGAGACATCTATTATATTGGTATGACCTCACTTGCTATGATCTTCTTGACTTGGATTTCAAAGTATAGGGAGGGTGATATTTATGCAACATATGGTTCAATTCTCTTCCTGGGAATGTGCCATACTACTATGGAGGAATCATTCATATAAACATGCATCATCTTGATCTAAACATATGGTAAGAATATTTTTTTTACATCCATGGATTATCTAACACAACATTTTGATACTCTAACCATTCATATTCAGTGCATTGCTCCACAAAGGGGCAAGTTTGTCATTGGGCTCCATGGACAGAATTGGGACAATTTGTATGATGGAGACAACCATATTTTATATGGCCTTGGGCAAGTGTTTTCTTTCATGTATGATCAATTGATATACTCAACCATTTTCTATTTATCAATAGATATCATGACATATCTAATTATCCATGGAACACAAAACAACTTGCCATGTGATTTTCTGAAGCAGCAGTTTGGAAAACCGTGCTGTCACTATTTGGGAAACTATTGGTACCTTCTTGCACCACATGACACCTTCAGCATTTTCCTCATTTTTTTGCTGATCATGACTTCATTTTCTGATATGGATCAGATTTTTATGAGAAGCATGATTATGAGAGAAACACATGAGTTGGGTGTGTCCTTGAGCGGGGAGAATTCCCACATTTTCTGCACTACATGTTCTAATGGGAGCATGGGAGGATATATGGCCACCACAGCCAAATATTTGTTTTCTCTTGGGGTGGGCCATGAACTTGACATTCATCCATTGTATAATCATGGGAAAGTATCTGATCATGTATTGATAGCACATTCAACTATTTACTATTCATTAGTAGGTGAGATGATTATTGTATGCTAGTTGCCATACTATTTCTGAAGTTGCAGCGGATGAAACTGCATTGTGTCCTTTTGAGACATTATTTGTATCATGCATTATCATGTAAAAATTTCAGCAAAGTTCTCACTGGGATACTCTATGATGACCATGTCCTATTCATCATGGATGAATTGTTTTGGGCCAGCTTGTTCTTCAATGTTGGAGAAGAAATATTTGGAGGACTATTCTTCATTTTTCCAATTGATGGCAATAATTTTGTAGCCTAGGATCAGCAAAAAATCTACACTTATCATAAGTGGAGATAAGGACATCATGGGGTAAGCTATGATGTTTACCATATTCATATTTTCAGCCCACCTTCATTTCTTGAGCTTGAGGTGGAAGGAGATTTTCAGGAGTTGCCATATTGGGAGGTGACTCATTTTGTTTGGATGATTGCTTGGGGATGGAGGATCCACATGAGTAAAATGTTCCTCATCACATTTCATACTCCATGCCTTGGGTGGAGACTTTCCAGTTCTATCCTTGCAGTTTCTTTAGGACAAGCAACATTTGGGATGGGAGGACTGTAATATTCCAAATTTTTCCTTCAATAAATTGGAATATTAATTTTTGCTATTTTCACTTAGGAGTGGAATAATTGGGTGAGGGGGCCCAAACATAATAAAAGCATGGATGAAATCCCTCTAGTATGAAAAGGGATCAGCCTTGGAACTAGATTTCACACCCTCATGTGTGAAAGGAGACATTTACAAAGAGACTAGGTCAAGTTTGACCAAGTCAAACAGCGCAGAGGTATGAGGTGGAAAGCATCTTGTGGGACAACACAAAGAAAGAGGAGGGAATATTCCTTGAAGGAGGAAACCCTAAAGAGTGGGACCCATGGAGAGGGAGCTCTCATGTGTTTAAAAGGAGGGCAAGGAAGCCATTGTTTCTCATGCATATGATTATTGATTTCTTGTCTGCTTAGACTATTTGCAGTCTTAGTTGTTCAGCTGAGTTGCTGTGCTGCTTAGCACAAGGATTTCCTATTTAGGAATCCTTATCCTTTCTTGACAAACATCTTGAAGGAGTTGTACATATTTTCCTCACATCTAGGCTTGAGGCCAAGCATCCTCCTCTAAGACAGTGTTATTTCTGCAGCATAGTAATGTTGTGTTGCAGGGTGTTGCAGTGATGGATCACAACACCTCTTCCATCACTTGTTTTTCAGAGGAGGAGTCTTCATTTCCTTTGGAAAATCATTTTGGAAGCTATCAGAGCTTATTTCAAATCTTGGCACTTGGCCAAATCATTCTATCCCACCTACAGCGCAATTACCCTCTTAGACTGCGTTAGTTTCAGAGTGCACTTATAGTGAGGGATTGCAGTGTTGATTGGAGGGTGAGATATTAAGTGTAAGGATAAGCCTTACACTTAGGAGATCCATTGGAGGAGGTCTACTTCAGATTTTTAATCATCTCCAGCCTTCTCTATTCAGCTCCAGTTTCGAGTTGCAATTGCTACCCAGCAACTCCGACATTTTTTCCATTTTGTATATTTCAGCCAATCCTTCAGAGGATTGATGTATTATTGCTTTCAGGGGTTAGAGCCTTGCTCCCCCACTTTATTTGAGCCATAAATTGTCATATATTTGTATTGATGAAATTTATGCAGCAGTATCTCTTATAAACTGCGCAGTCATAGCCAGGGTTTATGTAGATATAGCAATGTTCTTCTATTTCATGTACACGTCTTGTTGAGGCTTGCATTGCCTTTCTTGAGTGGATGTTTCCTCAATAATTTGTACTCTTTCTACTGCTATAACATAATTTTTTGGCTATCTATATGTTCTTGTCTCAGAGATAGTAAAATAATGTTTTTGATCTATTGTATGTTCATGCATTGGCTCCAGTCCCCTCAACGAGCACATTTTGAGGACATCTAAGTGTGGGAGATCTGTTTAACCTACTTAGAAGGATTTCTTTGGAGCCTCCTTTTGGATTTAGAACCTAGACACATTTTTCTAAGGGATATAGGTCTTGGTTTCAATTCTTGTAGCAGCCATTCCTGGAAAATGCGTTTTCCAGTCATGCCTTGCTAGTTGTCCCGATTTTGGGATGTTACAGAGGCAAGCGAAATTTTTTTTTCGAATGGGGTCTTAGGTGGTAAGTGGTATAATAGAAGGGGGGTGAAAAATAGTGGAAGGGTGAAATGTATTGAGGAGGGGGTATGCGATACCACCCATTTCGAACCCCCCCCCCCCCCCCCCTTATGGTTAAAGTTCAGAATTTGAGGGGGTGAGAAATGAAATGTAGACCGTCAGATGAGAAGGGGTTGAGTGGAGATGGAGGAGAGAGGAAGGGAAATGAGGAGAAGGAAAAGATGTGGCAGGTAAGGTGGGACCGGAATCGACCCTTTTTTATACCCAAGTTCTTCCTTTTTGTGTTTAACCCTTTTTCGAATGGAATAGGATAAAAAACCATTTGCCTAGACTTGAAATATTATAGACTTTACTTCTAAAGCCGCATCGCATCTGCACACTTCACAGTATTTAGAGTTTAATTTTTAAACAATGCAATCGGATATGCGATGCGAAGTGAGATATGACGTGGAGGGAAGGTGGGACGGGACTGCATCACAAATCGCAAACTTTAAATTTAATTGATAAGCATGGGGGTTGAAAATGTAAAACTTGCAAAGTGCGGGAATAGGGACCCACTCGCATCGCAAGTTAAACCAAATAGATTGCGGGCATTTCAAAGGTAAGTTGAAACAAATGTGATGCGATACATTGCAAGTCGGTGATCACAGTTTTTAAGTTTTCTTTGTGATGTGAAAGGTCTAAAATATGTGATCTGCAATGGAGGGTGGGGAAGAAATGGTGACGTGGAGGGATGGTCTCAATTTAATCACAATTGGGGAATAAGGAATATGATGGTAAATGAAACCAACGATATGCGATGGAAGAAGGTAAGGTAGCAATATAAAGCGAAAAAACGAAAAAAGTAAGGTTTATGTGTTAAAACACGGCTGCTAGTGGGTGGGGGGAGCTATGAAAATAGTATTGCGAACTTTAATATAAAATATTTTATAAAGAAATAAGTCCCAAAAGTTATGTATGTGGGTTTTGGGGTTTGAATGGGATTCAGAGCATTTAAAAATATGGAGGAAATGAGAGAGGGGAAAAAAGGGTGAATGACATGATATGGAACAAGGGCAGAAATAAATTTTGATCCCCATCACACCTTATCAACAACACCTCCTTCCTTCTACTAGATGGAAACATATATTGATTCCTTTGAAGCTCTTTACAGTCAAGAGTTCCCTTTATTTCTCTGAAAATAAATGATAGCCATGGAATATTATTTTCAGTAAAAAATATAAGAATAATCAGTCACCTTATGATACTGTGAATTACAGGACTCTAACAGTGGCTCCAGTTGTGGATGGCAGCTCCTTCAAGAGGTGTCAAGAACACTGTAGACTAGTAGCCTGATCCATTGGTTGATCCCATAACTTGTATCTTGATCTGTCAGGCAACTTAGTGACTAGAAACTAGCTTATTGTTCCTCCCGAATTTGACTGATAAAAATAGACCACATTCTTTGCCAACCAGCTTATTAACATACTCAAATCAGAACTGAAACTACAATTGAACTTATTCACTGCAATCCATCAAGCTGAACATACTGTTGCACCTTGAAAACTTGAATGGTGAAACCATAACTAAGCTGAAACTAAAGTCTGAAACGTACTGATCTAAAAAATAAAAGCAGTATCAAACTAAAATTTGAAAGATTCTTAGAGTACCAAGCTTATTTGCAGACCTATCGACCCTACTCTAACTTGGAGATGATATATACACTAAGTGAACTCCTTTCTCCAATGCAACTAATCAAGTAAATGACTACATGATTGATTCTTGTTCACCTTTTTTAGTAGGCTAAAAAATGGGTGACTCCCATCTAACTTGCCTTTGCACATCAGTGCTCAAACTTTTCCTTAAAATCTGTAACAAACGATTCCTGGCATAGCATACTCCTTATTTATATGATTCTAAGAAACCAAAAAAAGGATCTTGGAACAACACTTGGCCCTGAGGATTTAAGTAACAAACTTCATCTAGGGTTGCTCCTTATTCCACTTTATCATGCTCAGGATCCTTTTGGAAGAGAATATCCACACATTCTTCATGGTCATCTAACATGGCATCCTCATTATATATCACTGTGTTTTCCTTAAGAAAAATTGATATGTCTTGATTGAGTTGGCCGAATTCTGTTTGAAGGCCATAATTTTGATGAATAGGAGCACTTTCTGGCAATAGGCCTTCTTGAGAAGGTAGAACAACATCAGTATCAATCTGTTCTTCTATTTCTTCATGAGGAAATGCTTCAGTGTATAAATCAGCAGTAGAACAAATAGACATAATCTCTTCATTACATAAAAATTTAGAAGTTGGCTGCATGCTTAGACTCTAATTGATTTCTTCTTCAGTTAAAGGAGGAGGCAGCCTTTGTTTTCTTTGGATTGAATAAAAAAAAAATTCTTTCTCTTGTGAATATTGATCATGAGAATGAATGTCTTTTTTAGCCTCACACAAAAGAGCAGATGAATTATCATTTGTCCCCACAGAGAGACAATGTGAATCTATTTTCATTTCTTGATGGCTTTCATTTTCAACTAACTTCCCTTGGTTGTCATGACAGATAACTTCATAATGAAGTTCATAAATTGCTTCTAAGAGATCCTCAGGATGCCAATTTCCTAGATCTTCATCAATATTTACAAGGTATTGTATGAGATCTTTAGACTGATCACAACAACTCTCAACTAATGATAACAATGGAGAATATTCTTTATAATGCTCATAAAACACCCTGTGGAAATATTTTAAAGAAAATAAACGACCAGGATTCAAACCTTCATACCATTCCCTCGCTTTCCCTTCTAATGTTGCCATGAACATCTTCATAAGGCAATCCTCATGCCATTTTACCTTCAACTTCCATGAATGTATATGAAATTTAATGAGATGTAACAAAGCATCATCAACATTCTTGTCTTGAAAAATAGGAAGATTCCTTTGCCAATTTACCTGAGGAATTTTGTGTGGGAATGATCAGAACTAGATCATGGACCTAAGTGATAGCTCAAAATTCAAAGTGTTCAGAAGTATGTTGAACTTGAGTGACTGGATAGATGTTGTCTTCCTGATTCCGGTGCCATGAACGGTTCAAAAAACCGACACCGTATGAAGAAGTTATCACTGTTTGAAAAGTCCAGTAAACTGCAATTTTTGGACTTTGACCAAGTTTGACTTGAATTGGGGGAAAATTAAAAAGAGAATATTCTAGGGAATATTCCTTGAAATATTCCCCAGAATATTCCATTCATACCAATCAGGTCATGACAAGTGTCATCGTGTAATTCGGCAGTGGGTTGACTTTTGGGGTTTGGGCCAATAGGAGGTCGCCATGTGGCAGGCCCAGACGCCGCCACGTGGCCCATGCACAATGGTGCAAAATTTTGTGGACTCCCCGAGAGTCGACTGCCTGACCTCCTACACAGAGTTCCCTTGTCTGACCATTGGGTTGTGTTTGGTTCTTAATCCTATTGGTGTGTGGTTTAAATTTATAGTTTACCGATTATGCATATGGGGGTTTGGGGGGCTAGCCCCCCCCCCCCCCCCCCCCCCCCCAATGTGGTCGTAGCCTGGAACGATGGGCCAAACGTTAAGCCAACTCCACAACAGTTAAACCTTTGTGTGGTCACATGGCATATATTTCAATCAACCGCGACATATGTTGTTTACCGATGGTTCCATAACCGTTAACCCTAGAAAATAACACTTAACCTTATCACATGTGCACAATCCATGTTTTAAGCTGATGGTTGGGCTCGGTGGTTGCCCTAACCACTGGGATTATGAGGGTCGACATGTGCCCACAGCCTCCCCTTAACCACAAACAATAAATGCTAACGGTTTGTTGGCAACTTTTTAGGCGGTGCGCCATTGTTGGCGGAAATCCCAAAACTAACTGAAGTTAAGTGCAGTTACTCCACAATTAGTGGAGCTTTTTTGGGTGTCATTGGGAAAAATGAGTTTAGGCTCTATCTTGAGCTAGATTTGACCAATTTTTGAGTGCCAATATTCAATTTCAACTATCGTGGACATTCCAGAGTCATTGGTGAGGGTTACAAATTCATTTGAAGACTTCTAAAGATCAAGAACCTACAGGGAAGTTTTGGGTAGCCCAGGGTCAACTGTGGAAGGAGGCCTAGATTGGGGAGTCAGTGCTCATTTTGAGAAAATGATCAATCCATTTTGGAAGTCTGATATGTGCTGAAGATATTAGGTGAGGCTTCAGGGACGGTAAAAAAATTATGAAGGAGTTAGTTCCATAGAGAAGCTCAGTGTAGCTCAGAGCACCAACAGAAGGAATCAAGTCTAAGGGAGCCTAGATCTATTTTTAGAGAGATGACAGCCATGACAGGGATATAGATGGTATTATAAACCCATTGGTTTAGTTCAGTAACCATTGGAGTTAAGTGTGGAACTTGTAAAAGAAAATTTTCCATAATCCCAAAGAGCCAAGTCAAGATGACAAGAGCTCAAGGAGACGTATCCCACGATATTCAAGTGAACTCCTAGATTAAATTTTATATTATGTGTTGATGTGTATTTGATTCATTATATTTTTTTTGCACAGATTTAATTTCAGCAAAAACAAATGGACTTAAAGCACTTAAAAATTAAAAAAATGTACACTTGTTTCAAGTAAAAATTTCCGCAAAAGTCAAGTACAAGCTAGATCTTTTATTTGTTTAATTGAGTGAGAGGTTCTTGAAAAGAATAAAAATTTATTCAACCCATTTTTAGATCAGGTTGGTATCAGAGCACTTGGTTGCTTGATTGACAAAGAAATAGTTTTCTTGTTTTACTTGAAAGGTGTTTAAACGGTGCAAAGGATTTGATTGTTTGACTGTTTGCAAACTGACTGTTGCTTAAGTTTGCTAGAGGTGATGAGAAAGCTACTAATAGCTAAGTCTAGAAGAGGACTAGAAGGAAGATGGATGAAATCATTTTCATTACGCAAAGGACCTCAAGGCAACCCTTGAAGCACAAGAGGGTGTTTGCAAAACGCTGCTTGAATAAGAGCTTAACTCTACAGCCATTTTGTTCAAAAGATTTGTCAATATTTTTTGAAAGCTTTATGAGTTTTTTTGAAGTTATTTAGTTAATTTTCATGATGAAAAATTCTTCAATTGAGGTTTCAAAATCCTCCTCCTTCACAAAATTCTTCGATGAAGACATGAAGCGAGAATTCTACATCTTAAAGGACATGGTGAAAATTTTGTTTGAATATAGAAAGGAAAGAACTCTACTTCATGAGAAATTGGTTGCTATGAAGCAAGAGATGGAAGAAATTCTTCAAAGAATTCATGAGATGGAGATGCAACTCCATCAAGCCCAAGAGGCCTTAACCAAGAACATGCGTGAAGTAGAGATAATTCACTCTAATTTGTCTTCAGTTTCCTCTTCAGAAAGATGTGTTGGTTCATTTGAAAAGCACACTAGAGGTATAGGGTCCAAGTTAATGTTTAAAATGGGCTATGAAGGCAAGGGTTTAGGAAAACATGCACAAGGCATGATTGATCCTATTTTGGTTGAGGAACTACCTAAGAAATTTGGTCTTCGTTATGTTCAATCTTATGGAAAACACTCGAAAGCCATGAAGGAATATGAGGAAAATCAAAGAGAAATTTTATTCCAATTTCTAAACCACAAACATGTCAAGTTTTTTTTCAAGTTGATTGCCATTGTTTGAAGCCTATGTTGTAGCAAGAATATTGTAAAGATGCAGCTTATGGCGAGCATGTGAGTTCGGAAAGCTATCAAGACAAGGACGCTGATGTTAGTCTTCAAAAGAAATTTGGAACCTCTACTAGTACATCTCCTCATGAAGGTAAGAAGCATGGACATGCAAAGCAGCATGTGAGGTGTAATTCTTCCCATAGGCAAGTTGATTATGTTTCTACAAGGCATGACAATTTTGCTTGCTTGAATGGAAGAAAGAGTTGTTGTACATATTGTGGTCTGTGTAACCATGTTGTTTCGAAATTCTGTAAGAGGATGAAGGCATACATGAAGTAGTTGAGGCAAAGGAAACTTGAAAAGAAGGTGCATAAGACTTGCACACATTTCCAAAAGAAGGTACATGTTGTTTCCCAATGTTGGACATTACATCCAACTAATCATCCCAAGAATTTGAGGCAAGAGGACAGAAATACTAGCAAAAGTGGAACCAAAGATTCCATCGTTGATGTGAGAACGAATGTTTCACATGAAGAATATTTTTAGCAGCAAAAGTTGATGTGGAAGTGGCTTGGTAAGAATTTGTTTGACTTCTTGACACAGTAAGACATACACTCATTTGTACATATGAAAATTTCAGTTATGTATGCATGTTTTCTATTGTAATCTCGTGTTTGTTTGAGCCACCTTGGATCGATGATCAAGGAAGCGATGTTCAACTACCTTCTGTAAATTTCTCACCATAAATTTATGAGTGAGTGCAAGGAAGACAGTTCTTGATAGGAGGACAAGCGCATCTAGGAAGGGAAGCGTCGACTACCTTCGAGTTGTGATTCAAAAGCACTATCCATGCAAGGAAAGTGTATGGAGGTTGAAAAGAAGAGGGTGGAGTAGTCTCATCTACTGTACATATCAGTATATCAGTATTTTGGGGTGCAAAAGATTCCCAATGGGGAGGTGTGATCAGAACTAGATCATGGACCTAAGTGATAGCTCAAAATTCAAAGTGTTTGGAAGTGTGTCGAACCTGAGCGACCAGATTAATCTCGTCTTCCTGATTTCAGCACCATGAACAGTTCGAAAAATTGACACTATATGAAGAAGTTATCGCAGTTTAAAAAGTCCAGTAAACTACAATTTTTGGACTTTGACCAAGTTTGACTTGAATTTTGGGAAAATTAAAAAGAGAATATTCGAGGGAATATTCTTTGAATATTCCCCAAAATATTCCATTTGGACCAATCAAGTCATGAAAAGTGTCACCTTGTAATTCGACAGTGGGTTGACTTTTGGATTTCGGGCCAATAGGAGGTTGCCACGTGGCAGGCCAGGAGGCCACCACGTGGCCCATGCACAATGGTTCAAAATTTTGTGGACTCCCCGGGAGTCGACTGCCTGACCTCCTACACAGAGCACCCACGTCTTACCATTGGGTTGCATTTGGTTCTTAATCCTATTGGTGCGCAGTTTAATTTTATAGTTTACAAATTATGTATATGGGGGTTTGGGGGGCGAGCCCCCCCCATGTGGTCGTAGCCCAGAACCAGGGGCCAAACATTAAACCAACACTGCGATGGTTAAACCTTTGTGTGGTCACATGGCATATATTTCAATCAACTGTGAAATATGTTGTTTACCGATGGTTCCATAACCATTAACCCTGGTGGATAACACTTAACCTTATCACATGTGTGCAATCCGTGTTTTACGCCGACAGTTGGGCTCGTCAGTTTCCTTAAATGCGGGGATTGCGGGGGTAGGCATGTGGCCACTGCCTCCCCTTAACCAAAAACAGTAAATGCTAACGGTTTGTTGGCGGGTTTTTAGGCAGAGAGCCATTGTTGGCAGAAATCCCAAAACTAACTGAAGTTAAGTGCAATTACTCCACAATTAATGGAGCTTTTTTGGGTGTCATTGGGAAAAATGAGTTTAGGCTCTATCTTAAGCTAGATTTGACCAATTTTTTAGTTCCAATAGTCAATTTAGACTATATTTGACATTCCAGACTCATTAGTGAGGGTTTTAGAGTCATTTGAAGACTTCTAAAGCTCGAGAACCTACAGGGAATTTTTGGGTAGCCCAGGGTCAACTGTGGAAGGAGGCCTAGATTGGGGAGCTAGTGCTAATTTTGAGAAAACAATCAATCCATTTTGGAGGTCTGATATGTGCTGGAGATATTAGGTGAGGTTTGAGGGATAGTAAAATAATTCTGAAGGAGTTACGACCATAGAAAATCTCAGTGTAGCTCGGAGCACCAACAGAAGGAATCAAGTCTAAGGGAGTCTATATATGTTTTCAAAGTGATGACAGCCATGAAAAGGATATAGATGGTACTCTAGACCCATTGGCTCTATTTAGTAACCATTGGAGTTAAGTGTGGAACTTGTAAAAGATTTTTTTCCATAATCGCAAAGAGCCAAGTCAAGATGACAATAACTCAAGGAGACGTAACCCATGATATTCGAGTGAACTACTAGATTAAATTTGTTGTTATGTGTTGTTGTTTATTTGTTGAATTATATTTATGTTGCACATGTTTAATTTCAGAAAAAAAATGGACTTAAATCACTTAAATATTAAAAAAACATACACCTGTTTCAAGTAAAAATTTCCGCAAAAGTCAAGTACAATCTAGATCTTTTATTTGTTTAACTGAGTGTGAGGTTCTTGAACATCATAACAAGTTATTCAACCCATTTCCAGATCAGGGAATCTGGGAATGTGATCTCTTTCCATTGGAGAATACTTGAATTGTGTCCTTGAATCCATCTTGTCAATCAATCGGAGAATGGAGTCACTATATATTCACAACCAATCTGGATTCTTCTACCAGTGGAGCCTTTAGGCCAACTGAAAATTGTGGAGTCGCCAGGTGGATGATTTCAAATTTCTTATGCCCGGTTTTTTTCCACCATCAACAACGAGATACCAATCTCGGAATATACTTGAATCATACAATATTTTGATTGGGGTTTCTGGTTTCTGATGAAATGTTAAACTTTTTCAATAACTCATCCCCAGTGGAGTTGCCATTATGTTAGCACTCTATAATTTAGGATATTGGAAAGACTAAACTATAAAGTACAACATCAAACCACTTTGGAGTCCAAGACCTAGCCTTCCTAGACTCAGAGAGGGCTCTCTCTATTTTTATGATTTAACTTGATGATTATAAGTGTTGATATTATGCTAGTTATAGTGATGTGGGTTGTTTGTTTGATTGATTGGGTGGTTGGACAACAGTTCTACATGGAATATTCCATTGGGCTAGGGGGTCAAAAGGCTAGAATGGCACATCAAAATTCAAGAGAATCACAGGGAAAGCTAACTGTGCTAAATGGATCTTAAGAGCTATATGAATTATGAGGTGAAAGAAATAGTGAGGTTCAGTAATGACTAAAGAGTAGTTAAGAATTATTTAATAAAACTTTAGTATAAAAAATTTAGACTGTAAATGTAGACATAATTAAGGTGCTCAAATAACAAATCTTAATCTAAAATCTCTTATTTACAATTAGATGAAAAGAGACACGGCCAGGAAAACAGTGGAAACATTTAAAATAGAGAAGAGACACTTCACCATTTTGACACAGCTCAAGAATCTTGTAACGGTATTTGATTATTGATGTCTAGCTCCGAAATTACAGTGTTCCAATAGATTAGTTCTTAAAATTCAAGGGCTAACAATTTCCCACCTTCCCATTGGAAGTTCAAGGAGTATTTAACTACCAACTTAAGTCGGTTTCTCTTTCTTACTCAGAAAACTTTCATTAATTACACTTTAACAGAAAAATGGACAAGTGTGGCCATGCAAGTCCTGATCATACATCTCTGACAACAACACTGCTTGTAGAATTAATTTTGGGCAACTCTTCATGGATCCAAACGCTTCGATGGATATTCATAAGATCAAACAATAAGCTTGGAGGTAGCTATGATGGTCACGAAGGGGTAACCAGTGGTTTCTCTGACATCTGGCCCTGCTCTTCAGAAAACTGGTGTTGGGTAATTAAATCTGGTGCAACCCTGGATACTTTTCATTGATTAGTGACTGTCTCGATGTGATTTGTTTCCTTTTCAATTTATGTTGTTATATCTTTGCAAGAACGCCTGACTCGATCATTTTTTCCTGTCATTCAGCCTCGCCCTTCCTTTTTCCCCTTGTCGGTTCCTACTCGAGTCTTTCTGCCATGTTTAGCCCTTTTCTTCATAAATGGCACACAAACCGTAGAAGCTCTAACCTCAAGGGATGATGGTGGACTTCGCGCAGCATCAGTGATAGTGGTCAAATGAATGCGGTGGTGGTTTGGAGGTGAGAAAAAAAAACTTTTCGGAGGGGGTCTTAGGTGGTAAGAGGTGATATAGAAGGGGGGTGCGAAATAGCGGAAGGGCGACATGTAGTAGGGAGGGGGTAAGCGATACCACCCATTTTGGACCCTGCCCCCCCCCCATGGTGAAAGTTCAGAAGCTGAGGGGGGTGCGAAATACAATGCGGACCGTCAGATTATAAGGGGTTGAATGGAGATGGAGGAGAGGTGAAGGGCGATGAGGAGAAGGAAAAGACGTGGTAGGTAAGATGGGACCAAACTCGACCCTTTTTGCTACCCGAGTCCTTTCTTTTTGTGTTTAACCCTTTTTCGAACTGAATAGCATAAAAAACCATTTTCTTGGACTTGAAATCTTATAGACTTTACTTTTGAAGCCACATCGCATCCGTGCACTTCGGAATATTTAGAGTTTAATTTTTAAACAATGTAATCGTAAATGCGATGCGAAGTGAGAGATGACATTGAGGGAAGGTTGGACCGGAATGCATCGCAAATAAAAAAATTTAATATTAAGTTATCAACACGGGGGTTTAAAATCTAAAACTTGCCAAGTGCAGGGAGAGGGACCCACCCGCATTGCAAGTTAAACCAAATAGATTATGGGCATTTCAAAGATAAGTTGAAATAAATGCGATGCGATACATCGTAAGTTGGCGATCGCGGTTTTTAAGTTTTAGTTGCGATGTGAAAGGTCTATAATATCTAATATGCGATGGAGGGTGGGGACGAAATGGTGACATGGAGGGATGGTCCCACTTTAATCGCAATTAGGGAATAAGGAAGCGGATGGTAAACAAAACCAATGATATGCAATGGAAAAAGGTAAGGTAGTAATATAAAGTGAAAAAGAAAAAAAGGTAAGGTTTATGTGTTAAAACACGGCTGCTAGTGGGTAGGCAAAGATATGACAATAGTATTGCAAACATTAATATAAAAGAGTTTATAAAGCAATAAGTCCCAAAGGTTATGCATGTGGGTTTAGGGGTTTGAATTGGATTCAGAGCATTTCATAATATGGAGCAAATGAGGGGGGGAGAAAAGGGTGAATGAAATGAAATGGAACAAGGGAAGAAATAAAGTTTGATCCCCATCACACCTTATCAACAACACCTCCTTCCTTCTACTGGACGGAAAGATAAATTAATTCCTTTGAAGCTCTTTACAGTTAGGAGTTCCCTTTCTTTCTCTGAAAATAAATGATAGTCATGGAATATTATTTTCAGTAAAAAATATAAGAATTGTTGGAACAGGGTCTCCTAAAAGCAACGAATTTTGTCTATTTTTATATATTTTTGTAATATTTAGTCTAACGCAGGGGTTTTGGGGTGGGTCAAATCCCCTAATGCATTGTAACGGGTCAAGGGTAGACCAAGATTCCACAAACCACAGTTTGCAGACCATTGGATGTGTAGGCTAAATCAGTATAAATAGATGAACTGTTTTGAGTCATAGGTAGGAAATAATGGAGATTGATGTTAAGCACGAATTTTTAGATCTGTGGTTGGGTTTTTGGGAAGGACTCCTGCAGGCTCTGTGTGCGGAGCTCCTCAGTCGTGCTGTGTGCAAACCCTGTTGGTTGTGTGTGCAGGCGGTATTTTGGGATTGTAAGGAGATTCTGGTATTAATATATATATATATATATATATATATATATATGCGAAGTACTGTTGATATCTGATGTGATCTGGGTCTATTCTGTTGTGATTTATGCGAACTTGGGTGTATTATTAAGCTGCGAAAGTATCTTTGTTTCTATTATATGAATGTATGATCCGTTAATTGCTGTGATTATAGCTATTGTGCTGATAGATTGGTAGTACGCACATGGATGCGAAGGTAATTATTAGATCTGAGTTCTGTGATATAAGATGGTGACTAGATCTACTGAATACAAAAGTTGATAAGTTGGGAACGTAGCTCTACTTGACTTACCCTCTCTCTCTCTCAGGGTGCGGAAACCTGGTTCCAGCAACCTCCCATACTACTTCAGGTGAGACTTTGGCCTGCGCAAGTAGGTCACTGCCGAAAGGGCCAGTGGTATAGGGGTTTCTTGGCAAACCTTAACCTCTGAACCTAGGTTAGGACCCCTTGAGCCATCAAATGATTCAGTTGCGAGGACCGGGAGCATTTTGAGAGAGAAATCGGGTAATGCCAAGAACACATTGGAGACTTGAGAAGAAAGAGATCGATGAGTGGTTCAAAAAGAAAATTCAGGAATTCGCAGTAAAAGATAATCGCAATGCAAAGCTAACCACAAAGAAGTAGAAGAATAAGTACATTTTCATAGAAATCTATGAAATTTTCTTTGTGACATTTGCAATCGAGATTTAGGAGTGGCTCGCAAGGCTCATAGGTTTCCAAAAGTGTTGGAAGGAAGAACGGGTCATGCAGTGGACCCCAGAGCTAATTCAACAATTCCAAAAGACTGATAACACCATCACTCGCATGGTAGATCGTTGGGTGGACAGTGTGATAGGAGGGTTTGTGACATAATTTGTGGTTGATCAGTTTGTGTCCTACTCTGAGGCGGAACGAAGATTCTTCAAGGATTTCTAGGGTAAGTTTCTAAAAACTCTTCCATTATTTATTAAGATATTATTGTGCGAAAAGAGAATTTTGTGTATTCATATAGAGTGAATGAGATCCGATCAAAGTGAGGGCGCAACGCGCAGTGGTAAATACTATAGAACTAATAAGGAAGGAGATCGATCTGTCTACAGTCCAGTAAGAAATTCTACTACGCATAGCTCTCTGTCTACACCACTTTAGAACCCTCATAGGGGTAAGAACTCACCCCCACCATCACTGAAAGACGATATGGCCTCGCACATGAAGCTACCCACCTTCAAGGGCATAGGGGATGAAGATATGGATCGGTTCTCGTTCATCACAGGATCAGTATGGACTGTGCAAAACATAGCCAATGATGTTGTAAAGAGGGCGCAGCTATCCCTGGCCTTTGAAGGAAGGGCCTTGGATTGGTACATGGGATACATTAACCAACATGCAAATGTGACCATCGAAGAGATTAAGAATGAATTGAAGCAACAGTTTAAGAAGCCTAAGTCCTACTCTTAGATAGTGAACGATATGAAAGATTTCAAGCAAGGACCGACCGAGTGTGTATGCGAGGCTAACCAACAATTAAATATGGTAATTAGAGAAGGAGGATTTCTCTATGATGACAGAAAACATACAGAATGGTTCATTGATATGTTACTGCCCTACCTGTGCATACTAATGGGTCATCAAGCCATTGGGTCACAGGAGAAGGCCTTGGAAATTTCCATGAAGCTGGAGGTTACGCCAAGGGATGATACCCAGTTAGGAGTACAAAAAATACAAGGCCAACTAGAGGCAATGCACATGGAGATCCAGAATCTGTGAAAGGAGCGAGGGACAGAGGCCAACCCTGAAAGATGATGCATACAATGCAGGGGGAATGGCCACACCAAAGATAACTATCCTCTGTTAGCAGACTACGTGCAGGCAGGGGGAGCCAGCCCATTATGTCCTAGGGAAGCTGCAGGGCCTAGTGGGCTGGTGCGGTGTTGTGATGATTTTCACGTTGCTAGGCTACACAATACCAACCACTTCCCTCGCCTTGCCGCATATGTTCCAGAAATAAAGCAACAATGGTGCAGGTTTTATAGATCTATAGGCCATGATGAACAGAACTGTCGGATGTATGATCTAATGATAGATCGAGGGAATCAATATAGGGTACAGTCGGATCTGTGCTCGCCAAGATCCCCCTCGGGCATAGGTGTCTCCCTGGCTAGGGGTAGAGGAGGAGGCCGAGGTGGGAGCACAGGTAGGGGGAGGGGACAACTAATTTTCTATAACTGTGGAGAAATAGGGCACTTTGCAAGGGATTATACGAACCCTGCGAGACAATCCTGCAGATACTGTAGACAGCTAGATCATGTGATCGAAGATTACCCGATTCTGATAGCCAAGATGTAGGAGAAATAGCAGACACCTACGCAGAGTGTACAAAGGGTCAAGGCGGAGCCTCGAGATGAAGGACCAAGTGTCAATGTGATAACACGCAGTGGCATAGCCATCAGAGGAGCTACAGAGAAAGCTGATATGGAGCCTCTTATTCGAAAAGTAGCCATTAAAAAAGAAGTTTTGGACTTACAAAAGGAAAAAGAAACCTTCGTCACTTCTCGCCAAGACTTTGCTAAGGTTGTGGCGTCTACTCCTCAAACCCCCGCAAACCTCAAAACAAATGATGAGGTCAAACCATTCCTGCAGGCATGTATGAAGCTTTTGTGCAACCAAAAGGCCGTAGAAAATCTCCAAGCTTTAATAGACAACTGCATAGAAATAATAGCCCCAGCTATGCAAATTAAGGACGTACACAAACTATATAAACATAAGAGACACACTGGTAGGGAGATGCGGTTAACCGCGCAGATTGGTGATATGAGATGGATCATGTTATTCTGGACCTGGGCTTAGATGCGAACATACTACCTAAGAGAACCTGGCAGCAAATGGGAGAACCTAAGTTAGAATGGTCCACTATCCAGCTGTGCATGGATAATCAGCAGAAGATCATACCATTAGGAATATTTTCAAAGATCATGGTAAACATCACAAGGGTCAAAGTTCAGGTTGACTTTGAGGTCATCTAGATTGTAGAAGATGCGGACCCCTATCCTGCACTCCTAGGATTGGACTGGGCCATAGATATGGGAGGTATTATCAATTTAAAAAAGAGGAGCTTGGTGTTTGAAAGTGAAGGAACACGGGTGATAGTACCTCTAGATTCCATAGAAGGAGAAAGGTATACAAAGCCAGTGTGTGAGGAAGAAGAGGTGGATCACTTCTATAAGTTAACTGCAAGGGATGAAGACTGGATCAATCATATGGCCGTTGGTGTGCTTTGCTGGGAAAGAGATAGCGAATGCTTCTCTGACTCTGATGAGGAAATGGAAAATTGGAAAAACCAGCTGCATGATGTCTCTGCGTTGCGCTGCCTGTGAATCACTAGGGAATTTCGTTGCATATCCTCCAAGGTAAGAGAACTAATCTACTTTGATGGTTCCGGTAGTATAAAAGAATTTTTGAGGACATTTGAAGCTGAGCTTCCAACAGACTGAAGGCTATGGGCCCTTAACCTAGCTCTGCACGCAACACCTACAAGATGGTGGGACACGCATAAGGGGGCATTCCAGGAGTGGAAGGAATGTTGGGATATGATGGTCCTATGATTTGAACCTCCGGCTGACATCTGCATCAAGATATTTCTTGGCCCAGGGGATTCGCACCAACATTTGTTTGCCTGGATGGAGAAATGGTGTGATCATACTACAGAAGAGTGGGTTCACTTGTTTATTGATGTCTTGGGACCAATTCCCACCGCATGGTACCTAGATGCAGAGCTACATCAATGCACCTACCAGTGGGAACCCTTAAAGGACGAGTTTTTAGGGACATTCGGGTTAACAGGAGGATCGGAGGCGCTTGATGAAGCTCTATAGGATATCGATACCTTTGTATTTGGTGAATCTAGCCCCTATGCAGCATGTGAAATACCCACATGGGAAACACAAATGCATGATATTGTCAACTGCCATAATATCACTATAGAAGATTGTGATGAAGATCCGCGCAATGTCTCGATCCCAGAATCAGAGGGGGAACACACAGTTGCAGGACCTCAGTTATACACTGTGGATATTACGAAACCTCTGAAGCCGTGAGAATTTAACAATGGTACGGAAGAGCAACCCAAATTGGATAAAATTGGGGATTACTGGGATGATGAGATAGTAGGAAAAATTGTATAACTACTCACTGAATATCAAGACTTATTTCCGACAACGTTTTCAGAGCTTAAGGGGATCACGGGGGACCTAAGGGTTATGCACATCACACTAAAATTGGATGCGTGCCCTGTAAAGAAGAGGCCTTATTGGCTGAACCCTAAGTATAAGTAGAAGGATTCGTAGCCGAATAAAAATACGGAGAAGCATGCTGAAGTGCCATCGCAGAAGGGGTCGCAGCAAAATCTGGGTACAAATGGCCAGGAGGTTGGAGGTGTTGACTCCCCCAGAGGAACAAAGCGAACATGTGAGACCACTAAAGGGCCACGAAAGAAGCAGTGCTCTCAGTGAACAGAACACGATGAAACGGTTACACTCACGGAAGGAAACCTTGAAGAAATCGTAGATGCGGTCACCTTGGCCACGAAGGAAAGATGGCTGGCTCTGGAAGAGCATCCAAAATTTGTGGTCGACTCGCTTTAGGCTGAGCTCCGAACGCTGCAACCGAAAATGGACACACTACAAACCAGTTTGGTCTAGGCTTGCTCAGCCTTTGCAGCTACCAGCACGACACTTGTTGCAGTAGAAATTCACCTCTATCCCCTGCCAAGCACAACCCTCATAGTAAGTCCACCCGACTTGGGAGTGCAAGCCTAGCCTGCGGAGAGGTCCAGCTGGATCTAGCAAGCTTTCCACATGATTCACTGCAGGTTCTACATAGCTCATTGTTTAAATAAATTCAACATAGGGACCATTAGGTCCACCAATGTCTCAGCACAGTGGAGCAGACCATTGTAGAACAGATGGCTAAGGTAACCAAGGTACAGGCTACGTGTACCCTCGCCACCGCACAACAGATGGAGCTAGAGCATTTAATTAGTAGACTCTGCGCACATGTTACATATGAAATACCAACCACAGCTACCCCCCAGGCCAAGATTGAAGGGCTGGTTGCAGCCTTAAGAGCCTCAAGGGCGGAGATCCAGGTCGTCAAAACTCAGATGGAACAGAAAATTGCAGACTTTCAGGCCAAGCTGTAGCCAGAAACACCTCCAGAGGTCAGGGCCCAACGAGCTACGCTGGTTACAGCTGCCACGAATGTGATCTCAGGCCAAATTTCTCAGGGTGCCCAATTATTGGACACAACGATGCTCCTATGGACCAAGGTACAGCGTGATCCTCTCCTACGGGAAATTAATCAAACGTTGCACCAGAATAAAGAAGAGTTCAATGAATTGGAAATTACCTTGACTACGTTAGTCCCTGCCTAGTGCTTGGCCCGACTGCACACCAGCCAGGCCCTCAGAGATGACATGGAGGCCCTTCGACAATGGAAGAAGACGTTGAGTGATCACCTCAAACCATGGGCGAATGAGGCCCTCAAGTTGTCCCATGATGTTGATGTTGCAGTGAAACAGTTGAACCAGACATTGGAGAGTGTCATAGTGGCTACAGAAGGCCCGATTTCGCAGAAGTTGGTCGAAATTGCGCAAAATGTTGTTGCGTAGAGTGAATGCATGCTGCGCCCATTAGCCGAAGCGATCAGATTGTTGCAGGCACAGGTGTAGAACCCACCATCAAAGTGACTCAAGATGAGTCACAAGATTGTGTTGCGGGACTGTTGGAATAGGGTCTCCTAAAAGTTGCAAATTTTGTCTATTTTTGTATATTTTTGTAATATTTAGTCTAATGCAGGGCTTTTGGGGTGGGTCAAAGCCCCTAATGCATTGTAATGGGTCAAGGGTAGACCAAGAGTCCGCAAACCATAGTTTTTGGACCATTGGATGCATATGTTAAATCGGTATAAATAGATGAACCGTTTCGAATCATAGGTAGGAAAGAATGGAGATTGACGTTAACCACGAATTGTTAGATCTGTGGTTGGGTTTTTGGGAAGGACTCCTGCTGGCTATGTGCATGGAGCTCCTCAGTCCTAGTGTGTGGAGACCCTGTTGGCTGTGTGCATAGGCGGTATTCTGGGTGTAATATTCCCAATTAGCCAAGCTAATGGGAATATTCAATTTTTCTTTGTCTTACTTTGATTTTCATGTTGATGAATAAAATGTGAAGAAGGACATGTAAAACTCATAAAAACATCAAAATAAATCAATGCCTATATAAACAGAGACATATCTGAGCCATGTAAATAAACTCTTGCAGGTGTGAATGGGTTTGAACCATGAGATTGGGTCAAATTTGACCAAGTTAACAGCGCAGTCTAGATGCAATGAACCTCATGGATAGACAGCGCAGTTTTAGATGGAGGCTCCACATGTGAAAGGAGCTAACTCATTGAGGTGGCTTAGGGTTTGGCAAGGCTTTCATATTATAAAAGAAGGAGGAGGACAACAGGAAAAGGTTGTTGATGTTATTATTTTCTGAAGGTATTGTCTGCTTAGACATCCCTTGTTGGGCTTTCCTGTTTAGGAATCCCACCTCCTTCCTTGAGGAGCTCTTGGAAGAGTCTTGTTTGCCTAGTCCACTATCCGGAATTTGGCCAAGCCACATCTTGCATCTACAATGCAGTCATGTTTAGGCTTGAGCTGTCGATGTAAGCTGCAGCAAGTGTAACTCTAGATCTATTCAGATCTAGCTTGTATTGGAGCCTCTTCTTAGTGAGTGTGTCTTTTAACCTCCTCGAAGAGTGCATCCATTGTTTGAGCTTCAGATCCACATATTGGCAGCAGGCCAAAGCATTCTTAGGGCCTACAGTGCAGTCCATCTTCCATGACTACGTTATTTTCAAGAGTAGAGTTGTTGGGGTACTTGGCATCAGTCTAGAGGAGAGATCTCTGGTGATTGGATATTTCCTTTCACTGTGGTGATTCGTGGATTGGCCAACCAATCCATGTTGTTTCAGATCTGATATGCTACATATGTTATGCTTCATAATTTTCTGAATACTTCTGTAGATCTGTGACTTAGATCTCAGATCTACTCACCGTTGTTCATGTTTTGCTGAGATCCCCAAGGGGAGTGTATAGAGGAGCCTATATTGTACACAGATCTGAAATAGATCTTCATTTTATGTACAGATCTTCTCTAGATCTGAGTTGTAATATACTACATGATTTAGCAATGAAAGTAACATTTTCAAGCTTATTCTTCCATTTCTTGTTGTTGTAGCAGCTCATTTTGGGGCTTTTGTCTTGTATATTCATTCTATTTCTGTTATACACTATATAAGCTGCATTGTAAATCCATTTTGCTGATATATAGTTGAAATATGAACCTCAATGTTGATATCATGCTTTTAAATTGATAAAGTGCGTTATTTCTGAAGCAGTCCTTTGCATATACCTGCAACCCCTCTCTTTGGGTGTTTTTCAGCTAGACTAGTTTGTGGGAGATCTGTTTAACCCACCTAGTTTGATTTTTTTTTTCTCTCCTTTTGGATTTAGATCTTAGATGAGTTGATATAAGGGATCCAGGAGCTCCAAACTCATTTCTGTGCACATAATTCTCAGAAGTGCGTTATTTCAGTAGGCTTGCAGAGCTGCTCCAATTTTGGAATATTACAGTGGTATCAAAGCATCTTTCTTGGCACAGCCTGTGCTTTCTTGGAGCCAATATGTATTCAGAAGGAGGAGAGCCTCTCTTTGACAGAAATCAGAGGTATTATAGGAGAATATAGAAGAAAAATGATTACACATAAGACAAAGTAAGCAATGATGAAACCCCTTTGTATGGAAGAATAAAAGGAGTAGAGTTTTCTAACATTCTTTCTCAATATTTGCATGAGCTGAAAGGAGGAATCCAGGGAGTGAGGAATGAAAGACAAGAAGACCTTCTAAAAGGGTTTGCACATGAAGAAATCCCCACTACTTCATATGATGTATGTGAGCATTCAGCCACACAATCTATTCCACAACGTGGTAGCATGTCTACTTTCTTATCAAAGGAAGGAGGAAGACGAGAAACACCAAAGGGGGGATCTCTTGGTGAATATCTCCAAGAATATGAATCTCAATCATAGAGATTCAAAGAGCATCTTAGTTTCTCAGAGTTCTGTCAACTCAGAGAAGGAAGATCCTATAGCTACAGTAGGAGGAAAGGGTTTATGCAGCACACTTTGGGTAGATTCTCTCTACCTACATTTGATGGATCACCTAAAGACTCAGCCAAGTCTTGGGTAAAGAAGCTTGACACATACTTTCAGATGCATCAAGTATTAGAAGAAGAAGACTTGAGAGTAGCAGCGTTGCATCTTCAATGGAAGGCTTATGCTTGGTGGTTGTTTGAGTCTTCTTCCTTGAAAGGGAGGAACATCTCTTCTTATGCAAGATTCACTAGGAGACTGGTGGAAATATTTGATGAGAGACATTTTGAGACTTCTTGGGGGGATCAAATCAAGCCCAAGAAATCTGAATCCTTGCATGAGTTGGAAGATTCCATGGAGCCAACCCCAGTCCTAAACATTGTAGAAGGGGTTGAAAATTTGCTACACTTTGTGCCAAAGGAAAAGGCCCCAATTCAGCAAGATCTCTTTTCCCAAAGAGAATACTTTAGGATTCCTTCCTCACTAAGAATTCAAGGCAAAGGATTTTTTGATGATGAATAATTCTCCACTAATGGGGAGGAGGGAGAGAAAGAGAAAATAGGATCCTCCAGTGCTGTGCAAGCAGGAGGAGATCTATTTTCAGTTGGAGATGGAGATGAAACAATGGCTTCCCTTAGAGGGATTCTTGCACCTTTGCAAGGAATTCCAGAGGTTCTTCCATATGGAGTGTTATCACCCTAGTAATTCTTAGGTTGTGGGATGAGGATTTTTGTAGTTAAGAAAACCAGGGCTAACCAAGAACCGCTTTGGGAATTCAGGATCTAGCCTTGTTGAACTCCAGAGAGGGATCTCTCCGTATCATTTAAATTTTTTTTAGTAACAGTTATTAGGCTAGCTATGATTGTGTAATTGGGTTTGATTTTAAAATATTGGTGGTAATAAAAAATATTTCAAGGTAAACTAGAAGGATTCACAAGAATATTGGGCAATGGAGTCAACTCTCTAGGCAAGCAGAACTAAGAAATAAGGCTTAGAGATGCAAATGTGTTAAGGGCAAGATAGGTGACTTTCTAAGGCTATGTATAGGCTTGATTTGATGGAGTGGGTGGAATCTGAGCAAAAGGGCACTTAAGAATCCTTAAGCTACAGATATGAAAATTAAATAAGGGGATCTAACTGGGACCTAGAGAAATTAAGAATTCCATGGTCCGATTATCAAGTAGAAAACATTAAAATGCCAACAAGTTTCGAAACAGAGAGCTTATTATCACTAATCCTGTTTAATTTTTCCTTAATTGATCATTACAGACTAGAAACACATAATATGAATGAATGTAAAGTTAAGAGAAATGGCAACAAGGAAAAGCAGGGCTTATCTTTTGTCACCGAGATCTTATTATGATGTCTAGGTCTCTTTCATTGTTGCATTCATCAATGGCTCACCAAATTCAATATAACCAGCAAATAAGACTATAGTTGTCTTGAGAAATTTTTATTCACCCTGAATACTTCGAATTGTGAAGTATTTATACAAAAATTGTTTACAAAATATCTCAGGAATTGAGATAATGTTTTAATAAAAAATAGGAAAGAAAACTTAATAAGAGGGACAACTGCAAAATAGTTTGCAAGCTGCTACCTTTTTACAAGCAAAAATAGAACTGATTATTCTAATTTGAACTGATTGTTGATGTGCTATGAGTACTACTGGCATTAGGTGCATCTTATCTTGGAAATTGGTTGAAGAAAATTCCTTCCTTTAACTTTCAACGCTGATAATCTTTATTCATCTGATCTAAGCTGTTTTACTGTGGTAATCAAAAAGTAACCAACATTAACTTTATTTTCACTGATACTCTTTCACCTACTTATACACTTTAACCCTGTATTTTTTACCTTTGAGGTAACAGTAAAATTTGAATTTCCAAGTGATTTTTCTGTTTTTTATCCATCAAATTCACAGCAGATCTATGAATTCTTGCCACTTTTCTGTAGAGGGGATCTTCATAGTCTTCAATTTTCTGTAACTTTCATCTGCCTTTGTATACTTGGAAAAATTAGGCTTTATAGTGAACATATGTTTGATCTCATTATCCAAAAAGAACAGATTTTCAAAATACTGAAGAAGTATTTTGCCTGTTGGTGATCTTTGTGGCAGAGGCTGTCTGGCTTGTTCTTTTGCATGATTTCTGATTTTTAGATCATAATATTTCTGAGGCATCAATTTGTCATTCAATGCAAACCTGCTTCTGATAATGTTTTTTATTTGGCTAAAAATCCTGAGATGGATACATTCATGTCTTTACACCTATCCTCTAGATTACTCATTATGTTTCTTTTGTTCAGGACCTTTTTGATTTGAAGAATGGTTTCTGTTCTATCAGTAATCTTCAATTCTTCCAACTCTTCCGTATTTTTACTATTCAAAAAAGCTATGAGTTGGATTGCTTGGGCTGGTTTATTGTCAATTTCCCTCTTAGTCTTGTCAATCTCTGCACTAGAAACTTGAAGTAACTCCCTTTGTTCATAATTATCCGAATTGAAGGCCATTGAGAATGAATGCCTTCAATAATTTTGGTCCATAAATGATTTTTTATATAGGCCACTTGATCTGTAAGATTTACTTGTGCTTGCAGAATCTTCACCTGTTCTTGTAGTTGATCGGCCCTTTGCTTATTTCCTCTAGAAGTAATCAAGGCATCATTTTTGGAACTTTCTAGATTTTTGATAATGCCTTCCAAGCTAAGAATTTCTTTATCTTTCATATATATGTCCTCCATGGCTTTGATCACGGTTTCTTGGTCTTGTAGTGTGCTCATCTGTGAGGATGAAGAAGAAGAGGCAGAGATTTCATGAGAAGTAATTGGCACTGCAGTTTCCAGTACTCCTTTCGGTGCCAAGTGTTCTACCAAAGTAGATGGTATGGAAGTGATTACAGTGGGGATCACTGTAGGAATAACCACCGGTTGTGATTTTCTTAGTTCTTCATTATCTTTCATTAAAAATTCTATTTGACTTTCCATTGTTTTTATCTGATTTGTCATTTGATGTACAAGCTGCTCTAATTCATCATTCTCTGCTTTTTGCTGTAGAATTTCTTTTGCTTGAGAGTTTTCACTCTGAGGCAACTTTAGCTATTTTCTAAGAGCAGCTATATCCTCATTTTTCTGTTTAATTAGGACTTTTTCCCCTTCAATATTGGCTGGGTCACCCCCTGCTTCAATCACTATATCTTCTAGTGCTTTTATTCTCAAATTATTAGCATATAGTGAGGCTTTGTCCAACTTCATTTGATTTTTGAGGTTGAGCACTGTTTTCTCAAGCCTAATTGATTTCATAGTCTTACTGACAATTTTGGAATATAGCATTTCAGTATTTCTCCTATGAAATTCAATTTGATCCAATTCATGAATGGCATCAGCATCCACTTCAAAATCTGTTTTGGAATAATCTGCCACTGATTTTGGCTTAGCCACTGTAGGCTTCAAGAATGACATTACCAATTTATTAGATGAATAATCAAATGTTGAAAGAAGCCTATCTTTTTTTCCAGGCTTTTCCTTAAGAAATCTAGAATATGCTTGATTCTTGATGTCTTCATTCTTCTCTTTAATCTGTATGAATCTGATCTGAATCTCTGACTCTGTATTTTCAGTTTCCTTAGAAGAAGGAGGCAAATCAACAGTAGCCTGGTTTTCCTTCATGACTGTATCTTTTTTTTGTGTTCCAATTTTTACATTTTGAAGCTCTTTTAATGTTTCAGTGACTATTCTTGTAGCTTCATCATCGATTTCATTATTTTCAATATTTACAACCTTATTCCTTTCTTCTTCTGTCATCTTACTTCTCTTACTATAAGGAATTCTGAATTTTTTTGTCCTCAATAGTCTCAGCTATGAAACTATCTCCTTCCCTGTGTCTTTTATGTACATTATTAGTCTCTTGGCTTGTGGAAGCCACCTGTGTCTATTCAATATACTTGCCTTTTCCACTGTCTACCTGTATTACCTGTCCTACCTGTGAATCATCATCAAATAGGGTATTTGGCTCCCATTCAATTTTATTAGCATATCTTTCAATATGGGGCATAGAATCATGCAAGTAAACAGGTAACTTGCATTTTACCTTCATTGTACTCAGAATACCTTGTGGGTCATAATTCCATGTAAAAATACATGGGAACTTGTATTCTTTAAGTTTGACATTTATTTCATTGACAGCTTCTCTGTTATTCACAATGAACGACCCAATTTGATTTTTGAGCTTAAATTGGGTCTTTTTCCTGGAAGCTATGAAGTTGATTTCATCTACATTCAATAGCCGTCTTAAATATTCCAAAGAAAATATTCTTGTAGAAACAAATCTCGGTAATTTATATGGGGCCAAGGATGAGCCATACACTCTGATTTCTATATGATTTTTATATAAATACCAATCCCCAGTTTTATAGCTCTCTGAAAGCTGTAGAATTCTTCTTGTCTCATCATTGATCCTGGGGATCTCCTCTTTTTCCAAAAGATACATAGCAGGAGCTATAAATGAGTCATTGAAATCTGCAAAACTAAACTCTATGTTCCATTTTCTTAGAATAGATGACCAAAATACTACTGACAGAACCTTTCCTTCTGCATCCACTTTCTGACATTCAATGGGAAACTTTTCTGTTTGATAATATAAGAAGAGGTGGACTAGATAAGAGGAGTATCTGAAGACTCCTTCTTCAGATAATCTGGATAACTGATAATGCATACTTTCAGCAATGAATCTGGAAAAATTGAATAGAATGGATGGTGATTGACCAGGGCTTAGAGTTGACAGAAAACCTAGGATAGCCACATCAGTGAATTCATCACTGGTGTATCCTAGTATGAAGGAGAGCATTGAGACAATCTGCCTAGTCTCATCTGGGAAATCAGAGGTATCAAAAGGAGGATTTAACTTAGGAATATCAATTTGATTTGGACAAAAAATCTGGTATATTTTGAATCTAGTATTGAAATCCAAGTCAAGATATAGTTGGGTTAAATCTTCTATTGATAGGGAAGCAGAATTGGGGTCATGATTCATTTGCAGCATGGAATTTATTGACTCTTCAGTAATGTAAAACATGATCTCTTTTTCTTTTTTTACAATGCATCTTTGTTCTGGCATATAATAGGCTTGGCATAATCTGATAAAGTCAGGAACTGAATGAGTGAGAGGGACAATATATCTGGGCAGATTGGATTCCCAAACTGGAATATCTTTGTCACGCTTTTCCACTGATTTTCCATAGCTCCAATTATAGCCATCAAGCAGGTTAAATTCTACTTTAGGGTCCATTATTCTATAGTCCAGACCAACTAAAGGGATACTCTCTGTTGAAATGACTGGTGGCTGGACTGGTCTGACCACTTCGATAGAATCAGCCGTGAGTGCAGGGGTCAGCTTGTCAATTTTGAAGGGCTTAGGCTGAGGGATTTTTGTAGAAGACTTATTTTGAGATTTTGGGCCTCCATTCTTGGGGGTTACCTATTTCTTTGTCATCTCTAATTTTAACGAAGCAAGCTTAAATGGTTTGCTAAGTTCCTTTATGAGAAACTGGGGTTTTTTGGTGAATTTATATTGGAAAATGGGATTTCTGAGCAGGGTTTTGGGTAATGCAAGGGATTTAGAGCTAAGAATGTGTATTTAAAATCAATTTCAATGGAAAAATAGGCCATGGTATGGGAAAAACTGCGAGAAAGGACAATTAGGTATTTCAGGGAAATTTTGACAGAGTTTCCCTTGTAAAATGGACACTTTTTTGTAGTTTAATTGGTGTAACTTTGGTAATTATTAGAGAACGACAGGAATTTTGAAATCTCAGAGGGCAAGCTTGAAGAAAAGTACCTGGAGAACCAGCGGAATTCGGTTGAAGACGTTGTAGAGGTGCTCAGTCTTCAATTCTTCGAAAATGGCTTCACAGAGGACAATGTAGCACTTTTTAATGGAAATTCAGGGCAATGGGTGTCGAAAAATGGTACTGGTAGGTTGAAAATGGCTCTGCCAAGTTTCTCAGGGTTCAAATGGCGCAATTTCGAAGAAAAAAGGTTTATCAAAGTTTTCACAGATTTTAAAGGGAAATAGTGAAAATTCAAATGAAAACTTTAAATTTTAATGTATTAACCGATGGTGAAAACCATGGTTAAATCACATTAAACCGCGGTTAAGAGAGTCAGTTTTAGGAATACCGCTAGTGGTATTCGCGCTGATGAATAGTGGTAAATTTTTTTAAGCTTTTCATGTGGCTTTGCCAAAACACTTGTCGATTACTTTCTGAGCGCGAAAATGTATTAGCGCCGTTGGATTTGGATTGAATGAGCGAACGACCACGATCAAAAGGGAAGGTGTAGGGAACAATGTGTTATCAAATTCAACGAGGGTCGTTGACCTTGGGAGATGAAGGATAGATCGAACAGTTGGAAGTGAACCCGATGGGAAAGAGTTTTAGTTAAGTCAAAAAATGACTATTTTTAATGAAAGTAAGTGATCGAGAAAGTTTATCAAGGCTTTAACTGAGGTTAGGGACTGGGGTAATGAAAATATATTGCAGGGAAGAAGAATAAGTTGAGGTTTTGACCTTGGGTTAAGGGACTTGGAGTGGGAATATACAGGGGAAAGATTTGTGTTTTGGTTGAAGTTTAGTTTAGGCGAAACTTCAATGATTTTTGTTTTAAAACATATATAATATATGTTTTAAGCTTTTTCTTCATATACTTTATTTATACGGTAAATTAAATAAAAAATACTTAATTACCATAGGGGCGGGATTAAATATACGGATAAAATTTTAGCTAAAGGGGTTATAAGGGGGGTTTTATTTAAGCATGTGGGAATAAAATACTTTGGCTTAAGTTTTAATAAGTGGGTTTTCTGGGATTTATTTATAAAAGGAGTTATATAGTAGGAAAAGGTCAATTGTATAGGGAATTAATACATAAAATCAATGTTAATATGACAAGGGGACAATGTATACTAAAAACACATTAATATAACTAAGAAAGTGAATATTAAAAACAAATTGCATTATAATAACTTCATCACTTAGGATAAAATGTAATTTTGAGGGCTTTTTGTGTTTAAATGATGTAGGAAGTTAGCTAAAATAGGAATTACAAATGTTTCTAAGTAAAATGAGATTTTACTTAAGATTTTCAAGGGAATGAGTGCATGAATGGTGAATGATATATTTAGGGGATTAAGATAGACATTTCACACTTTTAACTAACCAGTCATAGAGCCTTGGGTCCGGTCCCAACAAAAGTCAAGGAAATGCCTTGAGCCTTTCTGACTGATAGCTTGGAGTGCTTAATGACTATGGGAAGGGGAAGTTAGTTATTTTGAACCCATGATGAATGATATTTACATTGAGACTTTTCACCTTCTTCTACCTACCCATCTTACCATGCTAACATTTTTTCTTCTTTTGTAATAAGGTGCATTTAAGCTAGCAACCTTCACAGCATTTATTTTTTCTGAGAGCAAGTAAACTATCTAACTCTACACTTATTTCATCCTTGAATCCAGTTTAAACTGTTGGATTCACTTTATTTCTCTACCTAACTACTGAATTGTTAGGATTAAACTGTCTAACATCTCATTATTCTTTATCTACAACAAAGGAAATTGAAACAATGACAAGTTAAGATTGAACTGTTTAACTCATCATGGACTAATGGCATTTATTGACACTCTGCCATAGTCAAAAAGTAAAAAAGTAGTGGCATTTATGCTTGCTCACTTTCATGTTTTATTCATTTTTTCTTTTGGGGTATCTTATTTTTTCTAATTCCTTTGATTATTCTTTTAGGACTTTTTACCCTCTTGATTTTTTGATTTTTTTGATTTTTTTTATTTTTTACAAAATATGTGAATACAACTTGCAGAAGGCAAAGTATGTACAAATTTACAAATTACCAATATTCAAGTCATAATTATGACCCCTATATTATAGGTTGCTAACATCGGCTCCACTTGGGTATGGCCTTTCCTGGTGAAATGCCAAGAACTCTGAGATTAGTAGCCTCATCCATTGACTTTGATGAATCTACAAATGTCTTTTGTGTTCTACAAAAATCATATTTATGATATGTTAACTTGCAAAGCTTAGGGCCTTCTCTTCGGGCTTCAACTTTGTAGATAATATATCCAATCCAATCTTACACTCTGACTATGAATATTTACAATGATAAAGTAAATGGGTCTATTTGTTAAGTGACTTGCAAGGAATAGTAATGTTTCAACATTCTTCCATTTACTGGTCCTTCTTGAAGCTCTGTACCATCCAAATTTCTAAGAAAAAAGGAATTATTTCCTCTATAACCATATATGACAGAGGGTCCCTGCCATAGAAAGTAAAACTTCCCATGTTTACCTTTATCCTTTCTTCTTGCATCCCATATTAAAACTTGATCTCCTATGAAAAATTCATCTTCCTTAACTCTTTTGTCAAAAATCTTTTTAATCTTGTCTTGTAAAACTTGTGACTTTTCATAAACTTCATCTCTGGTTTGTTGAAGGTGTATGGTATCCTTTATTCTTCTTTGAATGTCATTAGTTTCAACCTGCAATTCCTGGATCATTTTCATGACTGGAACACCCAAAGAAGAAGGAAAAACTGCATCAGTACCATAAACTATTTGATATGGTGAAGTTCCTATGGAATTTTTTGTAGTAAGCCTGTCAGCCCAAAGGGCATATATCAGCTTCTTGTTCCATGTATTTTTATTATCTTGGAGTAGTTTTTTAATGATGTTGAATAAAATTTTATTTGAGGATTCGGCCAGACCATTACATTTGGGGTAATATGATGTGGAATGACCTAAGGTAATATGGTATTTATGCCAGAAAGAAATCATATTTTTAGATTTGAAAGCAGAAAAATTGTCTGTGATAATTTTGTGTGGGCATCCAAATCTAGACAAAATATTACTTTCAATGAATGAGATAATAACTGAATCTGTATCTTGCCTAGTGGGAATTACTTCAATCCACTTAGTAAAGTAATTAGTAGCAGTTAGAATCCATTTATGTTGACCCGAGGATGGAGGATGAATTTCACCTATGAAGTCTAAACCCCATAAATGAAATGGTTTTTTCTGTGGATATTGGTTTCAGAGGTAATGGCAAAAGTTTCTTTTTACCTTCAAAAATCTGACACTTATGACAAGAGGTAACAAACTTTTTAACATCTGAAAATAAGGATGGCCAATAAAAACTAGCTCTGAGTATTTTATCAGCTGTGCTCTTCCAGTATAGATTTCCACCACAGTCACCTGCATGAAATTCTTCAAGGATTTTGTCAGCTTCAGATTTCAATAAACAATTAAGTAAAATTCCAGTACTTTCTCTCTAATACAGTGCATTATTTAAGATACAGAATTTCATTGCTTTTTTCTTGATAAATCTTGCCTTGGTTTTTGTACGTCTAGGAGGAACTTGTAAGTTTGTAAGTACAAATATTATGTCAGAGTACCATGGTGAGTCTTGATAGGATTAACTGATCAATGGAGTCACCATCTCCTCCTGTTCATCTACTTGTGTAATGAAATTAATGTCTAAGGCATTGCAATTAGATTCAGCCATTAGTCTGGCTAAACCTTGTCCCTTGATGAGTTTAGTTGGTTTAATTTCTAGATCATATTCAAGGATTTTGGCTATCTACTTACCTCTTCTGTTGTCTGGTCCATCTTGAGTCAAAATGTCTTTAGCAACTGCATTGGGGACATATGCAATTATATGTGAATGAAGTATATACACTCTGAAACCTTTTATAGCTTTAACCAAAGCCAAAGCTTGTTTTTCTATTATGTTATATTTCAGTGGTGCATCTCTGAGAGCTTTAATAAAAATTGAAATGGGTTGTTCAAAGCCTTGATCATTTTTCTGCAGAAGAACTGCAGCTATGGTGTGTTAGGATGTAAAGGAAAATATTATAAAATCTTTCGTGTAATCTGGACTGATAAGGACTGGTGCTTTAGTTAAGGCCTGTTTGATAGAGTCAAAAGATTGTTTGGCCTTTATTGTCCATTTAACTGAGGAATCCTTTTTAAGCATGTTATTAAGATCTTTTATAATCTCAGCCAGATTTGATATGAATCTTCTTAGAAAATTGATATTTCCCAAGAATTCTTGGAGTTCTTTAATGTTCCTAGGTGGTTGAATGTTTAGGATTGCTTCGATTCTGGCAGGGTCAATTCTGATGCCTTCTTTTGAAATGATCTGACCCAAAAATTTGCCTTCTTCTAGCCCAAAAATAGACTTTTTCGAATTAAGAGATATACCATATTTTCTGCATTTGATGAAAAATTGTCTCAGATGATCCTAGTGATCATTATTTGTTTTAGAAAATAGAGTAATATCATCTAAATAAATGATTAAAAACTCATGGATTTCCTTGGAAAAGGTAATATCCATGGCCCTTTGAAATGTAGCCCCTACATTTTTTAATCCAAAAGGCATTTTCACATACATGAAAGTGCCCCATGGAGTAGTAAAAGCAGTTTTGGTTTGGTCATCTTTGTGAACTAGGATCTGATTGTAACCAGAGAAACCATCTAATAAAGAGATTCTAGAAGAACCTGCTACCCTCTGTAAAATATGGTCCATTTTTGGCAAGGGGTAGTTATCCTTCAAGGAAGCTTTATTAAGATTCCTAAAGTCTATGCATAATCTGATTTCTCCTGACTTTTTTCTTGTTGGTACTATGTTAGATACCCAGTTAGAAAATCTGACTGGTGCAATTATCTTAGCATCAAACATTCTTTTGATTTCTTTTTCAACTTGTGGCAACAAAACCGGATTAATCCTTCTGAGTTTCTATTGAAAAGGTTTTTGATTTTCTTTTTAAGGAATTTTATGTTGAATAATGTCTGTGTTATAAATTTTTAAATCCTCATAGCTCCATGCAAAGACATCTTGAAATTCCTTTAAAAGTTCAATGTATTTAACCCTTTCTTCTGATGGTAAGGATTTGGATAGTTTGATTATTCTTGGTTTATCATCTGTCCCTAGGTTATACTCTTCTATGTCAGATTTAACTGGCTCCATTTTTGGCTTTATGGGCACATCATTAGAGTCAAATAAATCTTCTAGAGGAGTTAAACCTCTGGGTAAAATGTTATTCTTTAAATCAATCAAATCTATTTCATCATCAATCAATTCCTCGATTTCTATTTTTTCCATTTCATCAATGTCACTTTGAGTAAAAATAGTAGGTTTTTAAAACTTATGTACATATAAATTATCCAAATCATCTATTTGACAGAAATTTAAATCTATATCACAAGGTGGATCTATATTACATTTGTTATCGATTTGACAGTTTTGAAATTCATTTTCATTATTCAAAAAGTGATAAATTTGTTCATCCTCTGAAAAAATTTGCCAATAGGTGACATTATCAGGAACAATAGGCCTATATTTAATCTCAGCAGTGTATTTTTGTAATGGTGAAAAAGGAATTTTACAACTGCTAGAAAAAGTAGCTAAGAAATGGGCCTGTATGTTTTGATCTCTAGGGATGACAACAAAATTACCTTCTAACAATTCTTCAAGTAGTTCCAATACTGTTTCTCTGTATCTTGCAAGTCTAGGGTTATGAACAGAATATTCAACATTGATTTGTTTTATAACTAGTTCAGAATCACCCAAAACCATTATTATTTTTCCTCCCTTTCTTCTTATAATTTGCAGGCCTAAGATTAAAGCTTCGTATTTAGCCATATTATTGGTGCATTTGAAGTTTAATCTAAAATCATACCCTTCAGAATTACCTGTTTCAACGTTTGTGATCCAAACACCAACTCCATCTCCAAATTTTTTAACAGATCCATCAAAATATAGATGCCACAAAGCTTCATGACCAATATAATCATCCATGATTTTAAGTCTTTTATCAGTAAGTTCAGTTGGATTTTAATTTTGGTCAGAGTTACTAAGAATAAAAAAATCAAGATTAGTGGGGGTGGAATAAATTGGATAATTTGTAGGTCTGTCTGCACTACTGATCATGTACTTCATCAAATTTTCTCTATAAAGCTTCTTAGGCTGTCCAAATACAGAGATAGTAGCATAACTCATGTCTAGTTGTAGAGATCCCTGCAACTTTGCTCCCCATGAGCGAGAAAGAAGCATTCCATACTTTGGCTGGATGTCAGCTACTACAACGTCCATGATCATACTCTTATCAAGATACTGGACTAGGTTAACACACAGATCTTTAATCAAACCAATACATTGTACTTTGGATGAATCAAATGAGAACAGGTCCTTATAAGGTCTAGTTATGTCTAGATTAAGATTTTCCATTATGGCTTTAGGCATTAAATTGTGGGAAGCTCCAGTATCTAGCATAGTGTTATGTAATATTTGGTCATGTATGGTAAGACTTAAATAAAATGGGGGTACTGACCCATCTGAATGCTTGCCATCAACATTGGGACAAAAAATTAGTTTAGGCCTATCTTCATTCATGTTAATTGTATCTTCATTCTCATTGACATTCAACATATAAGAAATCATTGATCTATATAAATAATTTTTAGCTAGTTTTGTTAAGGGAACAACTATTTTCAATTTGGATATTTCAGACTTCATGTTAAATGTTGGCTGAGATCTACTGGTTTGAATCATTTATTCCTTGGGAACTATTGTTTGTGTGCATTTTTCTTGAGTTTCTATTGTTTTTCCTTTGTTCTGCGCTCTTCTCTTGTCTTCTGTCTGAGTTTCTTGGTTCCTGCTATCTTTAGTAATTTCTTCAAGAATGATTTGAGGATTAACAAGAGTTTTATCAGATTTAGATTTCTCAACAGAAGGTTTAGGATCTGATATTTTAAAATCAGTATGAGTCTTTCTTGGCTCAATGATTGTTGTTGAATTGGTGGCTTTAGGAGAATTATCTTTGGGAACATCTTTGGAAGATTGTGCTACCTCGTTGTTGGTCGCTTTAATTGTTTTCACAATTCAAGCTGCACATAAATTGTCAACCCGAGGAAGTCTGTTTATTCCAAAGACAATCACGCACTGGATATGCTCAATTTCAAAAGCAAAAACAATGTTGTAGTAAAAAGCCACACAATTATCAATCATACAAATCTAATTATTCACACTCTGTTTAATCAAAGCTGAAGTTACTTTTGTTATAGCAGAAGTAATTCCTATGTTGCAGTTTAGAATCCAAATAAAGGGAAATCAATCTGCAGGAAAGGAAACCAATCAACCATAACAGGAACAAGACCCTATTCCTTTAAATAGGAACTTCAGCACCTGCTGCCTGACACTAATCCCTCTGTAGAAAAGATAACTCAAGAGACCAAGACCTTATTCCTATGAACAGGAACCTTCAGCACTTGTCTCCTGTTTCTAATCACACTACAGGAAAGGAAAGGCAATCAATGGAAACAGGACCCTATTCCCTTGTACAGGAACCTTCAGCACCTGCTTCCCAGCATCATACATTCAAAAAAATAACAGAAATAGATCTCTCAACTGCTTAAGAATGAATGTACTAAACACATGCAGCGTTTAAGGAAACATAATACTCAATATACTACAGAACTGTGTAACTGGTGTCTCAGCAAACCGAATTAAAGAAAAGTGCAAATAGCATAAAGAAATTAAACAAACTACAGGGACAGTCGGGTGAATCTTGTGAGGAAGGCAGGCCCTTTCCCTCTCACAGGATTCCCCAGGGAAAGAATTAAATTGGAGCGCTCAAAAGGAAATTTTATTCATCTGTCAAAAGAAATGATACATTACAGATGGAGTCTAGCTCCAGTTCTCTTAAACACAATGTTCTCCTGTAGCTTTCAAACTCGAACTCCCTTCTAATGATGATGTCTCCTCTTTTTAAAGAGGAGACATCTCTTACAATTACATGAGAGCAAATCTACGTTTATCCCGAATCTGTTCTTCTTTCTTAAAACAGGCTATTCTGTTCTTCCATAAAAAGATATTGTTACAACAGATATAAAAAGAGTGCTATCTTTAGAATAATCCGTGTAACCACGTCTTCATGTTGTTGCCATTGTTCCACAAAATTCTCTTCCAGAATCGCAAATTACGAATGGTGGCGGAATTTGCGTGTCGGCTGGCTGTTTCAGCAACGGAGTCCGCTGTTTCAGCAACAGAGTCGACTGTTTCAGCAACAAAGTTTGATTGTTTCAGCAACAGCTGATTATTCCAGCACAGCATATAACTTATCTGCGATCTTTAGACTTATGTTAGCAACAATCCACTTCGATTAATGATAAAATATAAGAGTAATATGGAATTATATGTAAACAGATTAAACATATAATAAAGAAGAGGATTTTATATACCTTGGGATAAAGTAAATGAAAATGATAATGGAATCCTTTTTAAACATGGTTATAAAGGTAAGATGGTGTCAAAGTATATAGTAAAAATGATACATAGTGGAGTCCTAACATCCCCCCCAGCTGAAAATGTTGCATGTCCTCAGGCAACTCCTAGTCTGAGTCAGAGTCTGAGTACTGATTCTGTGCATGCAAGTTGCTCAAGCAGTAGCTGGAGAAGGGGGCTTCTGTCGGAGCTCGGAATCCTCTATTGTTCTGCAATTGATGCCATGCTACAGCTTCATCTCTGCCAGCCAATTGGTAGTGACACTGATATTTCTCTGAAGGCAGCCATAGAATTGGAAAATGAAAATGGTAACCAATCCAGTTTTCTCCACAATGTCGAATGCATCTGATGTAATTAGGTACCTTGGAAAGTGCAGCTTGGATATTATCAGGGCTAAAAGGGTGATAGTCTTGTCTTTCTTTACATGACTGCTGCCAAAACATAATGTTGGCCTTCAATGCAGCAGCCTCCTTTACTCTGATTTGCTGTTGACACTTTAAAAGTGTTGAAGCCTGTAGTTGTTGTATGTACCTATGCATTTCTGGCTTCTATAAGAATTGGTGATATTGTGCTACAAACATGGCCGGACTTAAAGGTTCTGGTCTAATCCAAAGGAGCCTATTCTCCTCATTATGACTACTTGCAATAAACGCAGTTTTCCAGGTGAGCTGATTAGCCAGAAATGAAACAAATTCCCTTATTTGTACATCACCTGCAATTGGAGTGAGATTTACTCTTCTATTCTCAGGCATGGCCTCGTTATGGAGATAAAGTTCGCACAAAAAATGTTGGTCACTTTTAGGGGCCTCAGCAAAAGTCCTAACAAATTGTTCCGCAGTAAGCAATTCATTAGGTCTTCCATCCTTTATTGCCTTCAATTGAAAATAAACCAAACGTTCAGAAAGGAAGAGAGAGTAATTCACAGAGGGTTTTCGGGTAGCCATCAACTTTTGCACTAATGAAAATATCAAAACCATATTTTCCTTCGATTCCTTGACTTCTTTCTTGGAATCCCTAAGCTGTTGCAATGTCTGTTCCCAAATGTCCCAGTTGGCATACATGTGATTCTGCCATGCTAACTTATGCTGCTGTAATATTTTATCTTGATCTTCAGCATATTGTTTCTTCCAGTTGTTCATAAGTTCTAATTGGTTCCATGGCAGGGTCTGTGTCCCGGCATTAGAAGTATTGGGTTGGGACATTGTTTGAGTGGCTGAACTGACTAACTCAGGGCTAGATATCTGTGGTTGGGGCATTGTCTGAGTGGCTGAGCTGACTAGCACAGGGCGAGATATCTGTTGTTGTGGTACTGTCTGAGTGGCTGAGCTGACTAGCACAGGGCGAGATATCTGTGGTTTAGTTTCTTTTTCTAGAATTTTTGAGAGCCCTACTAGTTCTTGTGGAGCAGTAGGGCATTCTTCTTTAATTGCAGCTGATGTAGATGCCTCAGATACCTGAATTTTGACTACTTTGTAGCCTGCCTGCTGGTAAATATTACCACACTCATGGCACATGTATTCTCTGCATGGATCCCTATTTTGTGCTGATGTTGTGTGTGCTAGCATGTAGAGATTCAATTCTCTATCAAAGGCTTCTCGTGCCATGATTAATTCATTCTTATAGGCTTCTAGTTCAGACTTCAAAAACTCATTTTCCTCCAATAAACATGCCATAGTGTGTGAACCCTGTGTGCTGGTTGATTCTGCTGGGGTTGCCTGCTGATCCACAGCTGTAGCTGGTTCTTTTGGAGCAGCTACAGCTGGTTTCCCTGTATTATCATGCTTGGTGTATGATTCTTGTACCAAAATGGCTGGTTCTTGTGTTTCAGCCTCTGGGTAAGTGACTGGTTCTTGTGTGGCAGTCACTGTTTGAGCCATAAACGATGTCATGTTATCCCGGGGCACTGGTTCTTGTGTGGCAGTGCCATCGGACGAGACGGGTTGGGAAATTTGAAATGGGGGTGAGGATTGAAGTTTTAACAGAATAGTGGCGGGGTCAGGGGAAATGGGAGTAACTCCTGTTTCAACAGTCGTTTTCATTTTCCTTTTTGGTAGGAAAGCAGAGAAGTCACTGTCTTTCCTGTTCTTTGTAGGGGAAGATTATTTTCTGGGGGAAGGGCTTTCGGAAGAAGTGAAAATTTGGAATGTGGCCCTTGTTCGTCGTTTTGAGACAGAGACTGTTGGGGTTCTTTTCTTCCTTTTATGAGTAGGTGGGGATGGGGGTGTTGGAGAGTCATCGCTAGGGATAGGAATAGTGGGAAGGGGTGACTCTACTAAGTGGGACGAACTTGGGGGTAGGTCAACTGGTTCTGAGGACGGAATTACTAGGGAGTCTGGTATATCGTCCAGTTGCCCTTCATAAGGAGTCTCAGGAGTTTCTTGGGAACTCCCGGCTTGTTGGGGGATTTCGGCTTGCTGGGGAATGAGGAGTGGATTATTCAGAGGGGGGTTTTGCTGAGCAAAACCCCTCTGAATTAATAATTGGCATAAACGGTGATGGGTAAGGGATAAAAATGGGAATTTAACCCGTCTGGAATAATATGACATGTTTTTGATACAACCAAGCAGATAATAGGGAATATTAATTAATCGAACATTCCTCAAATGATTCATCAAAACAAATTCGTGTTGGTAGACTACCTGGTAACGCCCTTCGCATGTCAAGTAGTGCTTGATGAATTCTACTACTGTTGGCCATGGTCGAGGAAGTGAATGCAGACTTATCCCGCGGCCTTTAAGTTCAACTGGTTCATCTGGAAGAAGAAAATCTTGCTGTGCATTTAAAATAACTTGCTTCCTACTGAACCAGCGAGTCCCGATAACCAGAAAACCTGAAACTTGAGCTATGTCCTCCTCTGTAACTGAAATGCGGACCCCTTGAACCACTGAGAAATTCCCCTGAAGGTTCTGTGCGAACTCTAAAACTTGCTGCTGATCAAATTCTTCTAACCTTTCGAAGTATGTTGTCCATCCTGCTTGTTGAAAAATTTGATAGGCCTCTGGGAACAATTGAAGAAGATTTATCGAACCAGGCTCGTGTCTGATAGCCGACCCTCCCATGGCCACTAGCTTGAGTCACATGCAGAGGCACAGAAGACAGAAACACAGGCTTTGGTCAAGCTAATTGTTGCAACAGAGGATGCAGAGTCTCAATGACGGCGAAAATGGAATGAAGAATGACGGAGGATTGGTTGATGTGAAATGATTATTCAGTTTTCGAAATTCCCCCCCCCCCCTACGTATGGTGCAATGATGATTGAGCGTGTGGAGATTGCAATCATTATGAGCGAGATCCTCTCTTTAGAATATTATTTAACTGCATTACATTAAAACCACATACCTTACATTTTTACCTTTGGTTTAATAATTCAAAGTGTAGAGTGATTCATAATGGCTTGATATTAATGGAAGAATCTGTAGATTTCTCTGAAATTTAGAACAGGAGCATAACAGGATCTGCTCAGTACTGAATAATTTTCACTCAAAGGATCTGAAGAGTAAAAGTGGAGAACTGAAAAGCTTGTATAGCAGAGGAAAGAAATGATGTTTTAATGATGACAGGTTGCTGAAACTGGTGTTTCAGCAACGGAAAAATGAACGACATGTTGCTGAAACTGGTGTTTCAGCAACGGGAAAATTAGGAAAAATGGGATATAATGACTTGGGTTTAAAACAAGTGGGGGAAGTGTTTGATAGGGGATAATTTCAGCAGTAAGGGATAGGAAATACTAGCTGAAGGATGATATTTCAGGAATGGTAGAAGTGGGAAAAATGGAAAAAGGGAAATGTAGAAATGGGATGAAGGGATATTGCTAGGAAATGGGGTAAAATGAAGGGAAAAAGCTTCTGTGACTGAAGCTTCAGATCTTCTTATGATGAATCTGTCCTCCTTAATAAGCTTTTCCAGAATCTGCAAAATTCGATTGTAATATGCCAACCCTTGACAGGGATTATTAGTTTTAAATCTAATCTAGTCTAATACTAAAAAAATAGTGCAGAAAATTAAATGTTGTGAGGATCAGAAGACTCCCCTAGAAAAAGATAGTGTATATCAGTCATGCAAGCAGTCTTGAAATCCTCTTTAGAAACAGGGCGCTGGTATAAACGAAGCCTATGACCATTGACTAGTAAGGGTGTTTTCGAATCATCAATTGTTAGAAGTCTTACCGTTCCATTAGAAAAAACAGCATCTACTTCATATGGTCCAAGCCAACGTGTACGTAGCTTACCCTGAAAATTTTCAAACCGAGAGTCATACAACAAGGCCCAATTACCTTTTTGGAACTGCTTGTGTTTGATAATTTTATCGTGCCACTTCATTCTCTGTTGTTGAATCATGGTTGTTTGGTGAATGGCATCTAATCTCTTTTCATCCAATTCAAGAAGCTGCTGCAACCTAGCTATCTGCACATCAGTCAAATCAAGATTAACAGCTAAAGCAGTTCTTAGAGTTTTGATTTCAAATTCCAAAGGAAAAACAACATTTTTACCATAAACAATCACTGGCTCCTCTATGTTTTCAGGGCCCACAACTTCCTCTGTTTTGTAATCTGATTGAGGGGAGTGCTGAAGTTTTGGTCTTCGAGAACTTAATCTCTGTGATGATTCATCCTTTGATACAATCTCGTCAATGAAAGTCTTTCTTCCTCCCCTTCCTTTTCCTTTGCCACCTGTGGGGTTAGTTTTCTTCTGGTTTCCGCGTCCTCTCATACAATCTGCACATTTAAAAAGAAAAGATTAATGCTTTTGAAATCTATAATTTCCTTCCCCGGCAACGGCGCCAAAATGTTGGTCGCTTTAATTGTTTTCACAATTCAAGCTCCACATAAATTGTCAACCCGAGGAAGTATGTTTATTCCAAAGACAATCACACACTAGATATGCTCAATTTCAAAAGAAAAAACAATGTTGTAGTAAAAAGCCACACAATTACCAATCATACAAATCTAATTATTCACACTCTGTTTAATCAAAGCTGAAGTCACTTATGTTATAGCAGAAGTAATTCCTATATTGCAGTTTAGAATCCAAATAAAGGGAAATCAATCTGCAAGAAAGGAAACCAATCAACCATAACAGGAACAGGACCCTATTCCTTTAAATAGGAACTTCAGCACCTGCTGCCTGACACTAATCACTCTGTAGAAATGATAACTCAAGAGAACAGGACCCTATTCCTATGAACAGGAACCTTCAGCACCTGTCTCCTGTTCCTAATCACACTGCAGGAAAAGAAAGGAAATCAATGGAAATAGGACCCTATTCCTTTGTACAGGAACCTTCAGCACCTGCTTCCCAGCATCATACATTCAAACAAATGACAGAAATAGATCTCTCAACTTCTTAAGAATGAATGTACTAAACACATGCAGCGTTAAGGAAACATAATACTCAATGAACTACAGAACTGTGTAACTGGTGTTTCAGCAAACAAAATTAAGTAAAGTGCGAATAGCATAAAGAAATTAAACAAACTACAGGGACAGTCGGGTGAATCTTGTGAGGAAGGCGGGCCCTTTCCCTCTCACAAGATTCCCCAGGGAAAGAATTAAATTGGAGCGCTCAAAAGGAAATTTTATTCATCTGTCAAAAGAAATGATACATTACAAATGGAGTCTAGCTCCAGTTCTCTCAAACACAATGTTCTCCTGTAGTTTCGAGCTCTAATCCCCCTTCTAATGATGATGTCTCCTCTTTTTAAAGAGGAGACATCTCTTACAATTACAGTAGAGCAAATCTACGTTTATCCCAATTATGTTCTTCTTTCTTAAAACAGGGCTATTCTGTTCTTCCATAAAAATATATTGTTACAACAGATACAAAAAGAGTACTATCTTCAGAATAATCCATGTAACCACGTCTTCATGTTGTTGCCATTGTTCCACAAAATGCTCTTCCAGAATCGCAAATTACGAATAGTGGCGGAATTTGCATGCCTGCTGGCTGTTTTAGCAACAGAGTCGATTGTTTCAGCAATGGATTTGACTGTTTCAGCAACGAAGTTTGACTGTTTCAGCAACGGCCGATTGTTCCAGCACAACATATAACTTATCTGCGATCTTTTAGACTTATGTTAGCAACAATCTACTTCGATTAATGATAAAATATAAGAGTAATATGGAATTATATGTAAACAGATTAAATATATAATAAAGAAGAGGACTTTATATACCTTGGGATAAAGTAAATGAAAATGATGATGGAATCCTTTTTAAACATGGTTATAAAGGTAAGGTGGTGTCAAAATATATAGTAAAAATGATACATAGTGAGGTGCTAACACTCGTCAGTAATATCTACAATTTTTGGGCCTTGCTACTTTTTAGGACTGGTTGGATTTGAACTCTGTTTGCTTTCTCTGGGAAAAATTTGCAAGAGTTTAGATTTGGAAGTATCAGACTTCTTTTTGTTTTGTTCTTGTTGCTTTGGATCATTACTCTTTATAGAAGGATCAATTTTTTTCTTGCTCCTAAGGTTGTATTGACTATGAATCTCATTTATTGCAAAATCATAACCTTGTTTGTAATCATAGGATTCTCTAGATTCTACCTTGAGCTGTCGAAGTTCAAAGAGTTCCTGGTCCTCCTGGGTGAGGAAAATGGTATTGTTCTCATCGATCCCCATAAAAATGTTTATGTCTTCCTCCTCATCAACACTGTTTTGTGAACTTTCTGCAAAATTTTCTTGAAATTGGGTTCTTATATTCTAATTAGGGGAAGGCTCTTTGCCTTTCCCGGGGTTGGTGTCTTTTCTATAGTTGGGATTCCGGATCTGGGCTTGATTGTCCCATTGTGGTTTCTTTTCAATTTGATCCAGTTTGTCAACTACTTTTTCTAGGGCTTTAGTAGTGAAATAAAATTTACTATCTAAGTGAGATGCTTCTTCTTTAATAGTAACCCTTCTTTCATTTCTCATTCTGGCCTTCTTTCCCAGTATGTTGACTTCTACACCTACAACATCATTTTTCATTTGTTCTAACGTATATTCATCCCTTTCCCTAAGTTGGTAAGCCATTTCTACATCAAAACAGTTAGGGAATTTTAGTAGCACAGAATATGGGGTAGGTTTAAGGTCTGCAGGAATGACATTGTATACACTATTATATCTTGTGCAGAAATCTTGGACAGTTTCATTTGGGGCTCTTTTAACAGCATCAATTTCAGATAATATTTGCATATGGTTCTTATTTTTCTCCCATTTATTAAGGAAGGATCTATGGAAAGCAGCTAGGTCTGCTATACTACCAGGTGCTAAAGCTTTAAACCAAGTTTTCACCTCTCCAATTAGGCTCTGAGCGAATAATCTCATTTGAACGTCAGACTCATAAATCTCATAAAATTTCCAGAAATAATTCATTCTAGTAATGTGTTGTTGTGCAGTAATTTTTGAGAGATTATTAAACAGAGGAATATCTTTTTGATAGTTCTGGGGCATGTCATGGAGATTCTGAGGTAATACCAAGGGAGCATATCGGGCTGCCATGGCTTGAATTTTAGCTTAGCTGGGAGGTAGTGTTGTGGTAGAAGGGGTAATACTGGTTGCTGCAGTGGATGAACTTGAAGAGCTGGGTAATGGGGATGAAACATAAGTAATATAGCTAATGGTAGTTGTAATGGGTTGGGTAAATGATGGAAATACTACTTTGGGCTGCAAGGGCAGCTCAGGGATGAATGGATCGGTTGATGAACTAGTAGTGGATGGTGGATATGATGAATATATGATTCAATGGGGTAGAGACAACTCAGGGATTATGGGCTCTTGAGGTAAACTAATAGCAGAATCAGTGAATGATGTGGCAGCATACAGAGTTGAATCTGATGCTGGAAAGACTGTTGTGTATAGTTCAAAGACTGGGGGTTTAAATTTAGACAAAAATTTAGCTAACTTAACAACTTCTTCAATGTCTTTGATTTTTGTAACATTTACCCTTTTAATTGGACTCTTACTTTCAGTTTGATTAGATTTACTAGGAACATAAATAATTTTATGCTTTTCAATTACATAAGAAGCAAAAACTGGATCTAAAACAATTTTTTTTAAATTCGATTCAGATTTTGTTCTAAATAAATATTTCTCAAACTTAATGTCAAAATCAATGTCTGATAAGATAACTAATTCTTTGGGTAAAGAATCATCCCTTTTCAGAGTTATTTCAGTTCCAGAACTATCACTTTGTTTTTTCTTCTTTTGTCCTATCTGGTTAGGATTATCTACTATATCTGGAGGATTAGGATCAGGGTTGTTTCTAGTGTAGTAGATTTTCTTGGGAGCCAGATTTTTTATTGGGTAAAATACCTACAACCTTTAAACTCAATCTTAAAGTAGAAAAAATATAATTAAATATCTTCCTTCAAGACTCAACTTAAAACTGGAGAGTGGTTAGTTCCCCAGCGGAGTCGCCAGTATGTTATCACCCTAGTAATTCTCACGTTGTGGGATGAGGATTTTTGTAGTTAAGAAAACCAGGGGTAACCAAGAACCGCTTTGGGAATTCAAGATCTAGCCTTCCTGAACTCCAGAGAGGGATATTTCCGTATGATTTAACTTTGTTTTAGTAGAGATATTAGGCTAGCTATGATTGTGTAATTGGGTTTGATTTTAAAAGATCGGTGGGAATAAAAAAGATTTCAAGGTAAACCAGAAGGATTCACCAAAATATTGGGCAATGGAGTCAAACCTCTAGGCAAGCATAACTAATAAATAAGGCTCAGAGATGCAAATGTGCTAAGGGCAAGATAGGTGACCTTCTAAGGCTATGTATAGGCTTGATTTGATGGAGTGGGTGGAATCTGAGCAAAAGGGCACTTAAGAATCCTTAAGCTATAGATAAGAAGATTGAATAAAGGGATCTAACTGGGACGTAGAGCAATTAAGAATTCTATGGTCCGGTTATCAAGTAGAAAACATTGAAATGCCAACAAGTTTTGAAACAAGGAGCTTATTATCACTAATCCTGTTTATTTTTTCCTTAATTGATCATTACAAACTAGAAACACATAATATGAATTAATGTAAACTTAAGAGAAATACAATGAAAACAAGGAAAGAACGAGACTTATCTTGTCACCACGAGAATCCTTAGCTCTGATGTCTCTGATCTCTTTCCAGTCTGTTGCTTTCGATAATTGACTCACCAACTTCAATATAACCAGCAAATAAGACTATAACTATCATGAGAAATTTTTATTCACCCTGAAGACTTCGAATTGTGAAGTATTTATACAAAAACTGTTCACAAAATATCTCAGGAATTGAGATAATATTTTAATAAAAAATAGGAAAGAAAAATTAATAAGAGGGACAGCTGCAAAACAGTTTGCAAGATGTTACCTTTTTACAAGCAAAAATAGAACCGATTATTCTAATTTGAACTGATTGTTGATGTGCTGTGAGTACTGCTAGCATTAGGTGCATCTTATCGTGGAAAGTGGTTGAAGAACATTCCTTCCTTTAACTTTCAACGCTGATACTCTTTATTCATCTGATCTGAGCTGTTTTACTGTGGTAATCAAAAAGTAACCAACAGTAACTTTATTTTCACTGATACTCTTTCACCTACTGATACACTTTAACCCTGTATTTTTTTACCTTTGAGGTAATAGTAAAATTTGAATTTCCAAGTGATTTTTCTTCTTTTTATCCATCAAATTCACAGCAGATCTATGAATTCTTGCCACTTTTCTGCAGAGGGGATCTTCATAGTCTTCAATTTTCTATAAATTTCATCTTCCTTTGTATACTTGGCAAAATTAGGCTTTATAGTGAACATATGATTGATCTCATTATCCAAAAAGAACATATTTTCAAAATAATGAAGAAGTATTTTTCCTGTTGGTGATCCTTGTGGCAGAGGCTGTCTGGCTTGTTCTTTTGCATGATTTCTGATTTTTAGATCATAATCTTTCTGAGGCATCAGTTTTTCATTCAACGCATGAATGTCAGGCAAACCTGCTTCTGATAATGATTTGTATTTGGCTAAAAATATTGAGATGGATACATTCATGTCTTTACACCTGTCCTCTAGATTACTCATTATTTTTCTTTTGTTCAAGACCTTTTCATTTGAAGAATGGTTTCTGTCCTATCAGTAATCTTCAATTCTTCCAACTCTTCCATATTTTTACTATTCAAAAAAGCTATGAGTTGGATTGCTTGGGCTGGTTTATTGTCAATTTCCCTCTTAGTCTTGTCAATCTATGCACTAGCAACTTGAAGTAACTCCCTCTGTTCATAAATTATCCGAATTGAAGGCCATTCAGAATGAATGCCTTCAATAATTTTGGTCCATAAATGATTTTTTATATAGGCCACTTGATCTGTAAGATTTACTTGCGCTTGCAGAATCTTCACCTGTTCTTGTAGTCGATCGGCCCTTTTCTCATGTCCTCTAAAAGTAATCAAGGCATCATTTTTGGAACTTTCTAGAATTTTGATAATGCCTTTCAAACTAAGAATTTCTTTATCTTTCATAGATATGTCCTACATGGCTTTGATCACGGTTGCTTGGTCTTGTAGTGTGCTCATCTGTGAGGATGAAGAAGAAGAGGCAGAGATTTCCTGAAAAGTAATTGGCACTGCAGTTTCCAGTACTCCTTTCGGTGCCAAGTGTTCTGCCAAAGTAGATGGTATGACAGTGCTTACAGTGGGGATCACTGTAGGAATAACCACCAGTTGTGCTTTTCTTAGTTCTTCATTCTCTTTCATTAAAACTTTTATTTGACTTTCCATTATTTTTATCTCATCTGTCATTTGATGTACAAGCTGCTTTAATTCATCATTCTCTGCTTTTTGCTGTAGAATTTATTTTTCTTGAGAGTTTTCACTCTGAGGCAACTTCAGTTGTTTTCTAAGAGCAGTTATATCCTCATTTTTCTATTTAATTAGGACTTTTTCCGCTTCAATGTTGGCTGGGTCACCCCCTGCTTCAATCATTATATCTTCTAGTGCTTTCATTCTCAAATTATTAGCATATAGTGAGGCTTTGTCCAACTTCATTTGATTTTGGAGGTTGAGCACTGTTTTCTCAAGCCTAATTGATTTCATAGTCTTACTGACAATTTTGGAATATAGCATTTCAGTATTGCTCCTATGAAATTCAATTTGATCCAATTCATGAATGGCATCAGCATCCACTTCAAAATCCGTTTTGGAATAATCTGCCACTGATTTTGGCTCAGCCACTGTAGGCTTCAAGAATGACATTACCAATTTATTAGATGAATAATCAAACGCTGAAAGAAGCCTATCTTTGTTTTCAGGATTTTCCTTCAGAAATCTAGAATATGCTTGATTCTTGATGTCTTCATTCTTCTCTTTAATCTGTCTGAATCTGATCTGAATCTCTGACTCTGTATTTTCAGTTTCCTTAGAAGAAGGAGGCAAATCAACAGTAGCCTGGTTTTCCTTCATGACTGTATCTTTTTGTTGTGTTCCAATTTTTAAATTTTGAAGCTCTTTTAATGTTTCAGTGACTATTCTTGTAGCTTCATCATCTATTTCATTATTTTCAATATTTACAGCCTTATTCCTTTCTTCCTCTGTCATCTTACTTCTCTTACTATAAGCAATTCTGAATTTTTTGTCCTCAATAGTCTCAGCTATGAAGCTATCTCCTTCCCTATCTCTTTTATGTACATTATTAGTCTCTTGACTTGTAGAAGCCACCTATGTCTGTTCAATCTACTTGCCTTTGCCACTGTCAACCTGTATTACCTGTACTACCTGTGAATCATCATCAAATAGGGTATTTGGCTCCCATTCAATTTTATTAGCATATCTTTCAATATGGGGTTTAGAATGATGCAAGTAAACATGCAACTTGCATTTTACCCTCCTTGTACTCAGAATACGTTGTGGGTCATAATTCCATGTAAAACTACATGGGAACTTGTATTCTTTAAGTTTGACATTTATTTCATTGACAGATTCTATGTTATTCATAATGAATGGCCCAATTTGATTTTTGAGCTTAAATTGGGTCTTTTTCCTGGAAGCTATGAAGTTGATTTCATCTACATTCAATAGTTGTCTTAAATATTCCAAAGAAAATATTCTTGTAGAAACAAATCTCGGTAATTTATATGGGGCCAAGGATGAGCCATACACTCTGATTTCTGTATGATTTTTATATAAATACCAATCCCCAGTTTTATAGCTCTTTGAAAGCTGTAGAATTCTTCTTGTCTCATCATTGATCCTGGGGATCTCCTCTTTTTCCAAAAGATACATAGCAGGAGCTATAAATGAGTCATTGAAATCTGCAAAACTAAACTCTCTGTTCCATTTTCCTAGAATAGATGACCAAAATACTACTAACAGAACCTCTCCTTCTGCATCCACTTTCTGACATTCAATGGGAAACTTTTATGTTTGATAATATAAGAAGAGGTGGAGTAGATAAGAGGAGTATCTGAAGACTTCTTCTTCAGATAATCTGAATAACTGATAATGCATACTTTCAGCAATGAATCTGGAAAAATTGAACAGAATGGATGGTGATTGACCAAGGCTTAGAGTTGACAGAAAACCTAGGATAGCCAGATCAGTGAATTCATCACTGGTGTATCCTAGTATGAAGGAGAGCATTGAGACAATCTGCCTAGTCTCATCTGGGAAATCAGAGGTATCAAAAGGAGGATTTAACTTAGGAATATCAACTTGATTTGGACAAAAATTCTGGTATATTTTGAATCTGGTATTGAAATCCAAGTCAAGATATAGTTGGGTTAAATCTTCTATTGATAGGGAAGTAGAATTGGGGTCATGATTCATTTGCAGCATGGAATTTATTGACTCTTCAGTAATGTAAAACAGTATCTCTTTTTCTTTGTTTACAATGCATCTTTGTTCTGGCATATAATAGGCTTGGAATAATCTGATAAAGTCAGGAACTGAATGAGTGAGAGGGACAATATATCTGGGTAGATTGGATTCCCAAACTGGAATATCTTTGTCACCCTTTTCCACTGATTCGCCATAGCTCCAATTATAGACATCAAGCAGGTTAAATTCTACATTAGGGTCCAGTATTCTATAGTCCAGATCAACTAAAGGGTTATTCTCTGTGGAAATGACTAATGGCTAGACTGGTCTGACCACTTCTGTAGAATTAGCCGTGAGTGCAGAGGTCGGCTTGTCAATTTTGAAGGGCTTAGGCTGAGCGATTTGTGTAGAAGACTTCTTTTGAGATTTTGGGCCTCCATTATTGGGGGTTACTTGTTTCTTTGTCATCTCTAATTTGAATGAAGCAAGCTTAAATGGTTTTCTAAGTTCCTTTGTGAGAAACAAGGGTTTCTTGGTGAATTTCTACTGGAAAATGGGATTTCTGAGCAGGGTTTTGGGTAATGCAAGGGATTTAGAGCTCAGAACGTGTATTTAAAATCGATTTCAATGGAAAAACTGACCACGGTACCGGAAAAACTGAGAGAAAAGACAATTAGGGATTCTAGGGAAATTTTGACAGAGTTTCCCCTATAAAATGGACACTTTTTTGCAGTTTAATTGGTGTAACTTTGGTAATTATTAGAAAACGACATGAATTTTGAAATCTCAGAGGGAAAGCTTGAAAAAAATTACCTGGAGAACCAGCGAAATTCGGTTGAAGACATTGCAGAGGTGCTCAGTCTTCAATTCTTCAAAAATGGCTTCGCAGAGGACAATGTAGCACTTTGTAATGGAAATTCAGGGCAATGGGCGTCGAAAAATGGTACTGGTAGGTTGAAAATGGCTCTGCAAAGTTTCTCAGGGTTTAAACGACGCAATTTCAAAGAAAAAATGTTTATCAAAGTTTTCACATGTTTTAAAGGGAAATAGTGAAAATTCGAATGAAAACTTTAAATTTTAATGTATTAACCAATGGTGAAAACCATGGTTAAATCGCATTAAATTTCGGTTAAGAGAGTCGGTTTTAGGAATACCGCTAGTGGTATTCGCGCTGATGAATGGTGGTAAATTGTTTTGAGCTTTTCGAACGCGAAACAACGAGATTGAGACACGTTAGCGTGGGGTGGTTTTAAAAAAACACCCATTTCACGCGGCTTTGCCAAAACACCCGTCGATTACTTTCTGAGCGCGAAAATGTATTAGTGTCGTTAGATCTGGATTCAACGAGCGAATGGCCACGATCAAAAGGAAAGGTGTAGGGAACAATGTGTTATCGAATTCAACGAGGGTTTTTGATCTTGGGAGATGAAGGATAGATCGAACGGTTGGAAGTGAACCCGACAGGAAAGAGTTTTACTTAAGTCAAAAAATGACTATTTTTAATGAAAGTAAGTGATCGGGAAGGTTTATCAAGGCTTTAACCGAGGTTAGGGACTGGGGTAACGAAAATATATTGCGGGGAAGAAGAATAAGTTGAGGTTTTGACCTTGGGTTAAGGGACTTGGAGCAGGAAGATACAGGGGAAAGATTTGTTTTTTGGTTGAAGTTTAGTTTAGGAGAAACTTCAATGATTTTTGTTTTAAAACATATATAACATATGTTTTAAGCTTTTTCTTCATATATTTTATTTATACGGTAAATTAAATCAAAAAGACTTAATTACCATAGGGGCGAGATTAAATATACGGATAAAATTTTAGCCAAAGGGGTTATAAGGGGGGTTTTATTTAAGCATGTGGGAATTAAATACTTTGGCTTAAGTTTTAATAAGTGGGTTTTTTGGGATTTATTTATAAAAGGAGTTATATAGTAGGAAAAGGTCAATTGCATAGGGAATTAATACATAAAATCAATGTTAATATGACAAGGGGACAATGTATACTCAAAACACATTAATATAACTAAGAAAGTGAAGATTAAAAGCAAATTGCATTATAATAACTTCATAACTTAGGATAAAATGTAATTTTGAGGGATTTTTGTGTTTAAATGATGTATGAAGTTAGCTAAAATAGGAATTAAAAATGTTTCCAAGTAATATGAGATTTTACTTAAGATTTTCAAGGGAATGAGTGCATGAATGGTGAATGATATATTTAGGGGATTAAGATAGACATTTCACACTTTTAACTAACCAGTCATAGAGCCTTGAGTCCGGTCCCAACAAAAGTCAAGGAAATGCCTTGAGACTTTCTTACTGATATCTTGGAGTGTTTAATGACTATGGGAAGGGGAAGTTAGTTATTCTGAACCCATGATGAATGATATTTACATTGAGACTTTTCACCTTCTTCTACCTACCCATCTTACCATGCTAACATTTTTTCTTCTTTTGTAACAAGGTGCATTTAAGCTAGCAACCTTCACAACATTTATTTTTTCTGAAAGCAAGTAAACTATCTAACTCTACACTTCATCCATGAATCTAGTTTAAACTGTTGGATTCACTTTATTTCTCTACGTAACTATTGAATTGTTAGGATTAAACTATCTAACAACTCATTATTCTCTATCTACAACAAAGGAAATTGAAACAATGACAAGTTAAGAATGACAATGGACTAATGGTATTTATTGACACTCTGCCATAGTCAAAAAGTAAAAATGTAGTGGCATTTATGCTTGCTCACTTTCATGTTTTATTCATTTTTTATTTTGGGGTATCTTATTTTTTCGAAGTCCTTTGATTATTATTTTAGGACTTTTTACCCTCTTTTTAATTTTTTGATTTTTTTGATTTTTTAAAAAATATGTGAATACAACTTGCAGAAGGCAAAGTATGTACAAATTTACAAAATTACCAATAGTCAAGTCAAAATTATGACCCCTATATTATAGGTTGCTAACATGGAGGACATGAGCAACATGTGTCTTTGCTAAAGGACATTGAGACAGAACAAAGGAGGGGTCACATAGCTGATCCACTATATGAAAATGGGGCAAGGGTTCCAATCAGAGGCACTCTTCCACCATTAAGAGGGGTCTCCAAGTTTCATTGTAATTCCACACAGCAATCAGAGATGGATCTGCGCAGTGGAAGAAATCATGATATGTTCCCATATATTTTTTACATGGGGATGAACCATGAGACATAATTATCATGTGGTGTACCTTCTAGGAGACCACCTGAATCATATTTGATGGAAGATGTCTCATACATTGATGCTCCTTTCATAGATCCAAGGGAGGAGGGAGAACTAGTAGACCATCCTACAACGCTGAGAGTGTGGGGGAAAAATAGAGAAAGGGAAAGCATTTTTCCTTTGACATCATTATCCATTCTCACCTCTTAAATTGTGTTGAGAAGGTATGCTGCAAGAAGAAAGAATGACACCATCATGAAGCATGAGAGACAAGAATTTGATCCGAAGACAGACTTTCTTGAAGGACACTCTTCTATACATAAAGAGAGATGGTGGTCTCACATGCATGCATTGGCAAAGACAAAGAGGTCTTGAACAAATGATACCCTCTCATGGGAGACTAATTTCCAAGGGCTTCTCTCTTCTCTTGAGCATGTGAATAAGCAAGGAGGGCAGCAAGGAAGGATTGGCAACCTTCCACCTTGTACCTTTGGCATGGGAAATGTCAAGGAGGAGAAAAAAAACATGACAGATGCTTCAGAAGACACATATCAGTGCTATCATTGTTGGGCACACTAGATCCCTATTGGAAATCCCAACTTTTGGTGGAATATTCCAAGGATCTTCATACTTGCATGATTTTGGATGACTGGTTGCATGAAGGGAGCTATTCAATCCTTGATGGATTCATCTATAATCATGATAGAATCTTCTTGTCTAAAGCCTCCAAGCTCAAGGGGAAGCTTCTATAGGGGGCTTATGAAGAGTTCCATATTAGTCACACTTATTCTATGAAGCTCAACAACATCATATTGAGGAGTTATTACTAGGAGGGATTTGAAAGGGAACTATATCAGCATTATCAGAGATGCATGGATTCTATGGATTTGGAGCAGAAATATGGCTCTAAGGGAGAATTAAATCATCCCTCTCTTCCTTCCCTTGAAGGAAAGAGTAGATCTATGCACCACTCCATTGATAGGAGGAGAATTGTTGGTGGAGAGCATGCTCTTAATACATGTATTTTATATTCTGACTTCATGCATTCTTACACCTTGTTTCTGCAGGCCATGACTCCAAGAAGGAGTGTTATATCTTGTCAATCTCATGGAAAATATGGGGCCACAACAATTGCTGTACATGGCCACTCCCTTGGTGGACAAAGGGAGATCTTGTTTCATGATGGGTGATTTCCTAAGGCACCAAACATATCTCACACATTCAGCTACAATGATATGGAATGGGATGAAATTAAGTGGTGGGAAAACCACTTACCACATCTTGATCTGATGCAGGCAAGAGATGCCCTGCGTTGGTACCATATATGGGATTATGACCCACCTCCTCATGTCCAAATTTTTGTTTATGTATTTGTATTTTTGCTTCCATACATGGATGATGTACTTGTCCCATTTTTGGAATTGTATGGAGGGAGGATAGGAGGCATGTGTTACAACATGGGATGGAGACTCTCTTTGTATGCGTTACACAACAATTTGTCACTATCCCTGCCATTCCCCATCTCGCACATTGGAGGGCTCATTCCGTGACCTCTGAGTAGAGACAAGACTTGAAAATACTTTCATTGCATCCCTCTGAAGATGAGATTTCATTGCCCTGAAGACATCTCCCTGCAAAAAACCCTAAAAATATCTCTTTTTCCATTGGCACGGTTCCACAGTTCAGCCCTCGTGCCAAGGGGGAAAATCCTCCAAAGAGGGCGCGCCAATTGGCGCTCTGTCATAGAGCCGCACCTGCGCCAACCATATTAAGAGGTGTTTTTTAAAAATAAATGGTGGAAGTTTCGTCCTAACAAATTCCTGGACTGATATCTATCTTGAGTTGGGAGGTTTGGCTACGGATTTCCATAGAGAGGAAGTGGTTTTCCACCTCTCATGGAAGCTTCCTTGATGATAGGGCCAATCCCATGATTATAGGGATCCCAACTCCCCTTCCTCCATTTATACAAGCTTGCCCATCTCCATGGCAAGATAGTCTTCAAATCTCCAAGTTCCCAAGAGCTTTCACATCCTTATGCTGCAAGAGCCTTCTTGATTCCCTTAAGGCCAAATCCAAGCAAGGAGACTATTTCCAAGTATCTGGAGAGAGAGGCTTGTCCCATCCTTGACGAGCTTTATCGAGACATGTTCTGCTGACGACCCACCAAAGGAGAATTTGGCGTCGAAGCTTTGGTTGTATTCTTCTTTTGACTCATTAATGATAAGCGACTATTGTTTATGGTTCCACTCTTGTTCTTGATTATGTTCATGAGTTATGTCCTCTTCGGTAAACATATGATGTACCTTTGGATTTATTCTTGGTGCGATCATTTCTTGCATTATACGGTGTCCAATCCACAGGTCTTGAGATTGTGATGTGCGAAATGAATGAGAGCCCTGCCTCTGACAGGTGGATTCCGGAGTAAGCCTTCCCTGTAGAAGACCAGTTGCTACGATTAGGAACTTTCTGTATGGCACGTGTTTGATTGTTGCTAGACCCGATCTGGGCTAGTAGGGATTGCCTCTGTCCGCAGAAGGGATTTACCTCCTCAACAATTTGGCGACTCCGCTGGGGAATCAGCTTGTTGTTTGATTTGTAAGCTATAGACGGAGCCTGAAGCGCAGCCAGATAGCCTTCGAAACGCTTTTGCTCTGCATTAGCGGAGTAGATCCATGTGCTTGAACAATCTGCGATTTGGTTCCCATTTAGACAGCAGGTATTGTCTTCTCTTTTCGGTCAATTTCTTAGCCTTGCTTGCTTGGTCAGCTCTATGGGCTGGTTCTTTCTGTGAATTTGGGTCTTTGATAGCTTGAACATCACTGGTCTGATCTTAGATTGCTTATTTTTTATTTTGGCATGGCAAACTTGATTGGTGCGCTTTTTAGCATGACAGTCGCGCCAATTGGCGCCAATTGTCCATTTATTACCCGCACCAATCTTGATATGGCGCTAGTTTCAGCCTGACAGTCGCGCCAGTGCTGGGGACTGCTGGGGTTGGCTCTGTTTTGAGCTTTCTGAGCTTGATCTGTGTGTTTAGCTTTGCCTCGCTTTGAGCCTAGATTACATGGTTCATTTGAGTCTTGGAGATTTTGCTGCAAGTGGTGAGTATGGTCCTGGTTGGGAGAAATTCTTTGTTTTTTCATTTTTAGGCGTTGGCGCTTGTTGTTAGTTAGCAACCCACGTCAATTGGCCATTGGCGCTAGTTGTCAATGTACAAGTCGAGCCAATTTCAGGGTGTGTGAAAATTGAGATTTTTTCCCTAAATCCTTCGCCAATGTGTCTTTCCCTTCCAGTCTTTCCTTTATATGAGCATAGATTGCATTGCTCATTGTTTGAAATGTCTTCTTTCAATGATTGTTTGATGTAAAAGGGAATGAATGCCTTGTTTTGATCTCTTACTTTGAAAGTCCTCTTTGTGTTTGACCTCATATGTCTTGTCGCCTTTTGAGGGATTTCGTGAAAAAGTGTTCGAAACAACGATTGCATTCTTAGTGTTTGTTTACATCTCTTTTGCATTCATCCATCATTAAGAGGATTTGCGTTCTTTTAGTTTTCGTCTCATAGTTTGCTTTTCGTTAAAATGCATTAGATCACATTGCATTGAAAAGTATTTTTTGAGATCCATCATTGAACTTAGATTACATTGTTTAATGATTGAAAACTAGAAATCGCTTTGATTGCATTCTCTTTTATTAAAAGCATGCATTGAGTGCATTCTTATCATTTCAAAAGGAAAAGGAAATTGTGCATAGATTACAATTGCATAGTTTTCGAAAAAAGAGGATTTTGCATAGATCACATTGCATTATTCGCGTCGTTGAATGTTTGAAATTACCTTTGGATAGTGAAAGTCATCTAGTTTGGAAAAGATTTCGTTCGCAGTGTTGTTTTATGTCGCATCATTGTTTGAAGCTCTTCCCTTAACTAGATAGCATTCATCGAATTGAAAAGTTTTCTTTTCTCATATAGTTTCATACAGGAGATTGTCAGATGACACTTGCTAGGGCCTGAAACTGAAACGTAATTGAAGATCAACATTAAAATTTATTCAATTTAACCTAAGGCAACATTGAAACATTAACGAAACACATTTAGAGGTCTAGGCTAGAGACGTGTTTCGACGTCTTAAAACCTAGTAGCTGTCGTTCGCCTCTTGGCTTTAGACAGCGCTAGTACGGACTTGTGCTCCCTGTACCGTCGCGTATATAAAGGGAGACCCCACTAGGTTTCTATCCTTTATCCATAGGAAGCCGAGTCTACCGCCCTATACCCATGATACACCGGACACAACATTCGGGGAGATTGCCTGCACGTACGTTAAGTCCTTGGTTGATTTCTCTTTCATTTTGAAACCAAGGTGTATATTGCAGTTCACGGTTATTTGGTACACCCTTTGCCTAGTATTCCTGAGTATTCATTTGATCTTTTCTGACTCTTTAAATTTGAAAGGATCACCAAGCACTTGTCCTTTCATGCTTGCTTCAAAACTAAAAGAGATAGAGTCACCTTTCATCCGTTTCTCGACTCTTAAAACATGAAACGGTGAAGTTTCTAAAGTTTCAATGTGGTAAAATAAATCACCTGCGATCACACGCCCTGTTAGAATTTGCTTGTTGGTCGTTTGATTGTGTGCCTTGGTTTTTAGTCCGTGTGCGGTTTTGAGTTGTTGATGGCAACTTTTCCAGAGTTCACCAACCAAGGAATCCCCTCCGATGGGAATCCTGGTCATTTTCCTCCTTTTGGAAATGTTGGTGCTCCTTATATGGCAACGTTGTCCCTTCCTGGGTTAACTGTTGGGTTGCCTATTTGGTTGTTCTCAACCTCTGTCGTTCCGAATGTCTCGACTACTTTTTCAATCGGTTCTCCACGAACATCTGGCGGTTGAGTGGACCTCTCCTTCCTGCTTTGTTTCGCATCCTCCTCTTCTACTTAGCACAGTGAAAGTACGGATTCGAGTAACCGGTGTCTGAAAGAAGAAGAAGAAGTCCGATAAAGGAGAGCTAACTACTGCTGACCTATTGTGCCTAAGAAGCCTTCAGTCGATAAACCTGTGTCCCTCATGGAAAAGTAGAGTTCCCTTGCATGTTGTGCATAGGAGACCATCTTCTTGAGGGGGGGGCTGCCACAGCATTCCCAAGGTGGAAACATGGTCCAACGGGTCGCCCCTTGTTGCCTTTGGCTTTCGGGAGTCAGGTTGGGGGCACGTCTTCAACTGGTGCTGGTAAGGCTCCTAAGAAGCAGGGTAAGATTACCAATCCCTGTAAGTTGTGTGAAGGGCATCATGCCATTCACCTTTGTCCTTATGTGGATGAAGCCAAGCGAGTTTTGGACAACTCAACTGTTTCTACACCACGCCTCCCGGCTGGTTATAAACAGCTTTCTTTGAGCCCTCCACTAGCTGATCCTACGATTGGTCAAGAGTCATCTTTGGTCGATCCCGCTCCTCGAAGTTAAGTTAGAATCATTTACGACCAGCAAGTATTCGTCGGAATGGGTTGAGCGGCCACAGCTAGGTACCGAGGTCTTTTCCGTTGAGAGTGGATCTCATCCCCCTCAAGTTCTTCTTGTTTCTTCATATTCCTCGGATTTGGAGAGAGATTCTCCTATCTTCGTATCTCAAGAAGTTGCTCCTCCGCCTCCCGTGATGGAGGTCTCGGAGGATACTCCTCCCACCTTCGAGATGGAGGTCGTGGAGGATGCTCCTCCTTCTTCCGTAACACCAGGGGAAGACCTTCTCGGTTCGATGGTAGCCCCTCCGAGTAGTTTAGTTGCTTCCTTTGATTGGAATCGTCGCGGGGATACGCCTTAGTCTTATGTGCCTTTCAAGATCACGGTACGAGTTTTGTGATGCAGCATACCCGGCACCATTGTAGATGAAGGCACATCTGTTGGTGTTCTATCTGTCTTTATGGCAAACTTTTGGCTCACACCGCCTTACTTTGTTACAGTCTTTGTTGGCATTTGAGAAAAGACAATCATGGTAAGGATCATTACGAAATTTTTGTTACTTTGGGAGGTAAAGCAAATCCATATCAGGCCATGATAGTTCAGAGCCCCTTGTGGATTTCAATATGCTCTTAGGGCGCAATTACACCTATGCCATGGGAGCGCTTGTCTCCTCCCTTTTTCGTGTGATGTGTTTTCCACATGAAGGACGGATCATGACCATTGATCAACTTTCTTTCTTTGGTCCTGATATGGCAGCTGGCCCACCACCATCCCCTCCTGTTTTTTATCCACCTGTTGTATCTGCTCCACCGCAGGTCAACTGTGTGGCTACCTACCCCGTGCCTGTGCTCAGTGACAATGCCGTCGTGCATACTGTACTTGGGGAATTGGGTCCTGATTTCCAAGATGTTGTTCTCTCACCTGGTGGGGAACTTTTGGAAGCCATGACTTCTTGTTCATCATGATAAGTTTTTGATCGGAGCATAGTTCTTTTTCTTGTGTCAAGCTCCTTAAAAAATGAAACAAGCTCATCGGAGCATAGTTCCTTATCTTGTGTCAAGCTCCTAAAAAATGAAACAAGCTCTTCGGAGCATAGTTCATTTTCTTGTGTCAAGCTCCTTAAACCATGAAACAAGCTCTTCTGAGGATACTTCTTTTCTGTGTCAGCTCCTTAAAAATGAAACAAGTTTAGCGGAGCACAGTTCCTTGTCTTGTGTCAAGCTCCTTAAACCATGAAACAAGGTGTCCTGAGGGATAGTTCTTTAATGTGTCGCCTCGTTAAAACAATGAAACACGTTCCCGTTCCGTCGGCCTTTGATAAGTTCTGTTAAAATCGATCAGTCTTCTTCTTGATCTTGTGTGAACCTTCCTCCCATCGCACATATGGATTGAAGCTTGAGGCATACACTCGAATTAGTCTCACCCATGCGGGGTCATTAACACTTTTCAAGCATAGTTTTTTTCCGTTTCAAGCTTGTGTAAAAATGAAACCGGTTTCAAGCATAGTTTATCTTTGTTTCAAGCTTGTGTAAAAATGAAAGCAACTTCAAGCAAAGTTTCCTGATTTCAAGCTTGTGTAAAAATGAAACCTTCCCCATTTTACCCCTTGTGATTGCCATTTTATTAGCCTGTTTTTGCTAGATGAGCCTTGGTTTTCTCATTCCATCGTCCCCATCTTCTTGGCCGATCATATTCCTTCACTTGGTTATTTTACCCGTTCCTGAGGAACCGCTGCAATGAGTGGTATTGTTAGCCAGCCTCTTGACCTTTACTTGTTTTGAGCAGTTCCACCATTACCGGAACCAGTTGCTACCCTTTATACCACTCGTTCCTTCAGGAGGAGTCAACTTTCAGCTCTTTTCTGACTCTTAAAAATTGAAAACATTGTCAAGACTCTTGTCATTTTGAACTCGTTAAATGGTTGTGAAACGACATATACCCAGTATAGGTTTACCCCTTTTTCGGGTTGGGATAGATTATTTACGAAAAAGGAATACCCTAGCCTATTGCGACTAGGAGGTTTTCTCAGACATAGTTTTCTACCTTTTCGGATCTGAGGAACTATTTACGAAAAGGGATTGTTGGAGTTTACTTTTCCGCTGTCTTTCAAACTCTCTAAACATGAAAAGACATCGAGTTCTTCCTTTGTCAGACTCGTTAAACTTGATGACATTAGATTCAGTCTTAATGATGATATTCGAGTTTCTCCTTCCTAGCGCTCGTTAAATGTACTAGGATGGATTCGTCCGAAGGACGAACTTATATGACAAGCATATGCTATCCTCTTCAAGCTTGTGTAAAAATAAAGAGGTACTTGCCGAAATGGTGGGGAAAAAATGGAACCATCATAATTGTCGTGTCGGCAGTATGTCGCTCTCGAACATGGCACTTGTTTGCATTTGTGTCTGGTTGGGGACATCTCATCTCGTTTTTCACTTGCCTTCGTGGGTTTGGGTCATCCCTTTTGACCTCTCATCTGTTCTTTGCCTCGTCACCATGACCTCTGATCCGTTGATGTCAAATACTTCCAAGTCCACTGTCGTGTCGTTCATATGTTCAAGAGAAGTTGGCCTCTGCAAATATCAACCTTCCTCTGTTTCTCATACGATCTTGATTCACAAAAAAAACATCATGTTCCTCTGTCTCGTGTCGATGATGTGGGAAACATTATGGCCCACCTTCGATCAAGGTCACTTCCTGTCGACTTCAGCTCATTATCCAGGAAGTTGGTCTAGAGACTCCTTATGGTACCTTGGAACCTGCATGCGTCAATGGCAGGTTCGTCGCATTCGACGTGAGGTTTACATCATTGACACTCCCCGTCCCAATGATTCTACGGGTGTTTGACTCCCGACTCATTGATTCACACGCCGTGGTGCCTTCACCTATAGTACCTTGAGGGCCATTGTTAATTGCTTCCTCTCGCGTACGGTAACGAAGCTTTCATTCTTGGTAATCAGACGATGTTCTTGCATGTTCGACTTCAGCTCACTTATTCACATGCTTGAACTTGTACTCTGTTTAGGTCGAGATGGGCGCAAGACCCTTAATTGTGTACATTGTAATCCCGGAAATTTTAACGATTTTTTTTTTTTTTTTTTTGGCCAGAATATTATTACATGACTCCTTTGATTGGATGTACGCGACCATACACGAGTCTGTTTATCGATCCTCTGCGGATAGAGCACGTCCATGCCTTGGATCCCGATTATTGTATACTCACGCATATATATCATGTATCTGAGACATCAATTGTACTTCACTCCGCAGGTTTTCCGATGGAAGTGTTTTCAGTCGGCGCGATCTCGTAAATCATTTCACCCCTCTTTCTCTCTCGGGCCTCATGCTTTAGGGGGCATCTATTACACAGCAATTTGTCACCATCCTTGCCATTCCCCGTCTCGCACATTGGAGGGCTCATTCCATGACCTGTGAGCAGAGACAAGACTTGAAAATACTTTCATTACATCCCTCTGAAGATGAGCTTTCATTGCCCTGAAGACATATCCCTGCAAAAAACCTACACGACGCTCTTTTCCATTGGTGCGGTTCCACCAGTTCGGCCCTCGCGCCAAGGGAAAATCCTCCAAAGAGAGCGCGCCAATTGGCGCTCTGTCATAGAGCCGCACCCGCGCCAACCATATTAAGAGGTGTTTTTTAAAAATAAATGGTGGAAGTTTCGTCCTAACAAATTCCTGGACTGATATCTATCTTGAGTTGGGAGGTTTGGCTACGAATTTCCATAGAGAGAAAGTGGTTTGCCACCTCTCATGGAAACTTCCTTGATGATAGGGACAATCCCATAATTATAGGGATCCCAACTCCCCTTCCTCCATCTATAAAAGCTTGCTCATCTCCTTGGCAAGCTAATCTCCAAGTTCCCAAGAGTTTTCACATCCTTATGCTGCAAGAGCCTTCTTGATTCCCTTGAGGCCAAATCCAAGCAAGGAGACTGTTGTCAAGTATCCGGAGAGAGAGGCTTGTCCCATCCTTGACAGGCTTTATTGAGACATGTTTTGCTGACGACCCGCTAAAGGAGAATGCTGCGTCGAAGCTATGGTTGTATTCTTCTTTTGATTCATTAATGATAAGCGACTATTGGTTATGGTTCCACTCTTGTTCTTGATTATGTTCATGAGTTATGTCCTCTTCGACTGACATATAGTTGTATATACTAGATTTTATGCTTGCGTTTGTGTTGTTTCTTGCATGTGCAGGTGTCCGATCACGGGGATCGTGAGAATTGTGATTTTCCAGGGCAAAGGAACGGGAGCACCACCTCTTCTACAAACAACAACGTTGGATTCCAGGTCAGCCTTCCTTGCAAGTCGGTTTATTTACGATTAGGAACCTGCACTGTAGCGTGTTTGATTGTTGCTAGACCCAATCTGGGCTAGTAGGGATCGCCTCTGTCCGCAGAGGGGATTTACCTTTTCAACAGTATGCTTTTTTACATATTTCAAGGAGAGTAGGGGTTCAAACACGTTTGTTTCAGTGGAATTCTTGACACTTTGTGGGATGGATTATGAACATGTCATAATGATCTTGGAGAGACAACTCATGGGAGGATGGATTGGTGAACACTCAGCTTATGCAAAAAGCTAGATCCTTGATGGTGTCATCAATGGGGAAGGAGAAGTGTTGCAGCACTCACCCTATCAGTTGCTTGAGGACAAGAAAAATTTTGGAGGGGAGGACAATAATATTCCCAATTAGCCAAGCTAATGGGAATATTCAATTTTTCTTTGTCTTACTTTGATTTTCATGTTGATGAATAAAATGTGAAGGAGGACATGTAAAACTCCTACAAACATCAAAATAAATCAATGCCTATGTAAACAGAGACATATATGGGCCATGTAAATAAACTCTTACAGGTGTGAATGGGTTTAAACCATGAGATTGGGTCAACTTTGACCAAGTCAACAGCACAGTCTAGATGCAATGAACCTCATGGATAGATAGTGCAGTTTTATATGGAGGCTCCACATGTGAAAGGAGCTAACTCATTGAGGTGGATTAGGGTTTGGCAAGGCTTTCATATTATAAAAGAAGGAGGAGGACAATAGGAAAAGGTTGTTGATGTTATTATTTTCAGAAGGTATTTTCTGCTTAGACATCCCTTGTCGGGCTTTCCTGTTTAGGAATCCCACCTCCTTCCTTGAGTAGCTCTTGGAGGAGTCTTGTTTGCCTAGTCCACTATCTGACATTTGGCCAATTCACATCTTGCATCTATAGCGTAGTCCTATTTAGTCTTGTGCTATCCATGTAAGCTGCAGCAAGTGGATCTCTAGTTCTATTTAGATCTAGCTTGTATTGGAGCCTCTTCTCAGTGAGTGTGTCTTTTAACCTCCTGGAAGAGTGCATCCACTATTTGAGCTTTAGATCCACATATTGGTAGTAGGAAAAAGCATTCTCAAGGAATATAGCATAGTCCCTCTTCCATGACTATGTTATTTGCAAGAGAAGAGTTGCTGGGGTACTTGGCATCAGTCTAGAGGAGATATCTCTGGTGATTAGATCTTTCCTTTCACTGTGGTGATTCGTGGATTGGCCAAACAATCCATGTTGTTTCAGATCTGATATGCTACATATGTTATGCTTCATAATTTTATGAATACTTCTGCAAATCTGTGACTTAGATCTCAGATCTACTCACCGTTGTTCATGTTTTGCTGAGATCCCCAAGGGGCGTGTATAGAGGAGCCTATCTTGTACACAGATCTGAAATAGATCTATCATTTTATGTACAGATCTGCTCTAGATCTGAGTTTTAATCTAATGCATTCTTCAACAATGAAAATAACGCTATCAAGCTTATTCTTCCATTTCTTATTGTTGTAGCATCTAATTTTGGGGCTTTTGTCTTGTATATTCATTCTATTTCTGTTATACACTGTATAAGCTGCATTGTAAATCCATTTTGCTGATGTATAGCTGAAAGATGAACCTCCATGTTGATCTCATGCTTGTAAATTGATAAACTACGTTATTTCTGAAGAATTTATTTGCATATAGTTGCAACCCCTCTCTTTGGGTGTTTTTCAGCTACACTAGTTTGTGGGAGATCTGTTTAACCCACCTAGTTTGAGTTTTTTTGCTCTCCTTTTGGATTTAGATCTTATATGAGCTGGTATAAGGGATATAGGAGCTGCAAACTCATTTCTGTGCACGTAATTCTCAGAAGTGCGTTATTTCAGTAGGCTTGCTGAGTTGTTCCAATTTTGGAATATTACATTGGGATTGTAAGGAGATTCTGGTATTAATATATATATTCGAAGTACTATTGATATCTTATGTGATATGGGTCTGTTCTATTTTGATTTATGTGAACTTGGGTGTATGATTAAGCTGCGAAATTATATTTTTTTATGTTATATGAATCTATGATCTATTAATTGTTGTGATTATAGTTACTGTGCTGATAAATTGGTAGTACGCACGTGGATGCCAAGGTAATTATTAGATCTAAGTTCTGTGATATAAGCTAGTTACTAGATCTGTTAAATACGAAACTTGATAAGCTGGGAGCACAGCTCTACTTGACTTACCCTCTCTCTCTCTCTCAGGGTGCAAAAACTTGGTTCCAACACCCTCTCATACTTCTTTGGGTGAGACTTTGTCCTGTGCAAGCAGGTCGCTGCTGAAAGGGCCAATATTATAGGGGTTTGTTGGAAAACCTTAACCTCTGAACCTGGTTCAGGACCCCTTGAGCCAACAAGAATAATCAGTCACCTTGTGATACCGCAAATTACAGGACTCTAACATAGTCAATTTAATTTCCTAAATTTTTATCATAAATTATCGACCGGAGTTAGTAATCTTATGAAGTGCAGGAGCACTATATATGCTAGAAGCCTTTTCTTACTTAATTTGTTTTGTTGGTTTTATGTGTTGTTTTTAGAATTTTTTGTTTATCTGGAATGTCTGAATGAAACTGAGAGACTAAGAACTGATTTGTGAAATTAAGTCTAAATTTAAATATCAAAGCATTTATTACAATTCAATTTTGGCTTATCTAAAAATGAACAACTAAATTCAAGGAAACTAGAAACAAGAAGAAACTTCAATCTTTTTGTATGTGTTGGAGTTTTATGTAAATGAAATTAAAAGCAAGAAATTACTAGAAATTAATCACACCTAAAGAATAATTTTAATGATTGAAAAATAAAACTAAGAAGGAAGAAAACGAAATGTTTAATGTTCATCTAAGAAAGAAATTTACTCTTAAAGAAAGTATTCTAATGGATGAAAGATAAAACTTGCAAGAAGGAAGAAAAGGAAATGTTCATCTAAGAAAGAAAATTGATCTATGATAAATTTATATTGTATCAAAATAAATCAATCTAAGTGATAAATTTCTAGCTATATCAAGTCAATATATGTTGGCAATTATGATAAATTGTCTCAAAAAAAGACATTTATCTAAATCACTTCTAAATCTATTCAATCAACTGAAAAAAAAAAAAAAAACATCTATCTAAATTAATTCTAAGTCTATTTAAACAAGTAACAAAAAATCTAATTAAAAATCTCTAAGTCTATTTAATTACAAACAAAACATTAATCCAAATTGTTTCCAATTCTAGCAAAGTGTATATCAAAACTATCTCTAATTTACAAAATAAAACATCTATCTAAATTAACCCTAAGCCTATTCAATGATAAAGCAAAGCATCTATTCTAATCATAATGAGATTCTTCAACTGGAAATAATCAAACAAACAATATCAAATCTGAGCATCTAAACTTATGGAAATTCGCAAACTATTTGTAATAAAGAAGAAAAAAAAGTATATGTCTACTGTGCATAATTTAAATACATGCTTAATATATGAAATGAGAAAGAATTATATGTATGTTGTCAAAAATAATGAAATAAATGTTTAATATATGAAATGAAAATCCAAACAGAGTTATTCTACCAATTACGATTAGGAAAGCAAGGTAAACAAAGCATCTAACTATGCGGAAAACACAACAAAAAACATAAGGAATTGAACTAGGAAATAACAGAAAACTAAACTACTAAAGCTCTTCTTTGCAGGGGTCCTCCACAACAGAATGGTTCTGAATTTATTTGCAACTAACTACGCATCAATGATTCCAGAAAATCCTTCTCCTTTGATTGGTAAAAACAAATTTTTAATGTATGACAGTTTTACAATAAAAATCAATCTTGTTTGCATTTTACACAGCTCGAGATTTATAACAGAGTTGAATTAAATGTTTGAGGTGATCACACCTTTAGAGACTAATCAAACTAGGCATAAAACTCTAAACATAAATGAGATCTTCATAGTTTTCACGATTTGCTACGTGGTGAGAAAATCGTGAACCATGACGGTGAGGCACGTGAGAGGTTGACCTTCCCTTTTTCTTCAAAGTTGTTTTTTTTATTTTTTGAGAGGTTTCTGAAGAAGAGGCATACTTTTTTCCGTTAGCCTTGTAGGTCGATGATAGAGGTACGAATTCACATGTGGGTCGAGATGATTCCTAAGAGGGGCCAGTCGAAGTATCCGGCCACGATTTCTAGTGATGCACTGGAGCTACTAGTGAGTGATGATGACCACATGTTCATGATGGTGTCGTGTCCTTACAAGGGGTTGGATTGGCAAGGGTGAACCAACATCCTCTTCACACAGGATGAGCCACCCAATGATATAGGTAATATTAGTGTTTTATTTAAGTTAATATAGTTTCATTTTATTTTCTTAATTAATTAGAATAAAATTTATTCTAACATGTTCTTTAAATTGTTTTATTAAATTTTTTAATGAAATTGTCTAATTATTGTTGTGTATAATATATTCTGTAGATATTGGAACGTTCATTGGGGATATGCCTCCACCCCCACTCGATGATCCTGTATATGATGAGGAGATGGCGGATGTCACGAAGGGTGAGAGACCTTATAAGGTGTAGATACCCACAGACATGTGGTGTAGGGATGACATTCGATTCAGGATGGAGTTGGGCGACCGAATATGTAGACTCATGGATGATGAGGGAGTCCTCCCTGTGAAAATCAATGATATCCAGGTAGATCGTATCATCACGAAGCTCTGGAGGGACATGTTGCACGATATGATGAGCCTTATGTGTCATATCATCGAAGATTCCAAGATACTGGAAGCGAGGAAGGATAGGCGACATGGAGATGTGCGACACAACAACTCAGATGATGATCATGAGGGGATTGATCATTATAGTACTCCACCTCCTCCTCCTTCACCTCATAGAGATGAGAAGCCAACATCTAGTCCTAATGAGGCATCTCCTGAGCAGGCATCTCTTGAGCAGGCACCATCTGAGGAGGCACCTCCTGAGCAGACACCATCTGAGCAAGAACCTCTTGAGCACGCACCTTCTAACGAGGCACCATCGACTGAGCAGGCCTCGAAAATCTATAGTATTGATGTACCACCAGATATTTGACATTTATATGCAGTTCTATTATAGTTGTATATTTTTTACATTATATATATATATATATATATATATATATATATGGTGCATTTATTTTATGTTCATGTTTATGTACTTAATTTACATGTTGGTGTTCATCATGATGTGTATATTGTTAGGTCATGTTAGATATGTTCATTTAATGTGCTTGTAGATAGATGTGTATGTTATAGCAGTTATTTAACATGATATGTATATTTGATGTTTATGTTGTGATGATCTTATATAATGCTTGGGTTTTGTTAGATGATCATGATCAGGATGATTAGATGATGTTAGTGAATTTGAATGTGTATTTTATAATATGATGTTTGTTTTTACGATGGTTATCAAGATCGTGATGCTTATTTTTAATATTAAATCATTATATTTATTAAACATTATGTATTGGTAATGGGAAAATTGCAATTGTATGTAAAATTGTAAAATTATAATTGTAATTGTATTGTGAAATTGTAAAATTGTAATTGTAATTGTACATATTTTCATGATTCAATTTTATTAAAATTGTAAAATTTGTAAATTTGTAAATTTTTTAAATTGTAAAATTGTAAATTAATTGTCAAATTTGAACCATAACTACGATAAAATTGAATCATCATAAATTGTAAAATGTATACCGCACATATTTTTAAATTACCATAATTGTAAAATTGTAAATTTGTAAGAATATAAATAATTTCAAAATAATAAATCTAGAATAATATGAATTTTTGTAACATAATAAAGTTCAGAAAATAATGCAAATAAATTCATGTTTAGAATTATCATTATTTTATTATGATCTTACATACCAAAAATAGCAATATACATTAATACATTTTTTTAAAATTTTGAAGATATCATATATATAGATAATAGGATGCATTTATTTAAGTAATGATATAGTAAAAAACCATTTAATTATTTTAGGAATTGACATTTAAAAAAAGACCTTGATACAGTGCATTGCTTTCGAGATCAACATAATTGCAAATTATGAAGTGAAATGATTTTAACATTAACACAATGAAACCCAATTAATTAAATATACATGTTATAATGTTTGGAAAAAAAGAGTCTTAGTTATAAGGTTAAGTCCTCTTCTTTATAAAAACCCATCTTAAATAGTCTAAATGATGAAATAACACATGTACCAATATCACTCTATGTTCTCATCACCCTCATTATCTTCTAGCTTGCTTGGCAGAAAACACTATTGTTCTCAAAAATATGTTTTGATCTAGGGTCATCTCTCAATACGAACTACCAATCCCTATCCAATACATATGGGTAAAAAACCACCCGGTTTCAGTGTTTGGGGAAAACATAAAGCTCCTTAACTTCATCCCACATCTTTCTAGAGTTGATACATATCAGTCTACTATCGCAATCTTCCTTTACATGATTCCAATCAAAGGTGTCTCGCCACTTGCACCTAAAAATAACACATTGGAAAGAAGAGAAGTCCACTTCAATGATCTCTTGTATCTTTCATAAGTAACCTAACGTCCCTCATATTAATTTTTGATCACAGTGGCCAAATCGACTAGATTGATCGAACTCAAATTCCACACCACAGTCTTGAATCATGTGTCCATCATCGAAATTTTCTGTGCAAAAATGGTGTCCATATGCCCACATAGATGGGAACAAATTCACCTATAAAAAAGTTAAAAAATCATAGTGTCATGTATCTAATAACCCAACTGTTAAAATATAAAATATAGATGTTACGTTTCAAATGTGCATTATTAAATTTAAATTGTACATAAATAGATTATTACTGAGTTTCTACACCCAATCCTTGCATTTAGCACATCCTCTTCAGCACATGGGTAACAACCGGTTGCACCATATTTCTCTCTGATTTGGTCAACAACCCAACTGTTGGGGCATATAATTGACATATTTTCTTTTAAATGACCATGATAAGGCACGCTTCTAACATTCAACCATCTGAATTATTTCTTATCACTATCCCATTTCATCCTCTTTTGTTCGTACAATGCGACCCACGATTGTGTCACTTCAGAATTGTAAAGAGAGAATTTACCGATTGCTTCAATTTCTACATTCTCTGATGAAATCAAATTGAAATATAGGATCAAGTGCCTTTCTCCATTTGTTAGGAGAAGATACCCTTCTCTTTTGTCTTCATCCCTTTCATCGTCCCAAATCACTTCACCTGGTGTGTTGTTGATCTGCTTGATGTACTCACTGGCATAATAGAAAGACTTATACGATATGTACCCCTCCGCCATAGACCCCTCGAGTTTTTCCCTTTGTCGAACAAAACCTTTCAATTTCTTCATGTACGTCTCTAAGAAGAACATCCAATGACAAGAAACCACCCCAACTAATTCAACCTCATCTACTATGTGGATTAGAAGATGAAAATTCAAGTCCATGAAACTCGTTGGCAATTCCTTCTCAAACATATAAACAATCTCAACTATCTCTTGATGCCAATGTGGAATTCTAGCCACATGAAACTGCTTTGACATGATCTAACGTACAAATGCAGATAATTTAGATATGGCACATCCTAGGTCCTGGGGGAAGTCATGTTTCACACACCCACACACAAACAAAGGATAATGACACTGCAAAGCTATAAATACATGCATACAAAATTAGTTATGTTTTATGATCCCATGGGATAAAAATTATTAATATAGAAAATAATAAAATCATGGTTTTGACATTATATGTACTCTTAGAAGATTCAAATGGTCATGCAATTTCAACCCTGACAAATGATCTTCTACGGTGAAGCAGCGCCGTAGTGAAGACCCATATGAAGATGACATCCTCACACCCATTATAAATTCCTTTTACAAATAAAGATCATATTTTTTTCAAATCCATGGGTCATCACCTTCTTTGAAATACCAATTAGAGGGACCAACCTCTCCTGCACTTTATAATTGTCTTGGCCAATGTTTATTTTTAGTTTTTGAAGTAATAATATCTTTCCTACAACCAATGTGTCACTTTTTTCCGATGATATCTACAACCAATGGGATCTAGTAAGTGGCTAATCTTAAGATGCTCCCATTATGGGAGGTTATAAAAGTTATATTTCCTTTTCATCCCAATGGGAAATTTCTCAACATAGGTATTGAATAATTCTAGACCATCGAACATAGGCTCCCCATTTGAATAGAAAATTTCTATGAACTCCTTCTCCTTCTCTATCTCATATGATCTAAGCCATTAAACTAGTGTATTTATTGTAGGCCTTTGGGTTCTCTCTCGTTTACCAGAAAGTGGATGTTGCTCTTCTGTAAGGGTCTTCTTCTGGGAGGAATACCTTGGAGAATTCATACACTAGATTTCATAGGTCATTGGACCTTCTAGCTCTCAGAGAAGGTCCACAACATTTATATCCATAATACCCTTTTGTTACAAGACCTACAAAATTATTGTATACAATATGCATGGCACGTTAAAGAATATCATGAAGATCAAAAAAATTACAACGAATTAAATTAATATTGGAAAGAATATTGTTACGTATATAAAAAAATCAATAAACATGTAATTTACCAGAGAAAATCCCTTAGCCTGGATAATCATGTGTGGTGTAAGAACATATTCCATACAACATAAAAATCCTCTCTGTTGTGATGGTTCTTGATACATCGTATACATTTATCCCATCACATAATTCCTTCAATTCATCTACCAGTGGTTGTAGTAGACATCCATATTCTTCACTTATCTTCTACCAGGGACTATGAGAGCCAACATAAGATTTTCATTCTTCATGGAAAACCATGGGGGGTATTTTTATTGATCACTACTATAGGCCAAAAAAAATATTTGGTGTTCTGGAAGGAATATGGGTTGACGCCATCAATGCCTATACTAAGTCGTAGACTTCCTACTTCATCCTTGAATTTTTCGAGCCATGTATCTTCTATATGCTTCATGGATATTGAATCTGTTGGGATTCACATAACTCCCAACTCACTTCTTTGTGATACATGCCATCCCTGCAACATAGATAATTCTTTGCAACGAAAGAGCATTTGAAACCTTCGGATTATAGGCATGTGACTCAATATATTAAGAGGAGGACCATGTGATTTACCCTTATTTTTTTATTTATCATACCTGTCATGCCCACATTTTAGACATATATCTTTGTCAGCATATTCTAATCTATATAGAATAAAATCATTTGGACATGCATGATATGATATGTACTTAACACCCAACATTTTCAACAATTGCTTTGCCCCTTCACAGCTACCGGGAAAGATATTATCACTCGAAAGAACCTTATCTTTGAATAACCTATAGTTTGTGGACAATATTAAATGTATAATGCTAATAATTATTAACGTTCATAAAATTAACCATTTGTAATGTTGATTGTGTTACAATATTTCTCAAAATATAAGGGAATTAATGGTCAATTACCTCAAAATTTCAGAGAAACATGAATTTGAAAAGCCAAAATTTTCTTTCAAGTTGTATAGTAACATCATTTTCCCCAACTGGGTAGAATTTGACTAACCTCCAGGTCCAAAGAGAGGGGTGGTGTAAGAAAATTTAAGGCTTTCGAAAAAGGTATCAACGATTTGAGCATCATCCCCTAGTTTATCATCATTCTAGAATGCATCTAAAAACATTGTCTCCATGGAAGTTGTATAAGTAATCATTCATACCAACCTCTATTTGATTGCCTCCATTGCCAACTTGTGAAGAACTAATATTGCTATATTCATTCCTCATTGGTGATTCTGGACGTAGTGGGAATTGAATAGGTGGTTGATTCAACCATTCTTGGTATTGTTCCTCTCTGATTTTTTCTCTTAATTCAGACTTCTCTCGATTTGACATTATCGTGGGGTGCAACGGAAGATGGTAGGTAGGTCACTCATCATCACAAGTGTTGAAATTTGCAACAAGAAACAATGAAATTGGCATCTAGAAACAACATCCAAAAAATGACATCCAAAAATGGCTACCATGGAGGCTTTTGATTTAATTATTTCTTAATTAAATTAGAATAAATTTGTGTCAAATTTATTTATCCCTTAAATAAATTGGACAATAAATTGTAATATTATCTCATAATCACTTGTAATAGTTAACTGAGTGTGATAGACTCAGTTAGCTCATGAAATTCGAGTTGAGGATGGTTGGAGAGGCATGTAGAGTGATTCTATTTGTTTTAGATTCCAAGTTGTAGCTAGTGTATTAGTTTAATGCATGAGAAAGTATTTAACTCAATTAAGTGAGTTAAAGTCATTCTAACTAGTTGTAACTGATTGTTGCACTAGTGAGAGGTCAAGTGAATTAAATCAGATTTAATTCACATGAAATGATCTATCAAGTGACTGATGATTTACTATTAATATTTGTATGCATTTCAGTTCCGATGAAGACCCAGTTGAGAAAGAGGTTAAAGGGAAGTTATCTATCATTTGTATTTATAGAAAATTGATCGGGCGCAATTATATACACCATAGGATGCCCGTGATGCATTGCGCAGTAAAGGAAGGATAATTATCCTATTTAATAGGAATTAATTTCCTATGGATTGTGTGAGCAAGGCAGGCTGAGTAGAGGCTGAGAATTGCCGAAGTACTAGCCCAATTTTGCCCATATCAGTGTGATACATTCAAGATAGTGCAGCAGACTCTTGTGAGAAGAGTGAATTTTATTGTTTCATGATTCCTTGGTTCATTATACAATAGAGATAGAGGGTTTTGAGCACGAAGCTTTCCCTGGGAAAATATCTGCGTTGTGGATTGATTTGCTTCTTTATCTTAATTGGTGTGATTGTGCGATCATGTTTAATTTCTGCAATTTAATTGTAGAAGGATTCAATATCTTTCTCTAGTATATTTCATGATCAGATTGAATCCATTGGTATACATATTGTTTGTATAATTTCTACATAGTATCAAAGTTCCAGGAATCACAATAGAGGAGAAGAAATTGAGTTTGTGTTGAAAAATATTTAAACTTGCAGATACTTTCGTTGGTACGACAAGATGATCAAGATTAATCTCAATGGATTAAGATTGGAATATGCACTCGAGGGAAGTTGTAATTATATTGCATGGAAATACAGAATGGAGGTAGTTCTAGAGGACAATGGGTTGGAAGACTTCATTAATAATGATATTCCCAAGCCCGCAGCAATAGACATCGCTCTTCTTGATGCTTGGAAAAATAAGGTAGCAAGGGCAAGGAGGATCTTATTAGAGGGAGTTCGAGATCACATTGTATTGAGTCTTCATGGAAGGGTGACTCAATATGAAATGTGTAAGTCCTTGATAGATCTGTTTCAGAACAATAACGACCAAAGGAAGTTGGCGCTAAAGGACAAGCTCAGGAAAATCAAGAAGGAGTAGGGAGAGATGGTACCAACATACTTGGAAAAGTTCACTCAATGTCGAGATGAGCTTATAAGGGTTGGTGTGACCATAGCAGATGATGAATTGGTGAGCCTAGCACTTCTGGGCCTTCCCAAGAGCTAACATAGTTACTAGGACTCGGTGAATGGGAGGGAGAAGTTACCAGATTGGGAGTGACTTTGGTCAGATTTGGTACAAGAAGAATTTAGGTAGAATAACAGGGATGGATCCTCATCCAAGAATAATGACGAGGAATATTGTGCCATGGGCGGTAAGGAAAAGAAGGTCAAGGGAAATAAATCCCAAGGAAAAGCAAGCAAGAAAGACTTGTCCAAGGTCAGATGTTTTCACTGTCATGAGCATGTGCACTATGCTACAAATTATCCACAGAAAAAGGCAAGAAAGAAGGAGCTTGGAGTTGTAGTAGGTTAAGCATTGGCTTCACAGTTCGAGCTTGATTTTACTCTCATTGCATGCATGGCCATCACTGTAATGGGATTCGTGTGTTATTTAGAAAGTCGTGGCTCATTCCATATGACGAGGGATAGAGATCTCTTCAATGACTGGGAGGAGAATGACCTCCAACCGAGCATAGAGTTTGGAGATGATGAGAGGTATAGCGCTACCGGAATAGGTACAGTTACCTTTCAAAGGGAGAATGGCTCCCATCTCAGACTAGTAGATGTTTTGTATGTTCCAGACCTAAGGAAGAATCTTGTCTCTGTAGTGGTATTGGAAGACCGTGGTTATGAGGTGATGTTTAGAAAAGGAAAGGTGTTCCTTAAACACATAGCCACGAGACAAGTGAAGCAGATCGATGTAAGAGTCAATAACCTGTATACTCTCGAGGTTGAGGATGCATGCAAGGCTCTGAGGACCAAAGCAGTGGTTAATGACTTGGTGGTTGAGAGGGAGAAATTATCTCTCAACATGCAGCCTCAGAAGCAGTCTCATAAGGTTGTAGAGAAACCACTATTGGAGAAGCAGAGAGGAGACTGAGTGGAAGAGTCCACTCAAGTAGAGACCTCCAGGAGGGGTAAATTTAGAGCCAGAAGGGAAGAGGGATTACATGCATATATACCTCTAGGTGTGAGTTGGGGCGATGTGAAGAATTAATCCCAAGAATAAATTAGGCAGGATTCATTGAGATGGTGTGTCTCATGGATAGAACCTGGACATGAGGAGCCCATAGTACAATAGTAGCAAGAAGGATTGGTTAGATTGATGCAGTTAGATGTCAGGAAAAAAAATCAGAGTGACAGGTGTCAGATATTGGATCACATATCAGAGTTGGCAATAGTGTAGAGTGCATGGATGCAGATGTCAGCAACTCAGAGAGTCCAATAGACATGTGCATTAGTATCCAGCAGTCAAAAAACTCTGATGATAGATGCATTATACAGATTCAGTTGTTTGGAGGCTATTCAGATTCAGGAGAGTTGCATGTGTTGACAACACTAGGAAGTTTTGCATGCAAGAACATTCCAAAGGTACCAGATTGGGACATATTGATTCCTTTCTTGTTGAGAGGGAGTGTTGAAATTTGCAACAAGAAATAGTGAAATTGGCATCCAGAAACAACATCCAGAAAATGGCATGCAAAAAATGGTTACCATGGAGTCTTATGATTTAATTATTTCTTAATTAAATTAGAAGAAATGCGTGTCAAATTTATTTATCCCTTAAATAAATTGGACAATAAATTGTAATCTTATCTCATAATCACTTGTAATAGTTAACTGAGTGTGATAGACTGAGTTAGCTCATGAAATTCGAGTTGAGGGTGGTTTGTGAGGCATGTAGAGTGGTTCTATTTGTTTTAGATTCCAAGTTGTAGTTAGTGTATTAGTCTAATGCATGAGAAATCAGTTAACTCAATTAAGTGAGTTAAAGTCAGTCTAACTAGTTGTAACTGATTGTTGCACTAGTGAGAGGTCAAGTGACTTAAATCAGATTTAATTCACATGCAATGATCTGTCAAGTGACTGATGATTTACTATTAATAGTTGCATGCATGTCAGTTCTGATGAAGACCCAGTTGAGACAAAGGTTAAAGGGAAGTTATCTATTAGTTTTATTTATAGAAAATTTCCCAGGCGCAATTATATACACCATAGGATGTACGTGATGCATTGCGCAGCCAAGGAAGGCTAATTATCCTATTTAATATGAATTAATTAATTGCGTGAGCAAGGTAGGCTGAGAAGAGGATGAGAATTGGCTAAGTACTAGCCCAATTTTGTCGAGATCAGTGTGAGACAATCAGGATAGTGTAGTAGACTCTCGTGAGAAGAATGAATTTTATTTTTTCATGATTCCTTGATTCATTATAAAATAGAGATAGAGGGGTTTTGAGAAGCAAGCTTTCCAAAAGAAAAATATCTGTTGTGGATTGATTTGCTTCTTTCTCTTACTTGGTATGATTGTGCGATTGTGTTTAATTTCTGCAAATTAATTGTAGAAGGATTAAATATATTTCTCTAATATATTTCATGATCAGATTGAATCCATTGGTATACATATTGTTTGTATAATTTCTACAACTAGAATCCTAATAATTTCAAAAAATATATTTGAACATAATTAGTAAAATATCGATGATATCAATTAGTAAGCATGTCAATGCATGAATAATTGGTTTGACGTTGAAATAATTACATAATACCAAACAATTATTACCATCAGTGTCCCAGGATTGTGGCTAGAAGATGGCATGTTACAATTAGCAGGGTGAAGCAGTTGTCCATTTTCATCTACCAACTACGCCTTGAAGTATGCTGCTCTGGACAAGAGCTTCCGATGTTTTGGAACTATTTTAATATTTTGTGCATCTGAACTCAATTCTGAATCTGCATGAACCTGCAAATTTGTATATATTAATTTTATTTAGTTGATTGTCATGGATAAAAAAATAAATTCAATTAGGTAATGAAAATATAAATAAAATTTGAAGTAATTACGTCTCGAGATGGATAGGGAGAACTTTGTGACGGAATTTGAGAAATATTATGGAACGAGCTGGATTTTGAAGAATTTTCCATTTGATATAATTATGATATTTTCTCCTTGCATTTGAGAAAATTAAACGATAAATTTTGGTGTACATACCCAAAAGTAATTTCAGTGTGTCAAAAAAGGAGTCATTGTTATCAGTGCTAATTTATTGTTAAACACATCGGTGTGGTTTTATTACCTGGCACACCGGTGCAGTTAGTTAACAAACGCACCGAATATCGGGAAAAAAAAACGTATCTTTATTATTTTGAAGTGAAAAAAAGAGGTAATCTAAAAAATGAGCAGAAAATGATTTTCAGAAATATAATTTCATAAAAAAGTTCTTTAAATAGTAAAATCTATTCATTATTTCATTATTTTAGCCAAATTTTTCAAGGAGGGATTTTCACGAGAGACATACCTAGAGCAAGAGAGCACTGTGGAGCAATAAAATACTTTCAAACAACAACACTATTCAAAGAATCAAAATTTGAAACATCTGGTGATTCACACAAAAACCTTGTAATATAGTAAAAATGTTAAATTTTATTGTAATAACTGTTCTTTTTACAATTTCTGTTAGATTTATTACATACATAGTAAAAATTGTAAACTTTACTGTGCATTTTACGAATAAAATCATTTACAATCTCTATTCCTATTTAGAATTAATTAAAATTCAAAAAAAAAAAACAAAAACAAAAAAATCCTTTCTTACGTTAAACCCTTGCTTATTCTTGTGTGATAGAAAAAATTCACAATTAGGGATTTTCATTTTATATTTTTATGGTTTGGTATTACTATATATATAGGTGTTTGACAGCTAACCCAGGGGGCCACTTGCAGAGTCGGATCCCAAACCCTGTCAGCCCTTTCACGATTTTTTCAAAAAGGGCTTTTGTTAATCGGTGCGCCCTATTTAATATAGCACACAGGTGCGCGCTTTTAGTATAACACACTAGGCACGTATTAACAAAAATCATTGTTTGATAAAAAAAAAATCCATTCATTTACTTTATGTTAGTCAGTGCTCCCGTTTTAGTATAACACACTGGGTCTCCTATTAACACAGAGAATAGTACAGTGTTTCTACTGTAGTGGTGGTGCATTTATAATAACATATCCTACCATTATCATTTAATTTTTTCTCCCGTTGTTAGTTCTTAAGTGGCGAAAGTTGCATCGGTGCGGTTAAAACTGTAAACGCACCTAGCGTTTAATTTAGATAGATGCACATTTTGCTTGAATTTTTTTTTTACCTGAAAAGTATGTGATTTGTTTATAAAATATATTAATGAATGGTACAGGTTTTATATTGATAAAAGAATCGCTAACAAGATTTCAAGTAACAAAAATACTGATAGCACATCTAGAAAAGAAAAAAAGGCAAGTTCTTTGTAAATTCTTTACAAAAATTATTATTTTTGAACTATATGTAAGTTTAACTAATATGTATTGTTTATTATGTGTCATGAATAGCCACAATATGATGAATATCAATAACATTCTTTCTGATCTAATACCAGAAGAGCGTAAAAGCTTGATGGAAAAACTGCAGAAGGATGAATCAGGTGAATGAAAAAATACTATCGATCCAATATCAGTTTCTTTTTCCAATTTTCGTTAATAATATACTTAAAAATATTATATAACATGTTTCAAACAATCTATTAATTCATAAATGTTTAATGTTTTATAGGGACGAACAGTGAAGGAAAGGAATGTTGTTCTAAGAAAAGGAAAAAAAAATAGAAAATGCAAATGAAAATGAATTGCTTCTTAGCTCATCTAGAGTGGTGCTCGAGGTTAATGAAAGGGGGGAAAATTTTTACAAAACTTTGATCAATCTAGTGAAATGAATGTATAGACATTTTTTTCACTTATAATAAAAAATCAATCCAATGATTCTAAGAACCAAATTTATTTAAACTACAGGAAAAGCTTCCAAAGAATTGGTCAATGATACATGTGAGACTTTTAATAGCAAGCACGTAAAACAAGAAAAGAAAGCAATGAAAAAGTAATATTCCTTTAAATTTTTTTCCAAAATTATATGTATATATTACTACAAATAAATCATTTATAAATATAGATTTTGTTATATTTAGTTTTCATCGATCAATATAAAAATTAAATAGTTTATTTTCATGTTAATTTTTCAGGAAGATTATGAAAATATCAAAGGATGAACGAACTGATATCAGAAATATGCCAGCAGGAATGTTCAAAAAAATGTACAAGGAGATGGTCAAAGAAATGGACATAATTGCATTGCACAAGGAGCCACATCAACAAAAATGTGCTTCGAATCTAATATGTAATCGTTGAATTTTTTGATTAGGTAAAATAAATAAATAATTTAGCATTAAATATTAATTTTCAAGTATTTTATTACAGAAAATAAAAGAAAATGGAACCCATTCAACACATAAAACAGGATGACAAGGAAGAAAATAGTTGATATCTAAGTTTGTGAGTAACTGTTACTTGCTTATAACAACTTAACAAGATTTTATTTTTGTATATTTTAAGTTTCTTTACAACAATCATCATTGAATGTCTTCAAACAGGTGCTAACATAAAAAGAAGAACTATCAGGATAATTAATTGACATTGGGTTAAATATGGGTTGTCAGTATATGTTGGCATATCAGAAATTAATCGTGCAATTTATAAGTATCTATATTGTTTTACTTAGCTCCCTCTATCATTAATAGAACAAACAAATATTTTATATTAAATCTATGATTTTTTATGGGGTATAAAACTTGCAGGAAAAAAATTATGGAACTGCACCAACAAAAGAAGGCATGAAATTTCATTTTGAAAGAATGTGTATAGTTCACGACTCAATTCTTGCTATGGTAAACTTATTTTCGATTTACATTGATGTATATTATTTAATATTGAAATTTTCATTATTCTCACCAATGTAGATACACTCATTTCACTTTATTTTATGTTCGTAAATGGAACTTGAAGAAGGATAAAATGATCAACACAATGAACAAAACATTCCTCCATATAACCCTAAGTCACGAAAGTAGCTCGAGTAGTGACAACAGTTCCAGCGAAGAATGATGATCAATATGTTTGGATATCAAAGAAAGGCATTGTATTTTTTGAAATATTTGTCTATGAACTTAGAGATTTTGTTTAATGTAATGGACATAGTGTCCCAATTGAAAGATAAAGGGTTACCATTAACTATCCCATTTTTTATGACAAAGAGTCTTTTATTCATATATACATAATAAAATGCGTTTTAATTTATTCTATTGTGTTCTCCATTATCGCTGTGAAATTTTATACCACTGATTAAATATATGGATGATTAAATATTATAATGAAGAGATGTGAAATCTGATGATATAAAAAATTCATCCAAACATCACATTCAAATGCACTAATAAAAATTTAATTGATATGAATACTGTTATAAGATATGTGTCGAATGTTGATGAATAATGAATTTTAAAAAATCACAATAATTTCACTATCACGGGTCGATGTCTCTAAAAAATAGAAAATGAACACAGGTGCGTGTGTGGTATATTGTGCACCGGTGCATTGCTACGACCTATGAGCACAACACCAAATACCAATACCAATTAGAACGCTCGGTGCACTTTATCGATGACTACGATCTGAGTGGATAAGCATTGCAAACACCAATATGGTTTGCCTTTAATGCGCTGGTGCATTTTTAAACCTTAACGGCCTGGGCGTGTACACAACCCATACCACCAGGAGGATAGAAGGTGCATACACAGGTGCATTCTTATTTGTTGGGCACCGGTACTGTTTTCATTAAATGCCTTGATGATTTACTACTATAATCTAAATAACACCGTTCCATGCACCTTCTATTGGCTCAGTGCATATTTTTTGGTGACACGCACTAGGACGTTTGATATGTAAACACTCAGGGGCTTCAAAAAAAAAATTTCCATCCCGGTGCTTGGTATGTTTACAAAATTGATGTGTACCATTTAAAACACGTCGGTGCATTCACACATGAAGCACGCATCGATAAAAAAAACATCAGTAAAAACCTCTGGCCGCCCAATTTTTTTAGTTGTGTTGAAAATCCGTTAACAGCTCCATTAAAACCTCCGTTACTGAAAACGGATGTTGGAGTAAATGTTGTTTTGACAGTTTTGGCCAATTTTATAACAATAAAAACCTCCTTTATAACCTTCACTAGAGGGTCTTTTCTTGTAGTGAATTCAGGACTGCTTAGCACTTCAGAACTACAAACTTACTCAGATCATACCCTTCACTATAACAAACATGTGCCAAACAAAAGATCCAAACAAATCATAAACAAATCATGTAAATACATAGTCATTTCGATTCTACAGATCTTTATCCATCATTTTATTCATGAGTACATCATAATATCAGATCTATCTATTGATTATATCCCATTCCATGCAGATATACTTCAGATTGAAGTATTCATTTAATTCACATACTCATGCACACTTAGCACTATGATCTTCACCTCCTTATATAGTTTTAGCCTTAGTCAATACCATGAGCCAAAACCACACAAGTGTCAATGGTATTTGTGGACAGGATCAAAAATCGTTACTGTGCTCAATATTCTCGGCTAATACCATGGTAAAGGCCTCTAGTATTATAAAATTAGTGCACTAGCACATAAATGAATTTTCTTCTTCGTACTCGTTTGAATACGTGACTTTGCCTTTACTAACTCACATATAGTTAGATTCAATTGTGTACTTTATCCATATTTTGATTTTGATCTGCAAAGCCTCTGTCCCATCATTCTGACATTATGTTCCATCACTTTGTCCCCTATGAGCTTATCCAAAAACCATATACTTGGTCTTTTACAAGTGGGTTGCCATCAAGGAAAACACATGCATCATAATTCCAACATAGGAATGTCTCCATATCCTTTGATCTGGTAGGCTCTGTCATCACCAAGGTAGGTATTAGCTCCACTACTAGTTTCTTTAAAACTTTCAAACCAATGATAATTACATGTCATGTGATTGGATGCTCCAGAACCCACAATCCAAATTTTAGCCTCATCAATCTTAGCAGAAAGAGCAGAATCATACACAAAAAAATTTAGTTCATGATTCTGGTCATTGTCAGCAAAGTTCCATGCATCTTTATTATGTCTATATCTGGCTTCGTCAACCCTCTTTTTATAGCAACCTTTAGCAATGTGACTATATTTATGAAAATAAAAGCACTTGGCCTTGAATCATTTTTGGTCAAAGACAAAACTTGAAGTGGCATTTTCTAATGTGTCCCACTGCCTTTCTTTCCTTCTCCGGGTTTCCCTTTCAAAGGATTTTTCTTCACCATCAATACGACATATGCACTCTAAGGCTTCAGATTCATCCGCCTCTCTTCTTCCTGCATTAAGATCCCTTTCAGCTCTTTAAATGTGGGAGAATTCTCCCTTGCTGCAAGCCTTGTAATAAACATCTGATAATCATGAGTCATACCATTCAAGGTAATCGTGACAAGATCACTTTTTTACACTTTCTCCACTATATCACCCAACTTATATTTCAAGTCTTTTATTCGAGAGATGTATGTAGCAACAGATTCAATCTCCTCCATTCTGATGGACAGAGTCTTACTCTTTAGGAACAATACTCGATTTGTGTCTTTTTCTCACACAGATCCTTGAAAGTCCCCCAAATATATTTGATAGTTTTAGATTCTCTAATGTGAGGGATGATATTGTCCTTCACTGACGTCTTCAACAATACCCTCGCTTTGTTCTCCCTCCTCTCCCAATATTTGATTGCTGCAACTGTTCCACCTCCGGCTATCATCGACTTTGCTTCATCCCCATTTGCGATTGCCCACGCACTCAAAACCTCGAGAAGTGTATGCAATTTGAACTTCCAATTGGTGTAATTCGACCCATCGAGCTTATTTCTCTCATTCAGGTACACTTCTGCAATATGATTATTCATTGTGACAGGTCGATCTATGGATCTGTCTCAAGATCCTCAATCTCCAACAATCGACCAAGGAGAAACCAAACTCGAGCTTAAATGGAGCAATCAACCGCAGTAACTGATCCACGATGCTCACACACCATGATCTACGTAGAAACACTATAACACAACCCAACTGCCACAAATCTTCTCACCGCACCAATGGATTTTCTGCTCACACCTCCAAGGCTTACTGTCCCAAGACAATTGGGTAGCGCACTGCACTAACACACGTCTTGTTAAGTTAGGCAACATTACTAATTCTCCTCTAGTCAAATAGAACTGTGTTAGTGCTGCACTAACACTCGGTTCATTGAATATAATCACGTTAGTGTTGTACTAATGCCGCAAATCTTCAATAAACCCATGTGTTGTGAAAGAAAGGTACGTTTACCACTGTAATGCAGTGCTTGCTGACCCCAATCTATGTTATAACACCCTTTGTATAACCTGGAAAGTGCGTTATAGCACAAAAGAAGGAGAAAACAAAAACGATCCTCTCACAGAATTCCACGTTGCTCCAATATTCACAAAAGAAAAAAAAATTGTGTCTCTCCAGCCACCAAGGCTCTCAAATTAATTAGTCACTAAGGCTCCACTACTGCCACTAAGGCTCTCAGTTCTGCCACTAAGGCACTCTAGCCACTAAGGCACTTGATTCTGCCACTAAGGCACTGCAATCACTAAGGCACTCCAGCCACTAAGGCCCTCGATTCTGCCACTAAGGCACTCAATTCAACCACTAAGGCACGCACTAGCCACTAAGTGTCACGATCTCTGATACCATGTTAAAAAATAAGGAAGATGAAACTTATAATTTGAAACTAGCAGCTCACAAGTGAGAAAGTTGCACCTGGAGACTGCCCAAGCAGAGAACACTCTCATCTCATTAATCAACAAATCAGAAATATATAGGTTTACATTAATTTAGGGATATTGGAATTGACTCCTAGAGAATAGGAACTAATCCTAATCTAGGACACAAATACAACTAAGAAACAAACTCTTCCAATAATATATATATATATATATATATATATATATATATATATATATATATATATATATATATATAGTTTAATGATATTATTTGAGTTTAAAAGAAGAATTAGAGATTTTTACCAAAATGACATAGATTTTGGGAAAAGCTTTAAATTTTAGATGTCTTAGTGTTTTTTATAATGTTGAATACATTTCCACCATTAAAAAAGGATTTAAACACTCCTATAACTATTTCTTTTAAAAAAAAAAATAACTAAAAAATAACTGATTTTTATGACCTCATTAAACAAAGCTATATATATTATTTTTCTTTTCAATTTTTAAAACTAAAAAAATATCCATAACTAATTCAGAATTCATATTTTTTTTATCTTCACCATAGTGTATATTTAATATAGTGTATATTTTTTAAAGCATAATTTCACTAATAATAAATGTATACTTACTCACCCTTGTAATCACATTGACCCTTGGCCTTCTAATAATTGTAGGACTTGTAATCACCTTAATATAAATGAATGCACAAATCTAATTATTAGTGTAATCCTTACTACTATCACATTGTCACTTTTTGAATAGCATGTCTCATTATTATTATAATATAGAAATAGCATATCTCATTATCATTATAATATAGAAAATGTGGAAATTTTAAAAGTTAAATTTAACCTATGGTTTAATTTTCATAATTAAAAAAAAAAAAAAAAAAAATTAACATAAATTTTTTAAATAACCTCTTTTTCTTTCCACATTGATATTCTATATTTCAGCCCAATATACAGTTTGTTGATCGATTCAGTGGCATCATATTCACATTTACGGGAATCTCTATCCTAGATGTTGAACAGTCCAATTGCTATATCTGAGATCTTCAACTTTCAACCCATAATTCTATCCCGAGAAGATCACTGAGAAAACAGACTGAACGCTTTTGACTTTCAATATTACGTTGGAAACTTCACTGTTTTAACGCTCAAATGGCGCTAGTAACCGTGCATATGTTTAAAAGCTCATATGGCATTAGTTACTCTGTATGGATGAATAAGAAACTGTTTCATTGAAATGGAATGTTTACTGTAAATTTAAAAAGGGGAAATGTTACAAGAAAATTGATTGTGCAATTAATGATATGTGGGCGTGGTTTAACAGTCACGGAAATGCAGTTTATAATGGTTTATTAAATTACTTAAGAATATACGAAGCGTAGAGAAGAGATTGACGAACAAAAATATCAACAAAAAGAAAGATGTGCATTTTGAGATCATATGAAAAAAAATTGCGTTTCTCATTAATGTCGTGAAAATTCATTCCATCTACTTTAGTATTTTATCATCACTAGGTTAATGCATATGCTGGAAAACTAGTAGTGTTATTGTTCCAAGCTGAGTCCTTTTTCTATTTGTCTGTGCAAAATGCTGCTCACCCTAATAACTTTTCTGAGCAGTGTTATGAAGAAGAAAGAGATCACTTTTCATACAACAAGAGTTTGCAATATTCCTTATGGAATTCCATGAATTTCAGCATCATGTTGGAGATAAAATGATGGTCCAGCTACAAAGTCTGTTAGACAGATTGGAGTTTTAATTGTTATAATATTGTTCTAATGCTGGTTGGTGAGAGTGAACAAGGCTGCCGCACTCTTGAGCTGCTCATGATCTGCGACAGGCTCCATTAAACACTGGCTTTCTTTCAGCGAAGACTCTGCACTGCGTCCGTTACAAACGAACCGAATACAAGTTTGCAAAATCTTATTCTATTGAAATAAAAAATTCCAAAAACAGAGACGCCAACTTTCGAATCCACAAAAAAATAAAACTAAAAAGATTGAACCCAGTAACTAAATGACTAACCCACGTACCTAGATTCATAGGCTTCTTTGGAGTCGCTATAATCCTGTCTTGGTTCGTATTCAAGCAACAAATTGTTACTAGGCCTCACATTAGATTGGCGATAAATACCGTGGCTATCATAGCCCACGTAAGGGGAGTGCGCCACGTAAGAATTAGGATATATCCATGAGGTAGGCACAACTCCAGCCCCATTGCCCAGGGGCTGAAGTTGCTGCTGTTGGTGTTGCTGTGCAGGCAGATTATTATTGTTATATATTGGGTCAATCTTATTCTGAAACTGCTGGTCCAAAAACATTATTTGGCTCCTCACGAGTTCCAGCTCTTCTTTCAATCGCTCCACCTGTGTTTGAAGCATCACAATAATTCCAAAACAGCCATGAACAGGATCCTTCTCCCTTGCATTCGCCTGGTACACCATGGATTTCATTGCATCGCTTTTTTGCCTATCGTCAGGAAGCTGCTTCAGAATCCTCAAGATATTGCTCACTCCAAACAGCTTGTGAGCATTCAGAAATTGTCTGGGTTGGTCGGGTGGAAAATAAGGAGCCAACGGACAATCTGGAGAACATTTTCTCCTCTGGTACTTGCATGCAGCACAAGCCTGACCGATGCCACCTTTGCCCGTCATCTAGTTGTTTCAAAGAGCAGGGCAGAGAAATTATTTTGGTTTTATAAAACTATTACCAAATTTCATAAAAATCATAACTTTACTATATTTCTAATAAACAGGAAGGAATTTAGATGTAAAACTATAACTAAATTTCATTAAAGCAACATTTCTACCACTTTTGCACTTACATTTGATGGATATAAAATGTATATATATATACTCTGCAGAGTCTTGAATCAAACTGTGATATTCTCCCAAATCTATACTTTCCACTTTTCTCCTTTACCCGACTATGCAATTGTCAGAGACAGTCCTATTAAGTATACCTGCTGCGTTTGTAACTCCAAATTTTGAGAAAATCGAAAGCAGTGCCAAATTAATTGGGCTTAGAATTTTGGAGGGTGGGGCAGTGATGAAGCAGTGAGAGTGAGTGGTGGGAATGGGGGATATTATTGGGTGCCTCAGATACCTTTAGCCTTGATCTGGTGTTGTTACAAATTGGGATAAATTTCATGGACAGATGGGCTGATTGGCGCAAAAAATAGGGAACTGAAATGCAATGCGTTCTTCTATCTGCATATTTAGCGGGATTCCTAGATCTGCTTCTCCTCGAATCCAATGCAATATCACGCCCCTATGTTTTATAAAAATCAAACTAGTTTTATTCAGAGTTTTATACAAAATTGGAGTATTAGTGCACAGCGCACTCAGATTCAATATGTCGTTGGGATCGCGTGCATGGCTCGTTTTCTGTTATCCTCAGCAGCTGTTTCACAGATCGGACTTTACCGCATCTTACTCACTCATCTTCGATTCTCAACACGTTCCTCTTTCTCGCACATTCCCGTCCATGTCTCCCGAGGGTTTCGATCCGGCGTCCGCCAATAATTGAATTGAGGTTTTTCTTGTTAAAGTAAATGATGGATTGTGTTGGGTGGCAGTGAACGCTTCACAAAAATCCGGGGTCTCTGGAATCCATTTGGATTCCATCACCTGATTGTTGGCTGTTTTAGCCGTCAAATTAGGTAGTATTAAAAAAATTGTATATGCAATCTCCCCCGGGAACCTATGTAGTATTTCTCACCTTCTTTTATGCTTTACTGGATTCTGATTTTCTTATAATGAGTCTGCAATATTTTATATTAATAAGGGAAGTGAAGATCTACTCTTGAGAATTTTACCTTTGTATTATATTAAGAATTAGCATAATCACATTTAATTAATTAAATGTGGATGGTATCTCTCACAGGCTTTATTCACAAAAACTATTCATAAATATATAATAATAAAATAATATTACCTAAAAAATTATTACAATAATTAATTAATTAATTAATAATAAAATAATATTAAAAAAATTATTACAATAATAATAAATAGTAAATAATAATACATATAATAAATAATAATTATTTATTATTAATAATAATAATTTAAATAAATAATAATATTAATCATCTCATAATAAAGATAATTAATTAATTAATTTATTATTATTATTATTATTATTATTATCAAATAAATTAATAATAATATTAATATTTACTTATAAATAATTAATAATAATAATAGGGATTATGGTCATATTATGAAAAATATTGTTTCTTGGTCTAACATTGCATTGTGACAAAAAATGTGTCAATATGAAAATCGTCAGTGGTGAACTATAGTCAATTATGTTTATTTTAGAGTTTATAATATTTATCTTAGGTTTATATACCTTGGGTTTATAATAGTTTTTTCTCAATAAATAATATGTGTTTCTCAATAAATAATAGGTTTATTATTTATTATTATTATTATTATTGATGATGGTTATGATGACGATTAGTTAATAAACACATTAATTAATAATTAAATAATAATAATAATAAAATTATTATTATTTAATTAATTCTCTCATGTGATTTCCTGGAAGATTTATTTTAATAAGTTCACTTAATTATGATACTAATAAAGAATGAAAAATATTTAATAATAATAATAATATAATTAATTATTAAATAATAATAATTATTGCTAATTAATTAATTAGGCCGATAGGCCTTCTCTTTTGAAAGAGATGCAGTTTTTCATCGTCAACATTTTTGATGTCCCGCTGACACTTGTTCCTTGGCAGTTTTAACTTCTGGCTGACACTGTTTCCTGACAGTTGTTCCCCAATCCTTGCGACCGGCCATGGCAGTTATCCCGGCATGAACAGAATGGGTGAATGGGTGAATTAATTCTTATTCCGCAGACTCCCTTGCAATCGGCCATGGCAGTTCAGAGACGATGAGGGTTAATTAATTCTCTCCTATTTTCCCGACTACCACTACAAACGTATTCATAAATGATGGCGCCTTCCAATTTCTTTTCAATTTCCGGCATCGAATTCTTCTCCCACCTGCAGATCCACAGCAATGCAGAGCTTACTCACCAGCAACGCACAACAGTGTTATTCAAGTTGGCTCATCAAAGAACAGGTAATGCCCTTGTTTCAATTTCCTTTTTTCATGAGGTATTCTCACATCCAAGCCCACAAAAGATCTATGTTTAAACTCATTGAGTTTCGCTACTGCGGGCTCATCTGTATCCGGGTTTTCTTCTCCTGAGGATTGATCTGTATTGGGATCTCCATTTGAGTAGTCTTCAACAATACCAGAGGTCCAAAACCCTAGATTTCTATTTCTGCTATCTTGTCTTTTAACAAATGGGTACATATGATTCCATAATTGTGCGGATCTTAGTCTGTGAGTATGAGTTTTTCTTGTTTGGGGTTGTGAAAACAATCTCATAAGTATGGTGCAATCGGCAACTTTCATGCTGGTTATACCCATCAGGAAGGAAAAATGCTAAAATTCCAGAAAATGTAATAGTCATGAAAGTGCAAATGCATACAAAGACTACCTGACCTTTGCATATATGTGTCAACAAATAATTTAGTCTCTTTGCATCTGGTTCGTTGGCTCCTGCTTCAATTCTGTTTGGTTGCTGCTTTTTCTTTTGAAGTCTCCTGACCTCTTTCTGCAATACCAATTTTAGACCGAATTCAATACTGCTGAAATTCATCAATGCTCAATTAATCCAATGTCTGTTTGTGATATCACGTATATATATACTCTGCTTTGTGTGTAGTGTTGATCTAGCTCTATGTGTTGTGTTTGTGTGTGTAGTGGGTATACCTGTAAGTGTATCTCTTTCTCAGTAAGTCGGGCTCTATTTCTCACCTCGTGGTAAGCTCCGGCTCTGTTGTGTTTCCATTCCTCTTGTTTCAATCTGGGCCTCTATTTTGATTTTGTTCCTCTCTCATGCTATGGGACTTTCTCAGGCTTTGTTTATTATATCCACACAGAATCAGCGTTGTTTGTGCTCTCCACGTCTATAATCTACGAAGGCTTCTTTTTTGTTACATAAAGCCCACTTTTTTTTGTAGGGAGGAAGCAAAAATACCCAATTTTGAATGTCCACTTGGAATGCTCCCTCTGGTAGGGAAAAACCAGAACTCATCATCAAAAAAAGACTCCCGTTCCTAATTGGTTACCCGTGTTCTACTCACACTACGTTGGCCTGCCTAACCTCCACAATGTGATCCCTCCTCGATATTATAAATCAACCAAGCGGATGATAATTTCTCATTTTTTCCAGAAGGTGTCAAGAAGAAGTGCCTTTCTGTTTTATTGGCAACCAGTCATTGGATACCTCCTGGGAATGATGTGGTGACATACCTGTGTCCTCCCTGTGTATAATTTCACACCCTGTGGAAATGTGGGGAAGTAATGGGTAGGTGCTAAGAGGATCACACCACCTATTGAAATGGGACTGTACACTGGAGGTCTGGAACCTTAGGTCTTGACACTGGCTTATTCCCATTGGATTCTTCTCCCATTGCTTATTGCCTTCCCATAGGGAGTGTATCGATGGCTTATCCCATTGGATTCTTCCCCCTGTTAATGGAACGCCCTCTTGTTAATGGAACGCTGAAACCTAAATTCAGTAAAACCAGGGACGTATTCTCCACTCAAGGGTAGGGATGTTTTTGTGAGATTTTAGAAGTTTAAACGAACTTGGAATTAGATTCTGCAACATTTCGAGGAACATGATAAAGAAATACTGTCATTCTAGAACACGTCTCCAATGTACCATTATTTTTCTTCCATTTATTTGAAGTAATTCAATTCTGTTTGGTTGCTGCTTTTTTCTTTTGAAGTCTCCTGAACGATTCTAAACGTACGACATAAGACTTGTCTCGTGGTTAAGTGCAAACGGCCATGGATTGTATGTTTACAAGAGGCATTGGTCAGTTCAGAAACTGGTCCTATTCGACTAGGAATTTAACATGTAATTAGGAGAAGCTAATGTAAATGGGATGTTCCTCGTACTGTGAAAAATGTAGTTTGTATAGGTTGAATATATTATTACTCTATTTTGATAAATGTGGCTCACCTATTTTGATATATTAACACCCAATTTTGTTCCTTGTATGCAAAAGAAGTTCACCTGTTTCTGCAATACCATTTATGATACTCTATTGAGCAGTTTCTTTCTTTTTTCCAGTTTTCCCTTTTTGAATTTTCATATATATCCATAGTCGCTATAGACAGCCACTTTGCACAATATAAAACCCCTTAAAGTTATTACCTCCACCGATATTTTTCACATAAAACTTCCAGGATATCTTCACATATATCCACTAGCTGAAAAGTTTTCAGGGATCTTTAAATTTACAAATTTTTGTCGTCATAGAGTTGAAAATGGAGAGAAAGTTGAGGCCTCCCCTCGGCTTCTCTCTCAATTAGAGAGGGAAGTAGCGAATAATTGTTCTTCAAGTAATTATGCTACCGTTTTTGTTGCTTTTCATTGGAACAGTTATTTTATTAGCTGGAAGTGGCCATTTTTTAGAGAAATTTTGTTTCATTGGATGCTTATTTTTCTATTTATGGTACTCTATTGAGCAGTTTCTGGTTCAGATGGGAGAGGGAAAAGAGCATTGAACTCCTCTCAAGTTTCTCTATTGTCTTTGTTTGACCTCCCGATTTCATCTCGGTGTCCGAGGGCTTCTCCAGTTCAGACCTTTCTCTGAATCATTTCTGTATATTAAGGGATCTGTCGAGAAATTGTAGGCTCGGGGATTGAAAATAGTCCTTAACCTCCAGTTCTGTTTAGGGGTAAGGGATTGAAAATATTCCTCAAAATCCAGTTCTGTTTAGGGGTTTGGACGGTTTCACATTTATAATAGACAACTGTGGGTTGCAAGAGTTAAGGGACACATGATGAATCTATCAAGCCTTTGTAATGTTTGTAGGCATGCCTTATAGCCTAAATTAATTGCACATTCCTCTGTATTTTATTCCAAGAAATATTTCTAACTCTGCTTGCTCGAACAAATCCTCCAGAAAATCTCAAATTTAGTGATCATGTCTAAGGGAGTCATCTATTTTAGTACCATGTTTCCCACGTGCAGAACATAGATTTTCTAAGGAGACATGGATTTGTTGTGCCCTCTTTATTATTGCATTTAATTAGAAATCTAAGTGTTCATTATGAACAAATGTATTAGATAACGATTACAAAAATGCTAATTTATGCTTTGCTTACAATTTATTTAATGCATTAATATCTCTTCCAATGCATTAAAATAAATTGTAGGTATTGCCATTGCAAATTAAAAATTTGCACCTTACTAGCGTGATGGAGCCGATTTTGACCGAGAATGCCATCCCCAAATTGCTAAATGCTTCGACTGAGATGCAACCTCTACTGCAAGTAGTGAACATCGGATCTGTCTATTCATCAAAAACCAGCGCTTCCCACTACCACATCACTCTCTCTGATGGCACATATCAACACAGGACTTTGCTCCCATTTGCTTATGGCGCACAAGTTGCATCTGAAGACATTCATATCGGTTCAATCATTTCACTTACAAAATCAACTTGCACAGTATCCCAAAACTCTACGTAAGATTAGGCTTCATTTTAAACTTTTCCCTTTAGCTTTTTGGATTATTCCTAAATAAAAATGAGTTGAACATTCATTTTAATTTTAAATAATTTCTTCATCCATTTCAGATCCATTCGAATCCTAGAACTTGAGGTTGTCTACCGTAGCAGACCTTTGGTTAAGGACTTGTCATTGCTATTGCATGCACAGGCAAGCGAATCTCATTCAAGTTCTTCATCAGCACAAAATATTCTTCCAAATACTTCGACTCCAACAAGCACACCTACAACATCGCTTGTATCATTTACATCACTCCATCCGTACCGAAAGTACTGGTCGATTCAAGGTAGAGTGTTATAAAAAACACCCTTGAAGAACTACAACACTGCACGTGGGTCAAGAAAAGTTTTCGGCTTTGACCTCATTGGTCGTGACAAAGATGAAATCCATCTTTCTACATTTGCTGATCTAGCTGAATCTCTATACAATCTCATTGAAGTTGGGCAACTATATATTGTCTCCAATGGAACAATAAAGCAAACAAACCCAAACTACAACCATTTAAACAACAAATGGGAGATTTACTTGCTTGCTACATCAACTGTGACACCATGTTTAGAAGATGATCCAAGCTTTCCTTACCAAAGCTTTCATTTCAGGACTATTACTGAAGTGAAATCCACAAACCCAAATACGCTTGTCGATGTTCTTGGTGTCGTTACCTCCACCTCCCCTGCTTCTACAATAAGAAGAAGAGATGGAACTGAAATATTAAAAAAAACAATAACATTGAAGGACAAGTCAGGTTTCAGCATTGATTTAACAATATGGGGAGATCAATGTCTCTCTATAGGAAAGGGCCTTGCTGCAGTCCACTCTTCTGACAACCCACCAATCCTTTGTGTAAAAGGCGGCCGAATAACTGAATTTAATGGAATCACTATTGGGACAATTTCCACTACCGCTCTTCTTATAAATCCAGACATTGAAGAAACTAAACAACTCCAAACTTGGTTCTATAATACAGGCTACAGCTCTTCGTCTCCTTCATTGAGTAGAAATTATACTCTGTCTTCCAAGCGAGATTTACCACAAAAGACCATTCAGGAAATATCTAGCATGGAAATCTTGGAGAAAGCAGTATGGGTTTCGGTTCGTGCCACAATAACTCGTCTACTCATGGACGATTTCTATTTTCTTGCTTGCCCATTGGATTACAATGGGAAACAATGCATGAAAAAAGTAAGCCACCATTCTAACAATCTCTGGCATTGTACAAAGTGCAATGGTGAATTTCCAGAATGCGACTACCGTTACAAACTGAAAATCGAATTACATGACCACACTGGCCAGCTTCAAAATGTCACTGTTTTCAATGATGTAGGAAATGAGCTCATGGGAATCACAGCTAAAGACTTGTTCCTCCTTTCCATTGAACCAGCTGATCTTTAGAAAATATGTAGCCGTATATCAGGGCATCACTTCTCTCTATCACTTTCCATTAAAAAAGAGTACTACAATGGTGTTGAGCATCTCCAACCTATTTTGCTAAGTTCAGAAGAAATTCAATATGATGATGCATGCACGGAAATCCTAAAAGACATTGCTGCACTTACCATTTCACTGTGCTCTGTTGCTCGTTGCCTTTGACCTCAGTTCTTATATGTACACCTTTTTATTTCTCTAGATAGAAAATAACATCCCTGTATAGTTCCTTTCTCCCTACCATTGTAAAATAAAACCATGTTGTTGTAATGCACAGTTAATTTTACAGTAACATTTTTTAAATGACTACAAGTATGTATATTTACCATTTCACATTTCAATAATATAAATTCCATGTATAGTTCCTTTCTCCCTACCATTGTAAAATACAACCATGTTGTTGTAATGCACAGTTACTTTTACCGTAACATTTTTTTAATGACTACAAGTATGTATATTTACCATTTCACATTTCAATAATATAAATACTTATGCTTGGCACTACAAAAAAAGGTTTATACCAACATCTATTTGAAAGTGATTTTAAACTCTTTCTATCACTTATTAATAGTTATCTAGAAATTTCAACTTTCAACACAATGTCATACATTCCATATGCATTCATACCTCAATTTGTAATTTGTAAATCTCGCACCTCATCCCTAACATAGAATTATTTGTACTTTGTTAGATATGTCATCAAACAATGAAGATGTAGAAAAAAAAAGCATGACGTCGCCTTCTTTATGCTCAAAACAAAGAAGCAATAAATGCACGACGACGACTTCTTTATAAAAAACAAAAAGAGACTCCCTCTTCACAAAACCTATATAGCCCCCCCCTCAATGAAGAACACCGTCACTTTAGGCAAAGAATAAATAACCTTTCTCCCTTGCATGTTTGCACACTATGCAAAGAATCATATCCAGGCATGAAGACAAAATGTTCGCATGGTACCCTCTCTTGCTCCCGATGTGCAACATCAAAAAATTCAAACCGTTTCACTCATGCCAACAACATGGACCCTGGCGAACAACCATATGTCCTTCAGAATTTAACACAGATTGAAGAAATGCTAATCGCACGTGTAAATCCGATTCTACAAGTAACGCATGCTCGTGGTGGTCAATACAAATATAGCGGCCATACAATCAGCTTCCCTCAAGACATTACTACCATTGCAAAATATCTACCTCGCCTTGTTTCTGAAGTAGATGTCCTCATTGTTAGAAGGCAAAACCCTTCTCAAACATCTTATGAATTCATCGTTTCTAAATCACATGTTCTAGCAGCACTAGAATACAAACTCACTCATGATCCCTACTACAAAGATGTTGAACTCAACCCATCTGTAATTTCTGCTCTACCGGATCAACCTACTGATATTTCTAATCTTCTTCATAACATAACCACGTCTTCATATATACCCCAGGAAAACATAGTCGATTCTACTCATCATCTTCATGCCATTCTACATTCATTAGATATCCAGCCTTCTTCATTTTTTCCAATTCTTCCAAACTCCTGTAATGAACTTGGTCGCATTCATGCTTACTTGCACTCCACAAATTCTAAATCAAAAAATTCAATTGATTGGCCTACAATATCTCTATCGCCTATCAATGAATACACTACTGAGGGCCTCTTCTCTATGGCATTTCCCACACTTTTCCCAACAGGCATTTCCATGATTGCACAACCAAGAATTACAAAAGTTGAGCTGCACGAATATGCCTGTCACCTGTTACGCTACCATGATAATCGCTTCGACCGACATCCAAGATTCCGTTACTACATATATAACATGCTGATGCGCCACCGTAGCCAATCAAATGCCAATGTTTTTGTTAAAAAAAACATTGAAAACAATTTGCCAGCAACTGTATCAGATTTGCAGCAATGTCTTCACGACTTTCCAAATTCAAAAATTCCAGAAATGGTCATGCACTTTGGTTCATCCCTACGAGGTACACGCTCTTTTTGGAACAAGCATCGTAATGAGCTAACTGACATGATCACACAGCTTGGGAGCCCAATGTTTTTCTTCACTCTAAGTGCTGCTGATACCAAATGACTTGACCTGCACAATATTATGCCTACCGAGGTGCCCTCCAATACAGATGCTCATTATAGGTGGAGAATTGAAAATATAATTACCAATCCCCATTTAACATCCCAATACATGCATTGCAGATTTACAATTTTCCTTGAGGAAGTCTTACAAAAAGGCCTCCATGCAATCGACTATTGGTGCAGGTACTTTTCATTACCATTACTTTTAAAACAAAATATTACACTTCAGTAGAACTAAACAATAATATTTTCCGAAATTGCATACAGATACGAATGGCAGCATCGAGGATCTACACACATACATGGATTCCTTTGGTTGAAAGATGCACCAAATATGGATTCCCTAAATTGGAACAATGAGATAGAAGTTCTAAATGCTCAAAAATATTTTGACCATTATGTAACTGCTTGGAACCCACGACAACTCCAACATTGCGCAGCTTTACTCCACCAATCAGCAGAGCAGGACCCATGTCTTCTCAACACACGATCAATCTTTGCATCAACACAGAAAAATTACTATGAAGAGCTTGTCAATTGTGTCCAGCACCATACAAAGTGTCATGCATCTTCTTGTCTTCGCAAAAAAAACAACGTTCTCACATGTCGCTACGGAGTACCATGGGAGTTAAATCCCACATCTTTACTACTGGTGGACAACAAAGGTCATAAAATCTACAAGCCTGCACGTAACGATGATAGATTGAACATTCATAATGCTGATCTACTTTCCATCTGGAGAGCAAATGTTGATTTTCAACCAATGCTTTCACGCCATGCCGTGTTAGCTTATATTTCTAAATATGCAGCCAAAGCAGAAAAAAGGTCAGAAAGCTATAGCCAAATGTTATTCCACCTCTTGAACAACGTCGCTCCAGAAGCACCTACTACCACTGTTGTTCAGAAACTCCTTACAGAAAGCATAGCAGAAAGGGATATTGGAGCGCAAGAAATATGCCATATGTTGCAAAAATTACCTCTCACACTTTGTAGTCATACATTTGTATCTCTAAATGTTAATAGAACTATATTCAGACGTGTTCTAGATGGTTCTGAAAATCCACCCTCAACACCACCATTTATTATTGCATACATGAATAGGCCTTCTTCATTAGATCCATTGCCCCTCATAGAAGCTGCACGCTCTTGGTCGTTTTCTCCTCGTCGTCAACAAAACCAATGGAAACAGATTTATCCTTCCATAGTTCTCCATATCTTGCCACGATACACCACAATCCCTTCCCCTACTGATCCAAACTACACCATCTTCTGCTGGGCTGAATTAATATTGTATTTCCCCTTCCGTACACTCCCCAATGAAATTGGATGCAGCAATGAGGAAATCATTTCACATTGGGAACAAAAGAAAGGAACATATATAGCATGGCATGTTCATCGTGAAAATGAAAACCCACAATCTCCACAATCAGAAGATGAATCTACTCCTGTATCTACCCCTCCTGACATCCCCCTTGACCCTGTTCAAATGAATGAATGGGAAATCATCTCTCACCTTCACCCAAGTGAGAACATCGAAATTGATGCCCTTGAAATCATTGGCAATCGTGACTTTGACCTCAACCATCATTGGTCTCATACTTCCCTATCTCTCCACTTGCAAGAAACTGCCATCAATTTCATTGAATATGATCGCTCATCTATTAAAAATCAACATCATCCCTCTTCAAACCTTCCCGTAAATCAAATATTATCTCCTACCCAACAAAAATATTTCACACATATTACTTCTCATTTCCAAAATCCTCTTCCAAAACCCCCAACTAGAACCATTATACAAGGGACAGCCGGAACGGGAAAATCTGCTCTAATAAAATCTCTACAACGTGCATTCATCGAACTCTCCTCACCAAATATAAGCCCATTGTTGGTACTTGCACCTACCGGTGTTGCAGCTTTCAACATAGATGCACTTACAATTCATTCTGCCCTTCACATCCCTATCCAAACAATGCATCCTCTTGAAGGACAACCACTCCTCCACCTCCAAGAAAAACTCCACCATATTCAGTACATACTCATTTATGAAATGAGTTTTATCGGGCCAAAAATGCTTTCTCGTATTGATGATCGCTTACAAGAGGCCTTTCCCCTCCATCGAAATACACCATTTGGTAAACGATCCATTATCCTTGTTGGGGATTTAGGCCAACTACCACCTGTAAAATACATTCCTCTATATGCTGGCACATCACGTGGTACTGCACTTTGGCACAGCTTTGATACATTCATTACGCTCACAACTATTTTTCGCCAACAAGGTGCTGATCCTTCCCAGATTGCCTTCCGCAACATTATCACAAATCTCAGGGATGGGAACTCTACAATTGAAGATTGGAAGCTATTAATGTCAAGAACAAATTCCTCTATTACGCATGAAGATAAAAAAATATTCGAGGACTCCATGCATTTATATGCAACAAACAATTCAGTTGCCTTGCATAACAAATCAATGTTGAAAAAATTACACAACCCAGTGGCTGTGTGCTCAGCGAAGAAACATGTGGACCACACATTTAGTACATCTGAAGAAGAACAACTAGACAGAACGCTTCTTTTATGCAATGGACAAAAAGCTATGCTGACCTGCAATTTATGGGTACATGCAGGGCTTGTAAATGGCACACTTGGCACAGTCATTTCAATATGCTATGCAGCTGACTCAAAGCCTCTAGAATTTCCATCCTTCGTGGTCGTTGATTTTAAAAAATACAGAGGAACAACATGGGACATTGCACACCCCACATACGTGCCCATTTCTCCTATCACAAGGGGCACACATTGACAGATACCACTTCGAATGGCATGGGCTTTAACAATACACAAGTCACAAGGAATGACGTTAGATAAAGAAATAGTTGACATTGGCCCCAAAGAACGCCAAGGTCTAACATTCACCGCCATTTCAAGAGTTAGATCTCTAACAGACCTTCGAATCCATCCAGCATTTCCATTCTCACGCATTTCACGCATGAAAGAAAATCCATATCTACAATGCAGAAAGCAAGAAGAGTCGTTGCTTACATCGAAATCTATATAGACAAATACAATCTATCCAACAATACACTCTTCATTGCATCTTCACCAAGAGGTAAACAAACCCTCACCTTATCCAAATTGAATATACAATTACTTATTTTTACATTTATTCTACTACTCATTGTGTTCCTAATGTTTAAAAGAATTTTATGATTCCTTTAGTTATTTTTGAACTCTATAATTAGTTTACTTTTACCATCTGTTAACACTAACAATAAATTTTTACCTTCTTTCATGCTAAACAGATATGGATTCAAGGGATTTAAACATGCTCTATGAATGCTACCAAGAGATTCACCAGCATGAACAAAATCTACATGATATACAGCTCAGATTCCTTTCACCCCATTCATTTCCACTGTACCGTTTGCGTGGAACAATTGCACTATTACAAAAGATTCGAAGAATTCTAAGAAAAACAATCCACATAAATGAAAGAGATAGACAACGGAAAATGCGAGCTGAATGGCAAGAACTCCTTTCTGAACGTGGAGTCACTATAGACACCAACTGGTGTTGCCGATGCCGTGCATCATCATGTATTTATGATTAGATATCTACTTTCAACAAGCTTTTGCTGTACAAATGTATATATCTCTTCAACTTCAAATTTGTATTAATAGAGGCCTTCCCCTTGTATTTCTCAACGACAAATCTAATATATGCAGTAATTATTTTCTTCCTTCTATTGGCTTTCAGTCTATGTTATTATCTTTCTATTCTGTTCTCCGTGATCATGTTATAATCTTGCTGTATCTGGTTTGATTCCACATTACTGGAAGTCACCACACTCTCAGGTTTTCATATTTCTCTAATTTTCTGACATTACTTTTTGCATACACTCTGGAAATATTCGGAGCAGGTGTTTTATTTAGTATGTAATATGCATCTGCAAATCTGACTCGTCTGGGACAATTCAACCTTGCTCTTGTATTTGGGCTGAAGTCGTTCCATTTTTCAAACTCTCTGTTAGGCTTGCCACTGTAGATTCACCAACCGATACACGAAATTCAAGTTCTAAGGCCTCATTTATGAAAACACTTTAGGTAGGCTACTATTTCCAACTTATGGAAATGTCCTACAGTGTTTTGGTATTGCAGGATATTATTTCTGACATTGCCTTTTTGCAATCCACAGAAATAGGAACACAGTTAGTAAGTCTGATAACTCAATTTATCACAGAAATAGCAGCACATTGGGTAAGTTACATAACTGTTACATGCATGAGCTAAAATTCAAGGAATACTGAGTGGAATACTGGATAGCTGCAACAGAAGATAATAATCAAGTGAATTAATCTCTTTGCCCCCACAATTTTTCCTATTCCCTCTGTTTTTGTCAGTTTCTTATCAAATCTTGATTAGGGCAAGGTTGTCCATTAGTTCTTAACATTAAAAATTGTCTCTCACCTCATTTGTCTCTATTTATTTATTTCTTAATCGCTCCAGTCAAATCTGTTTATTTATTTTGTTGTTATGTTGTAATTCTTCTTTCACGTACTCTGTTTTCTGCTAAGTAACAAGATTCTTGGATATTGACCAAAGAATTACTTCAGAATTACTTAAATTTGGCCTTGAGGCTTACTGTTTGCATTTCATACCAAAGCCACAAAGCTTCCTGCACGTCACCTTTCTCACAATGGCCATCAAGCAGTATGTTATAAGTGACTACATTTGGAGTTAAATTCATTTGTAACATTTTGCAGAAAAGCTGATCTCCATGATTGATTTTTCCTTCCTTGCAAAACCCATTCATCAGATAGTTGAAAGTAACCTCGGTAAGCATTAGCCCCCTTTCACATATTTTACATAACAGGTTATAAGATTGATCACTTTTTGCTTTCTTGCATAGACTATAAATTATGATATTGATTCCTCCTGAAGTTGCTCATAGTTCTGTTGCAAGAGGAGTTTGTAAGATTGGCAAGGTGGAAGAAGAAAATGTGCTTTTACATGACATGCTTCAAATGGGTTTACTTCCAACTATTGCTACTTTCACTACTCTTATTGATAAATATTGTGGAAAATTTGTTAACAGAAGAAAGATCTGATTCCTATCTATGTTTGGATTTTGGAGCTATCACAACCCTATTTTATTTCATCTGTTGTTAATATTTTTCTCTTATCATCCAAGGCACTGATCTAAACTGGGTAGGCACTTGACCTTTGTGGTATATAGCTATTAAATCTGCAGCCTATCTACAAGATCCATTCAATTTGATACAATGGGCTAAATAATGGTAGGGTTGCATGCATAAGACATTATCCACAAAACTAGAGAGGGTTTTTCTTGCAATGTTGGTCGCAAAGAATCATTCCTATAGTTCTTCATGCCAAAAAGTTAGTCTACTAGATCTTATCAATTTGATACAATTCACTTATGTGCTAGCTTATTCACTTTGCATGGTTGATAGCAGAGAAATAGTACTGTGGTTGTTCAGTCTATGGAATCCTCATACGCAGATTTAGGAAAACATAATAAGGGTACTTACAGTTTCTCTTGTGCAAATATATATGGATTATTGCTCATGTTTCTATCCGTCTTTTTTTTTCTTCTTTCTTGTTATCTATATTTCATCTAGGCATTTTTTCCCAATAAAGCAATAGATATTTGTCACATTCTGAAGATAAATTACTGATACAACTAATATCATAATGTTCACGCAGTGATCCAAAGTGCATGCTTTTTATGTAATATTTAATTTCAATACCACCAAATTATTGTAGGAGTTTCCTCAAATATATATGCATTTGCACATGCATTTACACAAGAGCTTTCCATATATGTAAGAAATCTAAAAAAATAAATTGCTACAGCCTTATTTAGCATTTTCTCCTAACATATGAAAGTAATTAAACTTTAAATATCAATCCTTTTGGATTCCCAACAAAAAGTCATCAATTATTTAGTGTGCAACACATTATCTTTTCCTGAAGAAGCAATCAATTATTTAGTGTGTAACACACTATCTTTTCCTGATGACTCCCAAAACCATAAAAAGCAGCTCACAAGAGTCGAAACAAATTATTGTCACTGGCAAGAGTGTTCATAGAAACAATGAATTCGATTTCAAAGAGGTTGAGACCCCTTGCAGCTCCTACAAAAAAATTCCAAGAAGTCATCAAATCCCAGGGCATCAATGCCTTCAAGAAAACAACATAACTCAATAGTTGATGTATTAGTAAGAAGCAATCATAGTCAATAATGCACGTAGTCAATTTAGACTAATTGTCAAAGTGGAATCGACTACATCAAATTGTGTCAAAAATAGTTAGGAACCCTGAATTTCCCAAGATCTTAGCTAATGATATTTAGCCTTTTATGATTGATTTGGGTTCTATGAATTAGGGCTTCTTATGTAAGAATATGAGCATAAATAGAGCATGATCCAAGGCCAAGAGAGAATGAAGAAAGTCCTTGATCATTAATAGATCGAAGTTATGTAGTTTGAGTGCATCGGTCTTATGCATGGACCAACATTGGCATTCATTGTAATTTGGTTTCATATTCAGTGATAATATAAAGAGGAGTGAAGCTGTGAATATCTTTATATATTTTCTATTGCTTATTTATGATTTATTGTTGTTTTTCAAAATTTTATAGTAATGGAGTCGTAAAGTTTCTATTTAACTCAATCAGAAAGTTCTAATCTGAGTTCTAGTGTACCCATCAAGAACTTATTGGTAGTCTATTTTCTTGTGGAGCAAGCCATTGATTCTTTCAGGACAGAGATGAAGAAACAATGGCATGTCCAATCCAGATACACAATGCAATTAAAGTTTTCTACCTAACCTGATGTTCAATAAAAAGCTTCATGGTGGTGTTTAGTCAATCAATTTATATTTAGATCTTGTTGTTGTTGATTTTGTAGAATCTGCTCACAGTGGTCTCCATTCTCCAACTGACCTTTCAGAGTATTGGGGTGGTTTATGGGGACATAGGAACTTCTCCCCTTTATGTGTTTTCTAGCACTTTCATAAATGGAATCCATCATCCACATGATGTTCTTGGTGCTCTGTCTCTCAGAATATTCTCGCTCACTCTTTTTCCACTGCTCAAATACATTTTCATTGTACTTTGAATTGTAATATGAACCAAAATATGTTATGTAATATGAACCAAAATATGTTTTTCAACGTAAATTTTATCTTTGTATTCTGGATATAAGCTTATTGTGAGGATTAATGACATGACAGGTCGGACTTTTTCACCTTATTCCTTAATATGCCACCATGAAAAAGTGAGTGTCATGAGGATAGGGAACTTTCATCATATAAGTTTGCAGTGCCCAATAGACAGCTCAAAAGAGCTTCGAAAAAACAAAAACAAAAAAAATTAAAAAAAGGAAATGCAGCTAAAACAATTTTGCTCATACTGACCCTTCTTGGTACATCCATGGTTATTGTAGATGGTGTGCTCACTCCTTGTATCTCAGGTATTATTCTTCCACCAAATCCAATCTCTCAAATTTCTAGACAAAAACTATGACTTCTCTTCCTTGGACCAGATGGACTTCTTCTTTGGTACACATATGCTGATGTACTTTGCAGATTGGGTTGTATCAATTTCAAAGCTGATACTCTTGGTTTTGTCTCCAATTTATTTGGAGATATTCTTTGTATTCCTGGGATTGGCACATTATATCGAACATTGCAATTGGTTATGCAAGACCAACTCATCAACTTTTAGTATTGATTCATAGTACCTCTTAATGATCTTCTGGCTATTTATATGTGAATTTAGGATCTAGACCCTTCTCAACTCCTTTGATGCAATTTCTACTCAGATGCTTTGTGCAAAATTCTACAAAATTTCCTTCATCTCAAAAACTACAATTACTTCAAATTAATAATTCACAAAAAATACTCCTATCGGCCTCTCCTTGCACCTTCTGGGGCAACTGCTAGTTAATAATAATAATAATAATGAATAATTTAATAATAATAATTAGTATTATTAAACTGGACGGTAACTATCATCATCATCATTTATAAATTATTATCATTATAACCACCACCACCACCATCATCATCATCATCATTATTATTATTATTATTATTTAAATAATAATAATTATTATTTATTTAAATAATTATTATTATTTATTAATACTTTATTTATTATTAATTTTTAACATTTTTTTATAACTAATAATAAATATTTATTAATTATTGCAATAGTTTTTTTTAATATTATTTTATTATTATATATTTATTAATCGCTTGTATGTAGACATAAATGATGCTTGATTTGAAATATGGCTTCTATGATCCATTGTTTGTATACAGATATCTTTCGGCAAAAATCACATATTAAATAATTTGGTCACCAAATTATTTGATATGTGATTTTTACTGAAAGATATATGTATACATAAATGATGCTTTCACGGTGATGATGATGATGATGGTTAACATCAACTAAGACGAAACTTTGGTCTATTTGACCTAAAGAAACGAATTATTTAGTTTGTTTTAAAATTGTACTCCTATGCTCAGAGAGCTTGGAGAGAAGCATCCCCAATTTACTATAATTTTGACATGTGAAAAGGCTAGCAAGGTCAGTATTGCAACAAATATTATGAAACTAAGATCTAATGTGGGTATACGCAAGGCACTCTAAGAGGAAGTGATTTTCATCCTTAATGTTCATATTCTCATAGAGATGGCAGATCCTTTCCACCCATGGTGTTTTAGGAACTGCCCAACAACCTGTTTTTGTTGGAGATGACCCCAACTGCAATATGATCACAAGGACAACGAAATTCAATTTTGATGGGAAAACCGGAAGACAGTAGGAGCAATAGTTTTCAGTTTTATTTGAGCACTCAACTGTGCATGAAATTCCTTGTTTAAACCATGCAAATCCAAATTTTGGTTATAAGGCCGTAGCCCTGTTCTATATTAAAATCCATGGTTTAAAACCACATAACTCTACGCTCTTAACGCCATTCACCTACTTGCCATAAACCATCCACCAACCATATAATTTTCTGTGCATTTGATTTGAAACACACCACATCATATCTGTGGTCCCCTCCATGTCCATGTCGACACCCCATCAACCAATCAACGCACTATCGCATATTTTTGAGGCCTCATCACCACTCCTCCAAAACACGCGATGAGCCGTCCCCACCACTACTCCACGTCAACTCTGTCGACCAATCAGAGGTGTATCACATAGTTTAGTGCTTACCTCGGCAGAGGTCCAAAACCTTGCGATAAGAAGGACCCACCATCACCAAGTCATCAAGCCTCCAACCAATAGCGACGTTTCGCATCATTTTGATGCCCAGTCAACGGGTGGGTTAATCGATGTGATAACCCGTCGCATGAAATTTGATATGGTTTGCGAAATGTTTCATTATGGTTTTAAAACCATGGGTTTAATGTTTTTTGTTTTGTTTTATGTACCGCGACAAGTTTATTTTATTTAAAACTTAGGTTATATGTTTTATGATATATATTATAAACATGAATGTTTACAATATATATAAGCATTGTAATGTAACGTAGAGTTATTGTGTGTAAGAAAATACATATGCTGAGAGAAAAAAACACAGGGATAGCGCAAGACTGTGTAAGGTGTGTATGCCCAGTGTAGAAAAAAAACACTGTGTGAGACAATGAAATAAAAAGGTGTTTGTGTAGCGGCGAAGCATTTTTTTTATTGTAATCAAGAACATCATAGTTCTGAAGTCAAAGTTTCATTTTGTAACAGTCCAGTGTTTTGAATTAATGAAATAGAGCTTTACCCCATCTGTGTCTATATTTTCTCTGTTGATATCTCTATGTTAGAAGAGGAATTATTGTTTCCTCACTGTTGTTCACGAATAATAAGAAATTCCAACATGGTATCAGAGCTAGTCTGGGCTCTCAGTAGTTGCTGAAGAAGCTGAAGGAAGAAGAAGACTATTGAAGCTTTTGAACAGCAGCGTGAAGGTTCAGCAATTCAGGTATTTATTAAAAAAACATAGTTATTTTTTGTTTTAAGATTACAATCCAGAGAGCTATAAAAGGAAGTCTTTTAGAGACGAAGGTTATCTCTCCAGCAATGAGAAAGTTTTTTTAAAAATACATAGTCAAGTTTTAGCATAGTTCTGTAAAGCTAGCAATGGCAGGAGCCAACACAAGCACGATTATGGGAAATACTCAACTCCCACAGTTCAATGGGAAGAACTATGACTATTAGGCAATCACAATGAGAGCCCTATTTACCTCCCAAAATTTATGGGATCTACTTGAAGATGGTTTAGAAGAACCAGCAAATGAACAAGCATTTAGTGCCTTGACAAAGGCATAAAAAGATTTGCTGAAGAGTAATAAAAAGAAGGGCTCAAAATCCCTCTTCTATATCTATCAAGTAGTGCATGAACGCATATTTCCAAGAATTGCAGCAGCAAAGAAGTCCAAAGAGGCATGGGATAACCTCCAGACAACCTACCAAGGAATGGAGAAGGTAAATACAATAAAGCTTTAATTAATGAGAAGATATTTTGAAGAAATTTGCATGAAAAATTCTGATACAATAGACTCATTCTTCACATTGTTGATTGGGTTGGTTACCCAAATGAGATCTCATGGAGAGACAATAGACGAAACGAGAATAGTGGAGAAATTATTAGGGAGCTTACCCTCAATATTTGATGTGATAGTAACAACCATTGAAGAGACAAAGGATCTCTTAATGTTTACTGTTGATGAGCTTCATGCATCATTGATGACACATGAAAAAATACTGATCAGAACAACAAACTCATCTTTGTGGCATGCCTTCAAGACCCAAATTTCCTTTGGAAGAGGAATAGGTCAAGGCAGATCAAACTACAGAAGAAAAGGTAGAGGCATAAGCCAAAACAGAGGAGGTAGAAAAAACCTTGCAAATACAAGTAGAAGGGGCAGTAACCAAAATCAGAACCAAGGCCAAGGAACAACCAAAAAAGTGGGAAAAATCAAGTACATGTCCAATGTCATTACTGTAAGAAGTATGGGCACTATGCCAATGAATGTAGAAAGAAACAGAGTGACATGGGTAATAGACCCAGTGCTAAATTTACTAAAGAAACTCTGAGTCAAGAGAATTTTTTTTTAGCATGTAATATGGTTGAAGAGAAGAATGAAGATATATGGTTTCTAGATTCAAGATGCAGTAACCATATGATTGGAAACATGGTAATGTTTTCAACATTAGATGAAAATGTGAAGTCTCAAGTAACATTGGGGACAGATAGTAAAGTCTCTGTCATGGGAAAAGGCAGAATAAGTGTTTTGACAAAGAAAGGAGAAAGGAGATCCATATCAGATGTATAATATGTACCTGATATGAAGTTAACCTTTTGAGCATTGGAAAACTCATTTAGAAAGGCTATAATGTATTCTTTGAAGATGATGTATTTACCATCATGGACATACTACCAAGAAAACAAAGGATTGCACAAGTGAAGATGACAAGAAACATAATGTTTTCTCTCAAGATGAGAGCAGATTTGAAGAAAGAAGCTACAATTGCAGCAATGACACAAGAGAGTTACCAAAGAGAAGCAAAAGATAAAAACTGGTTATGGCACGTGAGATTTGGACATATCAACTTTGGAGGTCTAAATTTGTTGCACGGAAAGGGAATGGTAAAGGGATTACCATTGATTGAAAAGCCAGATAGCCTATGTGAAGGCTGCATTTTGGGCAAACAACACAGAGAAATCTTTCCATCAGGAAAGGGCATAATGGAAAAAGAAACCCTAGAAATAGTCCATTCTGATTTGTGTGGACCAATGCAAAAACCATCATTAGTAGGAAGCCACTATACGCTGACCTTCATTGATGATTACAGAAGAAAAATGTGGGTATATTTCTTGAATTTGAAGAGTGAAGTGTTTGAGAAGTTCTACCACTTTAAAGTTCTTGTTGATAATAAAAGTGGGCAACATATTAAAGTCCTTAGGAGTGATAGAGGAGGAGAATATATCTCCAAAGAGTTTTTACATTTTTTGCAGAGAAAATGAGTTTCATATGAAATTTACAGTAAGGTATATACTTCAGCAAAATGGAGTTGTTGAAAGGAAAAACATAACCATCATGGACATGGTAAGAAGCATGCTGAAGGCAAAACATTTACCAAATGAATATTGAGCTAAAGTTGTACATTGTGCAGCATATGTTTTGAATAGATTCCCAACAAAGAGTGTTATGAGCAGAGTTCTGGAAGAAGCATGGAGTGGCATAAAACAGTTTGTGAGCCACATGAGAGTATTTGGTTGTGTGGCTTATGCACACATTCCATATCAGCTATGGAAGAAGTTGGACAGTAAGGGGGAGAAGTGCATATTTGTAGGATACATTGAAGAATCCAAGGCATACAGATTGTATAACCCATCTACCAAGAAGTTTATGATAAGCAGAGATGTGCAGTTTATTGAGGAAGAATCTTGGGATGGAAGCATTGAGAAAAAAGTGAACGTAAAAACCTGTTTATCTCATGATGAATATGAGGAATAAATGGCTAAAAGAAATCCCTCATTAGCAGCACCATCTCCACCAACACAAGGAAAACAAGGGACACCACAAGCTGGTATGAGAACACCCTTGAGAAGTGATGATAGTGCTTCTTTAAGCACATCACAAGGAGCATATTTGAGTGCTTCTACAAGCACAAGTTCAACAAGTGAAAGAGGAACCAGATTCAGAAGTCTGAATGAAATTTATGAGCAAGAAGAAGGTATGAACTCTTTATTTGCATTGTATTGTCATGTAGAAGATCCTATTCGCTTTGAATAAGCTGTAAAATATAAGAAATAGATAGATGCTATGGATGAAGAAATTAATGCAATAGAGAAAAACAAAACATGGGAATTAGTTGATCTCCTAAAAGGCAAGGAAGTGATTGGAGTAAAATGGGTTTACAAGACCAAAAGCAATGCTTAAGATAAGACTGAAAGGCACGAGGCCAAACTTGTTGTCAAAGGCTACAAGTAGCAACTGTTAGGTCCCTATATCACTAGTATAGTCCCTTATTATTGTTAGTGTAACCCCCTTATTGTTATTATTGTACCCTTGTAACCCCCATTTTGTTATTATTGTGCCCTTAAATTATTATTGTTAGGTCGGCTAGGATTACATTGTGGCCCACTAGGATTACATTATGGCCCCATGGACTCCTATATATAGAAAGGAGGTTTTGTAAATTGTATCATACAAGAATTGTTCATTTATGTAATGTATTGGAGGTTTCCCCCTCGAAGTGGCTTATTTCTAAGGCGTTCATATCTCTTTTCTTCTATTTTTGGAGCTGGTTACACAACATTTGGTATCGGAGCTTTGGATTCTAGGGTTTCGCTGCTCCAAACAGGTCATCGTGGAATTTTCGCTATAAATTTTTTTTTCTACGAAGTTTCAGAAGCTGAAATGTTTAGGGTGCGAAGCCGAAAGCCTAAGGAAGCTTGTCTAAAAATTTCAGAGCTTGGTTCGCAATATTTGAGGAGATATCATCTGTGGAAGTTAGGTATTGTTTCAGGCTCCTAAACAGGTCATCGTGGAATTTGCGCTATAAATTTTTTTGTATGAAGGGTCAGAGTCTAAAATTCATATGGTACGAATCTGAAATCCTGAGGAAATTCATCAAAAAATTTCAGAGCTTGGTTCGCAATATTTTTGGAGATATGATCTGTGGAAGGTAGTGCTTTTTCAGGCTCCTGAATTTCATCTCAAAGAGGTGATCGTGGGAAAAGTTCAATAACTCTCTCTCTGGGCATCACATTGGAGTGCCGTAAAAATTGGTCACAAGTACACGGACTGTAGTTTCTTGGCTATCAATTTCAGAGACAAAGTACGAAACAGTGACATGTGGCAAGTCGTACAAGTTCGCACTACTGAACCAATCCATAATTAGATCATTGTGGGAGATTGGACACAACTTTGTCTTGGAGAATCCAAATCAGGTCAGACCTGTGGCATTCGAAATATAATTCAGAGGGCTACATCGGTACCAAAATTTAGATATTGAAGTGCTACAATCACAGAAATAATCCATTTTCAATATCGAGCTCCTCAAAAGCAAGAAAAAGGTGTGTATTTTTTTCCAAATTGCATAAGTCTTGTTTGAATAATCAAGTTAAATTGATCCCAAGGGCATATTGTAGAATAGATATCAGTATTGGACTCTAAAATGGCCCCTAAAAAGAATTCAACACCCATTAAGCCTTTAGAAGGCTCTACTATGACTCATGAAGATGAAGAATGGCAACATGACATATCAAAATTACAGGAGCAAATTTCGCTCTCGCAAAGAACAACAAAAAATGAAATGGAAGTTTTGAAGAAAGGCGTGGAAACTAAGATGGATGGTTTGAAGAAAGGCGTGGAAGCTAAGATGAATGGTTTGGAAGCTAAGATGGATGGCATGGAAGTGGGCATGGTAGCTAAGATGGATGACATGAAAGACAACATGGAAAACATGAAGAATGATCTAAAAACATACATGGAAGGCTTGATGACAAGTTTAAAACCAGAAATGATTCCTAATGGCGAAAATATAGTAGAAGAACCTTATGATGAGAACAAAATAAATGTTAATCGTGATTTCATAAACTCTAATGTTGGCGGGAAGAACCACCATATTCCAAAAATAGATATAAGGAAGTTTGATGGAAAGGATCCTGTAACATGGATACTACAGATGGAGCAATATTTTGATCTCCATAATGTGCAAAACACACAAAAGGTACGCATTGCAGCTTTACATTTAGAACAAAATACATTTGTATGGTATCGATGGCTTTTCTCCCGTAAAAAAATTGTCACTTGGTCAATTTTTATGGAAGAAATGATAGCACATTATGAGGATACAAAGAGCAACACCTTCTTTAGCCAATTGATAAATCTCAAAAAAAGGGTTTAGTGGGGCAGCACATTGAGGACTTCCAAAAATTGAATATAAGGGTAACTGATATTCCAGAGGAACACAGGATTGATCTCTTCATAGGTACTCTAAAGGATAACATCCAACATGAAGTTCGTGTTTTGGAACCTTATTCATTGGAGAAGGCATTCAGGTTGGCAAGAAAAGTTGAATGTAAAATTATGGCGACAAGGAAGCCTACCACTCAATTCTATAAAGAAGGAAGTGTTTCTACGCCTAGATTTCCACAACCTACAAGGTTGACACCACAACCTACAAGGTTTGCTACAGTTGTGATAGAAAATACACCAAAGGTCATAAGTGTGTTGAAAAGAAATTATTTTACATAGATTGTGAAGAAGAAGAAGAAAATGAACAAGAAGAGGATACACACCAGGAACCAACCATAGAAGAGGAAGAAATGAATCCGACCATATCATGTAATGCACTGGCAGGAATTACCACTCCTCAAACTCTCAAGATAGCAGGACAGATCAAGAAGAAAAAGGTAATAGTGTTGATTGATTCGGGTAGCACCCATAATTTTATTCATTGTAAGGTAGCCAAGGAATTAAATTGTTTCCTATACCCAGCACCAGAATGTCAAGTGATGGTTGCAAATGGAGGAACTATAAATTGATCTGGAAAATGCCATAATATCAAGCTAACCATGGGGAATATGTATTGACTAGTCCAATGCTTTCCATTCCTATGGGAGGTGCTGATGTTGTACTAGGAGTACAATGGTTACAATCTTTGGGGACGGTAGCTTTTAATTTTCAAGAACTTTCTTGAAATTTTTTTCAGAAGGAAAGGAAATCGAATTACGGGGTATTGAAGGGAAGCCGGGAAAGATAATAAGCTCTAATGGCATGACAAAGCTTCTAAAGAAAGAACAACGAGGCGTAATTGCACAATTATGCTCACTAGAAGTTCCAACATCAAAATCATCTATTTCTGCAGATCTCCAACAAGTCTTGGACAATCATTCCAAGGTGTTTGAAACTCCCAAAAGGACTCCCAACTATTCGTGATCATGATCATGCTATTCATTTGATTCCAGGAAGTGTTCCTCCAAACATCAGGCCTTATAGATATCCTTACGTCCAAAAGAACGAAATTGAACGTATGATTGTAGAAATGTTAGAGGCGGGTATAATTCAACCTAGTCAAAGTTCTTTCTCTGCTCCTGTAGTATTGGTACACAAGAAGGATGGATCATGGTGAATGTGTCCGGATTATAGGGAGCTCAATAACCTCACCATTAAAGATAAATTTCCCATTCCTGTGATTGATGAATTATTGGATGAATTACATGGAGCAATTTATTTTACCAAGTTGGATCTTCATTCGGGATATCATCAAATTAGAATGAAGACTGAAGATATTCCAAAAACAGCATTTCGAACTCATGAGGGTCATTATGAATTTTTGGTCATGCCTTTTGGCCTTACCAATGCACCTTCTACATTTCAAGGGTTGATGAATTCCATTTTCAAACCCTTCCTTAGAAAAATTTGTGCTAGTATTTTTTGATGATATACTAATCTACAATAGGTCTTGGAAGGATCATGTTCAACATGTTGACAGGGTGCTCAAACTATTGCAGGAGAAACAATTATATGCAAAAACATCCAAATGTTTCTTTGGAGTACAAGAGGTGGAATATCTTGGTCATATTGTATCTCACGAGGGTGTTAAGGTAGACCCTAACAAAATTAAAGCCATTAAGGAATGGAAAGTCCCCACAACCATAAAGCAGTTGCGAGGATTTCTTAGGTTAACAGGGTATTATCGCAAGTTTGTTAAGAATTATGGGAGAATAGCAGCACCTCTAACAACATTATTGAAGAAAGATGCATTTTAATGGACTCCTGAAGCAACTAAGGCCTTTGAACATCTTAAAGAGGCAATGTGCCTAGCACCGGTCTTAGCTACGCCAGACTTCACAAAAACCTTTATTGTGGAATGTGATGCCTCGAGAAATGGAATTGGTGCAGTTTTAATGCAGGAAGGAAGACCCATTGCTTTTGAAAGTCGTCCAATCAAAGGAAAGTATTTACAGAAACCTATTTATGAGAAGGAAATGTTAGCAATACTGCATGCACTAAAGAAATGGCGAACTTACCTAATGGGAAGACACTTCAAGGTAAAAACCAATCATGATAGTCTTAAACACTTTTTGGAACAAAGACTATCGTTAGAAGAGCAGCAAAAATGGGTCACAAAGATGTTGGGTTATGACTTTGAAATAATCTACAAAAAAGGAAAGCTTAATGTTGTTGCAGATGCACTCTCAAGAAAAGATGAAGAGGTGGAAGCATTGGTTTGTGCCATTTCTATTATCCAACCAGATTGGATAACTGAAGCAAGAGATGAATGGAATAAGGACAAAGATGCATGGACACTCATCCAAAAGTTGCAGAAAGATCCTAGTACATCTGATACATTTAGTTGGAAAAATGATTGCTTATGGTACAAAGATCGCTTATATCTTTGTAAGAATTCCCATCTAAAACAAACGATTCTTCTGGAATTGCACACTTCTCCTTTAGGAGGACACTCGGGATTTTTAAAAACTTACCACAGGGTGAAGAAAGAAATTTTTTGGGATGGCCTTAAATCTGATATTCGAAAGTTTGTGGCGGAATGTTTGGTTTGCCAGCAGAATAAAGTGGAAACAATTAAGACCCCAGGACTTCTACAACCTTTATCCATTCCAAGTCAACGTTGGGAGGAGATTTCAATGGATTTTATCACGGGTTTACCTAAGTCCGAAGGAAAGAGTGTCATCATGGTGGTAGTTGATAGGCTTACCAAGTATGCACACTTTTGTGCATTATCTCATCCATTTAAAGCAAATACAGTTGCTACTACATTTATGGACAGAATTCAAAAGCTACATGGAAGCCCAAGGGTTATTGTGAGCGACAGAGATCCCATTTTTACTTGAAATTTTTGGACGGAGTTATTTTCTTGTTTGGGTACTCAATTAGCTCATAGCTCATCTTATCATCCTCAATCTGATGGTCAAACTGAGATAGTAAATAAATTTTTGGAAGGATATCTTCGTTGTTTTGTATCTGATAAACAAACACGATGGGTCAAGTGGTTACCTCTCGCTGAGTGGTGGTATAACACTTCCTTCCATACTGCAGCAAAAATGACCCCATTTATGGCACTTTATGGATATCATCCACCATCGATCACATCATCTTTAAGGGAAAATTCGAAGGTTCAAGCAGTGGAAGATCACATCGAGCATCAGCAAGAAGTTCTCCAATTCTTAAAGGATAACCTGAATTTGGCACAAAATCGAATGAAACAACAGGCAGATCAACATCGCAGCGAGAGAAGTTTTGATATAGGAGATTGGGTATTTTTACGGCTACAACCATATAAACAAATGTCCCTCAAACAAGCTAAGAAGGATAATAAATTATCGCCAAAGTACTATGGTCCTTACGAGGTGTTGCAAAAGATTGGTACTATGGCATACAAATTGGAGCTTCCTGCTTCTTCGCGAGTACATCCAGTTTTCCATGTTTCATGCTTAAAGAAGGTTATAGGAGAAAATCTTCCGGTTCAAACAATATTGCCAGAACTTGATGAGGAAGGAAAAATCATATTGGAACCAGAAGCGGTCATGGAAACAAGAACTCGACAACTACGGAATCGATCAATTTCAGAGTATCTCATCGAGTGGAAGAACTTACCCACTGAAGATTCTACATGGGAGGATGATAATTTTATACAGAAGCACCCAGAGCTACTCAAGCGTTGAGGACAACACTTTTTGAAGGAGAGGGGCATGTTAGGTCCCTATATTACTAGTATAGTCCCTTATTGTTGTTAGTGTAACCCCCTTATTGTTATTATTGTACCCTTGTAACCCCCATTTTGTTATTATTGTGCCCTTAAATTATTATTGTTAGGTCGGGTAGGATTACATTGTGGCCCACTAGGATTACATTATGGCCACATGGACTCCTATATATAGAAAGGAGGTTTTGTAAATTGTATCATCCAAGAATTGTTCATTTATGTAATGTATTGGAGGTTGCCCCCTCGAAGTGGCTTATTTCTAAGGCGTTCATATCTCTTTTCTTCTATTTTTGGAGCTGGTTACACAACAGCAACAAGGAAGAGATTATGAGGAAACATTTGCACCAGTTGCAAGGATGGAAACAATAAGAACAGTGTTGTCCATAGCAGAACAACACAAGTGGAAAGTTTACCAAATAGATGTGAAATCAACATTCCTGAATGGAGTATTGACAGAAGAGGTTTATGTTGAAAAACATCTGGGCTATGAGAAAGAAGGCCAAGAGAAAAAGGTATGCAAATTAAAGAAAGCTCTGTATGGGCTGAAACAAGCACCAAGAGAATTTTACAATAGGATATATGCCTATCTACTGGAAAATGGGTCTGAGAAATGTGAAGGAGAACCCACATTATACATCAAATAAAAATATGGTAAGATGCTCATTGTTGTTTTATATGTTGATGATGTGATATTCACAGGTAATGATGCTTACCTCACTGAAAATTTTAAAATAGTCATGAAAGAAGACTTTTAGATGACTGATATGGGATTGTTGAGATACTTCTTAGGAATAGAAGTAGAGAAAAAAAAAAAAAAATTCTCAAGAAAACTATGTAAAAGAAATTTTGGAAAGATTTAACATGCAGGATTACAAGTCAGCAATTACTCCTAAGTGATAGGATTGAAGTTGAGCAATGAAGAAAACAACAAGGATTTTGATCCAAGTTTCTATAAAAGCATAGTTGGCAGCCTTACGTATTTGACTGCAACTAGGCCAGATATTATGCATGCTATAAGTTTAATTTCTAGATTTATGGAATGGCCAAAGGAGGCACATTGGCAATCAACAAAAAGAATTATGAGGTATGTGAAAGGAACAAATAGGTTTGGTATTCTATACACCTCTTCAAAAAAATTTGAATTAATTGGATATACTGATAATGATTGAGTTGGAAGTATAGATGACAAGAAAAGCACCTCTGGATATATTTTTCATATGGGATTAGGAGCCATCTCATGGGATTCTAAGAAAAAACCAATTGTGGATTTATCAATAGTAGAGGTAGAGTATGTGGCAGCTATAGTAGCAACATGTCAAGTAGTATGGATGAGGCAAATGTTGAGAATTTTGTGTCATGAACAGGTAAAAGGCACATAGTTTATTGTAATAATAGCTCAAAAATAGCTTTATCCAAGAATTCAGTGTTTCATAAGAGGAAAAAATGCATTGATGCAAAGTATCGCTACATCTGAAAAGAAATAGTGAGCAATGGATAAATTGTTCTAAGGCATTGCAGAACAGAAGATCAGTTTCCTGATATATTAACAAAACCATTGGGGCAGAAAGTTTTTATTTTTTTCAAGAAATTCCTGGGAATGTATGAAAGTAGCAGTTGTGTTTAAAGGGGAGTGTTGGAGATAACCCCAACTGCAATCTGGTCAGAAGTAAAATGAAATTCAATTTTGACAGGAAAACCGAAGGACAATAGGAGAAATAGTTTTCGGTTTTATTTGAGCACACAACCGTGCATTCAGTTCCTTGTTTAAACCCTGCAAATCCAAATTTTGGTTATAAGGTAGTAGCCCTATTCTGTATTAAAATATGTGGTTTAAAACCACTCAACCTCGTGATCTTAACGCCATTCACGTACCCACTATAAACCATCCACCAATCGTGTAATTTTCCACGCATTTGATTTGAAACACACCATGTCATATTTGTGGTCCCTTCCATGTCCACGTTGACACCCCATCAACCAATCAACACGCTATTGCATAGTTTTTAGGCCTCGTCACCACTCCTCCAAACCGCGCAATGAGCCGTCCCCACCACTGCTCCACGTCAAATTGATCGACCAATCAGAGGCGTATCACACAGTTTAGTGCTTATGTCAATAGAGGTCCAAAACCTTGCTATAAGAAAGACCCACCATCACCAAGTCATCAAGCCTCCAACCAATAGTGGCGTTTCGCATCGTTTTGATGCCCAGTCGGGGAGCGAGTTAATTTTTAGGTCCCTATATTACTAGTATAGTCCCTTATTGTTGTTAGTGTAACCCCTTTATTGTTATTATTATACCCTTGTAACCCCCATTTTGTTATTATTGTGCCCTTAAATTATTATTGTTAGGTTGTCTAGGATTACATTGTGGCCCACTAGGATTACATTATGGCCCCATGGACTCCTATATATAGAAAGGAGGTTTTGTAAATTGTATCAACCAAGAATTGTTCATTTATGTAATGTATTGGAGGTTTCCCCCTCGAAGTGGCTTGTTTCTAAGGCGTTGATATCTCTTTTATTCTATTTTAGGAGCTGGTTACACAACATTTGGTATCAGAGCTTTGGATTCTAGGGTTTCGCTGCTCTAAACAGGTCATTGTGGCATTTTCGCTATAACGTTTTTTCTACGAAGGTTCAAAATCTGAAATTTTTAGGGTGCGAAACTGAAATCTTGAGGAAATTCGTCAAAACATTTTGAGCTTGGTTTGCAATATTTTCAGAGATATGATCTATGGAAGGTAGTGTTGTTTCAACCTCTCTAATTTAATCTAAAAGAGGTTATCATGGGAAAAGATTCATAACTCTCTCTGTCTGAGCATAGGATTGGAGTGCTATAAAAATTGGTCACAAGAACAAGGACTGTAGTTTCTTGGCTATCAATTTCCGAGCCGAAGGAAGAAAGAGTGACACGTGGCAAGTCGTACAAGTTTTCTCTACTGAACCAGTCCATAATTAGGTCATTGTGGGAGATTGGACACAAATTTGTCTTGGAGAATCCAAATCAGGTCAGACCTGTGGCATTCGAAAGAGAATTCAAAGAGATACATTGGTGCTGAAATTCAAATATTGAAGTGCTTCAATCATAGAGATAATCCAATTTCAATATTGAGCTCCACAAAAGAAAGAAAAAGGTGTGTATTTTTTCCTAATTGCATAAGTCTTGTTTGAAGAATCAATTTGAATTGATTCCAAGGGCATATTGTAGAATATATATCAGTATTGGGTTCTAAAAGATGCCTCATAAAAATAATTCAACACCCATTAAGCCTTCAAAAGGCTCTACGATGACTCATGAAGATGAATAATTGCAACATGATCTATCAAAATTACAAGAGCAAGTGCACCAAATTTCGCTCTCGCAAAGAGCAACAAAAAATGAAATGGAAGTTTTGAAGAAAGGCATGGAAGCGAAGATGGACAGTTTGAAGAAAAATTTGGAAGCTAAGATGGATGGCATGGAAGCTGGCATGGAATCTAAGATGGATGACATTAAAGACAACATGGAAAACATGAAGAATGATCTAAAAGTAGACATGGAAGGTTTGACAAAGTTGATACAAGAAATGTTTCCTAATGGTGAAAAGATAGTAGAAGAACCTCATGATGATAACAAAATAAATGTTAATCATGATTTCATAAACTCTAATGTTGGCAGGAAGAACCACCATATTCCAAAAATGGATATGAGGAAGTTTGATGGAAAGGATCCTGTAACATGGATACTACAGATGGAGCAATATTTTGATCTCCATAATGTGTAAAACACACAAAAGGTACGCATTGCAACTTTACATTTAGAACAAAATACATTTGTATGGTATCGGTGGCTTTGCTCCCATAAAAAAATTGTCACTTGGTCAATTTTTACGGAGGAAATGATAGCACATTATGAGGATACAAAGAGCAACACCTTCTTTAGCCAATTGATAAATCTCAAACAAAAGGGTTTAGTGGGAGAGCACATTGAGGACTTCCAAAAATTGAATATAAGGGTAACTGATATTCCAGAGGAACACATGATTGATCTCTTCATAGGTACTTTAAAGGATAACATCCAACATGAATTTCGCGTTTTGGAACCTAATTCATTGGAGAAGGCATTCAGGTTAACAAGAAAAATTGAATGTAAAATTATGGCGACAAGGAAGCCTACCACACACTTCTATAAAGAGGGAAGTGTTGCTACTCCTAGATTTCCACAACCTACAAGGTTGACACCACAACAATTGGAAGAAAAAAGAGCAAAAGGGCTTTGCTACGGTTGTGATAGCAAATACACTAAAGGTCATAAGTGTGCTGAGAAGAAATTATTTTACATAGATTGTGAAGAGGAAGAAGAAAATGAACAAGAAGAGGATATACACCAGGAACCAGCCCTAGAAGTGGAAGAAATGAATCCGACCATATCATGTAATGCACTGGCAGGAATTACCACTCCTCAAACTCTCAAGATAGAAGGACATATCAAGAAGAAAAAGGTAATAGTGTTGATTGATTCAGGTAGCACCCATAATTTTATTCATTGTAAGGTAGCCAAGGAATTAAATTGTTTCCTATACCCAGCACCAGAATGTCGAGTGATGGTTGCAAATGGAGGAACTATAAATTGCTCTGGAAAATGCCATAACATCAAGCTAACCATGGGGGAATATGTGTTGACTAGTCCAATGCTTTCCATTCCTATGGGAGGTGCTGATGTTGTACTAGGAGTACGATGGTTACAATCTTTGGGGACGGTAGCTTTTAATTTTCAAGAACTTTTCTTGAAATTCTTTTCAGAAGGAAAGGAAGTCGAACTACGGGGTATTGAAGGGAAGCCAGGAAGGATAATAACCTCTAATGGCATGACAAAGCTTCTAAAGAAAGAACAACGAGGCGTAATTGCACAATTATGCTCACTAGAAGTTCCAACATCAAAATCATCTATTTCTGCAGATCTCCAACAAGTCTTGGACAATCATTCCAAGGTGTTTGAAACTCCCAAAGGACTTCCACCTATTCATGATCATGATCATGCTATTCATTTGATTCCAGGAAGTGTTCCTCCAAACATCAGGCCTTATAGATATCCTTACTTCCAAAAGAGAGGAATTGAACGTATGATTGCAGAAATGTTAGAGGCGGGTATAATTCAACCTAGTCAAAGTTCTTTCTCTGCTCCTGTAGTATTGGTACACAAGAAGGATGGATCATGGCGAATGTGTCCGGATTATAGGGAGCTCAATAAGCTCACCATTAAAGATAAATTTCCTATTCCTGTGATTGATGAATTATTGGATGAATTACATGGAGCAATTTATTTTACCAAGTTGGATCTTCGTTCAGGATATCATCGAATTAGAATGAAGACTGAAGATATTCCAAAAACAGCATTTCGAACTCATGAGGGTCATTATGAATTTTTGGTCATGCCTTTTGGCCTTACCAATGCACCTTCTACATTTCAAGGGTTGATGAATTCCATTTTCAAACCCTTCCTTAGAAAATTTGTGCTAGAATTTTTTGATGATATACTAATCTATAGTAGGTCTTGGAAGGATCATGTTGATGGGGTGCTCAAACTATTGCAAGAGAAACAATTATATGCAAAAACATCCAAATGTTTCTTTGGAGTACAAGAGGTGGAATATCTGGGTCATATTGTATCTCACGAGGGTGTTAAAGTAGACCCTAACAAAATTAAATCCATTAAGGAATGGAAAGTCCCCACAACCATAAATCAGTTGCAAGTATTTCTCAGGTTAACAGGGTATTATCGCAAGTTTGTTAAGAATTATGGGAGAATAGCAGCACCTCTAACAACATTATTGAATAAAGATGCATTTTCATGGACTCCTGAAGCAACTAAGGCCTTTGAACATCTTAAAGAGGCAATGTGCCTAGCACCAGTCTGACTACGCAAAACTTCAAAAAAACCTTTATTGTGGAATGCGATGCCTCAGGAAATGGAATTGGTGTTGTTTTAATGTAGCAAAGGAAGACCCATTGCTTTTGAAAGTCATCCAATAAAAGGAAAGTATTTACAGAAACTTATTTATGAGAAGGAAATGTTAGCAATACTGCATGCACTAAAGAAATGGCGAACTTACCTAATGGGAAGACACTTCAAGGTAAAAACTGATCATGATAGTCTTAAACACTTTTTGGAACAAAGAGTATCTTCAGAAGAGCAGCAAAAATGGGTCACAAAGATGTTGGGTTATGACTTTGAAATAATCTACAAAAAAGGAAAGCTTAATGTTGTTGCAGATGCACTCTCAAGAAAGAATGAAGAGGTGGAAGCATTTCTTTGTGCCATTTCTATTATCCAACGAGATTGGATAACCGAAGCAAGAGATGAATGGAAGAAGGAAAAAGATGTATGGACACTCATTCAAAAGTTGCAGCAAGATCCTAGTACATCTGATACATTTAGTTGTAAAAATGATTCCTTATGGTACAAAGATCGCTTATATCTTTGTAAGAATTCCCAACTAAAATAAAATATTCTTCTAGAATTGCACACTTCTCCTTTAGGAGGACACTCAGGATTTTTAAAAACTTACCACAGGGCGAAGAAAGAATTTTTTGGGATGGCCTTAAATCTGTTATTCAAAATTTTGTGGGGGAATGTTTGGTTTTCCAGCAGAATAAAGTTGAGAAAATTAAGACCCCGAGACTTCTACAACCTTTATCCATTCCAAGTCAACGTTGGGAGGAGATTTCAATGGATTTTATCAAAAGTTTACCTAAGTCCGGAGGAAAGAGTGTCATCATGGTGGTAGTTGATATACTTACCAAGTATGCACACTTTTGTGCATCATCTCATCCATTTAAAGCAAGTACAGTTCCTACTACATTTATGGACAAAATTCAAAAGCTACATGGAATCCCAAGGGTTATTGTGAGCGACAAAGATCCCATTTTTACTGGAAATTTTTGGACAGAGTTATTTTCTTGTTTGGGTACTCAATTAGCTCATAGCTCATCTTATCATCCTCAATATAATGGTCAAACTGAGATAGCAAATAAATTTTTGAAAGGATATCTTCGTTGTTTTGTATCTGATAAACAAGCACAATGGGTCAAGTGGTTACCTCTCGCTGAATGGTGGTATAACACTTCCTTCCATACTGCAACAAAAATGACCCCATTTATGGCACTTTATGGATATCATCCACCATCCATCACATCATATTTAAGGGAAAATTTGAAGGTTCAAGCAGTGGAAGATCACATTGAGCATCAGCAAGAAGTTCTCCAACTCTTATAGGATAACCTGAATTTGGCACAAAATCGAATGAAACAACAGGCAGATCAACATCGCAGTGAGAGAAGTTTTGATGTAGGAGATTGGGTATTTTTACGGTTACAACCATACAAACAAATGTCCCTCAAGCAAGCAAAGAAGGATAATAAATTATCGCCAAAGTACTATGGTCCTTACAAGGTGTTGCAAAAGATTGGTACTATGGCATACAGATTGGAGCTTCCTGCTTCTTCGCGAGTACATCCAGTTTTCCATGTTTCATGCTTAAAGAAGGTTATAGGTGAAAATATTCCAGTTCAAACAATATTTCCAGAACTTGATGAGGAAGGAAAAATCATATTGGAACCTGAAGCGGTCACGGAAATAAGAACTCGACATCTACGAAATCGATCAATTTCAAAGTATCTCATCAAGTGGAAGAACTTACCCACTAGAGATTCTACATGGGAGGATGAGAATTTTATACAGAAGCACCCAGAGCTACTCAAGTGTTGAGTACAACACTTTTTTGAAGGAGAGGGGCATGTTAGGTCCCTATATTACTAGTATAGTCCCTTATTTTTGTTAGTGTATCCCTCTTATTGTTATTATTGTACCCTTGTAACCCCCATTTTGTTATTATTGTGCCCTTAAATTATTATTGTTAGGTCGACTAGGATTACATTGTGGCCCACTAGGATTATATTATGGCCCCATGGACTCCTATATATATAAAGGAGGTTTTGTAAATTGTATCATCCAAGAATTGTTCATTTATGTAATGTATTGGAGGTTTCCCCCTCGAAGTGTTTTATTTCTAAGGCGTTGATATATCTTTTCTTCTATTTTTGGAGCTGGTTACAAAACATTAATCTATGCGATAACCTGTCGCATGACATTTGATATGGTTTTTGAAATGTTTCATTAAGGTTTTAAAACCTTGGGTTTAATGTTTTTTTTTTTTATGCGCCACGACAAGTTTCATTTTATTTAAAACTAGGTTATATGTTTTATGATATATATTGTAAACATGAATGTTTACAATATATATAAGCATTTTAATGTAACACATAGTTAATATATGTAAGGAAATGCATATGCCGAGAGAAGAAAACACAGAGACAGTGCAAGACTATGTAAGGTGTGTATGCGCAGTGCAGAAGAAAAAACACTATGTGAGACTGTGAAAGAAAAAGTTGTGTGTGTAGAAGCGAAGCATTTTTTTTATTGTAATCCAGAACAACATAGTTTTGCAGGAAAAGTTTCATTTTGTAATATTCCAGTGTTTTAATTTAATGAAATAGAGTTTTACTCCATCTATGTCCATATTTTCTCTGTTGCTATCTTTGTGCTAGAAGAGGAATTATTATTTCCACACTGTTGTTCAGCAATAATCATAAATTCCAATAGCTTCACTATGGAGCTCATGGGAGTTTGTTCTTATCTTGGATATATTAATTTTTTTCTTTGAGCTAGTTAAAATGGAGAGATAATTTTGAGCTGATAGAGTAGGGTTGATGACGTCCTTATAATATCTTAATTTTATTTTAGCCTCTAAATCTTTCGCACACCACATTTTCTCTTTAAACTTAGAAGCAAAAATATTTTTAATGTTATTAATATTTTGCAATGCAACATTTTCATCAATCTCCCAATGGTTTAATTAGGCCCTAGTATCTTTATACCAACCTTGTTTGAGCCTTAGTTGGTTTCAGATGGAATTTAAAGCTAGCTTAGGAATTCTATGATCTCCCATGTTATTGATTTTATGCTTGTATAAAAAGAGCCTATTTATAACGAGGCTCCCGATAGGGGAAAGCACCACTTCTATAAGGAGAATAGGATAAGGTGTATTGCTTTTAATTTTGAGCTTATATGTTATAAAACACTTATGGATTCGCTCAATATTTCTCCAAGATTCTCTACAAATGGTTCAACCCCAAACCTCACATCCATACAAGATAACAGGAGTGACTAAAGTTTCAAAGAGGAGCTTATTTTTATCCCACATCACAAGGTTTGCTTCTTTACAATTATTTTCAAGACCAAAATAAGCTTTCCAACCTCCATTAATCCTTTTCTCAATGCTATAGTTCTAGTTGAGCTTGTGATGAATATCAATTCCTAGGTACTTGTAAGAAGAAACTTCCTCCAATTTGCTATTGTCATACACAAAATTAGTGTAAGTGTCCTTCTTGGATTTGATAATCATAACTTTTGTTTTTCCAGTGTTAACCGTCATACCTGTGGTAGAGCAGAAATCCTTAAGAAGTCTTGGTTGCTTATCAAGATCATATGGGCACCTTGCCAATAGAACAATATCTTTAGCATAGAGAAGAAGGATGATGACTATTCGAGCTAAGATCGTGCGAGCACAACCTGCTTCCTCTAAAAAAACTTCTAGCTTGTCGATGTAAATGCCAAATAGGATAGGGGTGAGGCGCAACCTTGTTTAACTCCAATATTACACTTAATATCTTTCGATCACCCCTCATTACTCTTAACCTTTGCAATTACATTCTCATATAACCTTATAACGGAAGCTCTCAAGGTTATTAATTACCAACCACATTTAATTAAGTATTAATTATTATAATTAATAATTGTTAATAATAATAATAATATGAATTAATTAATTTTTAATTATAATTATAATTTTTAATAATTAATAATTGTTATTAGTTAATAATTGTTATTATTTAATTGTTAATAATTAATAATAATTAATAATTACTATAATTATAATTATAATTAGTTATATTTAGAATTATAACTGTAATTGTTAATTATAATTTTTTTTTTCCACAGGAAAAAATTGAACTTTCTATTAAATAGATAGTTTCAGAACATATGCATAGCATTTCGAAAACAGAGCCATTCCCTTTTGCAAAAGGAGATTTAGACATAGCTACTAATACACCTGTGCAGGTGCATAGCAGCCCTAAGAAACCAAAAAATAGCCAGAGCAGTCATCGGTGCATCTCTTTTAGCTCATCATCGCCCAGTAAAACCGAAAACGAGATGAGAGCATAAAGAGAAAAAAGCAATGAAAAAACCAGAGCTCCACTTTCGCAAAGATAGAGCTGGCAGTAGAAACTATCCCAGCCCTTGAAAGTATATCAGAAAGAAACCAAAAATGGAGCCCAGAACCTCCTTACATAAGGAAAACAGTTCTGGACTCAATATAGTAGTTGTTTTTAAAGTTTTTTGAAGCAAATATATACAGATCAGAAGTAAAAAGGCATAAATTAAACAAAAGAAGGTTGTTCCCAAGCATGAACAGCCCCATTCACCATCTCAGTTACTATCCAGGACCCCAGATCAAGCTGAGCACCTTCTTTAGATAATCGATCTGCTTCCTGGTTCCTTTCCCTGTAAATGTGAACAACATAGATCTCAGAGAAAAAAAATTTAAGATGACGAATCTCCTTAAGCAAAGGTAACAAAATGAAATTCCTGCACTGCTGAGTCCCATTGAACCAATTCACTACATTTCTAGAATCACCAAAAATCTGAATCTGTCTCATATGTTTGGAAATCAACCAACAAAGAAGCAAATGGAGAGCTTTGAGGTCAGCAAAGTTATTAGACCCTTGCCCAAGGCCAACTGAGGCACGGAGAGAGTTTTCATGAGAAAGATGAATGACAAGACCAACACCACAAAGATCATTAACACCAGAAGCCCCATCAAAATAAGCCCACGGAACTGACTCATTAATAGCCTCAGGCTGAATATTGCGAGCTGAGCCTGTACCAAAAGGAGTAGGAATACTATCAAAAATAGCAGCTCCCTCTGCTGCCAGCCTGGCTAAAGGAAAAAGATGCTCGTTGAAGATCACCTTGTTGCGCGCAATCCAAGTTCCCCAAGCTATAAGAAGAGGGAAAGCCCTGACTTTGTCATCTGGAGCCTCCTGCCACCAATAATTCCAAGCCTGAGAAAAGTCCTCACCATGCCACCTCAAGGGAATATTGGTCAATCTCAAGGTTTCTACCCAAAGGCTGGAATTAAAGGGGCAGAAAAGGAAGAGGTGTCGTAAATTTTCTTCAGCAGACTTGCACAGGGTACACCAACTCGGCCCATGTTTCCCTCTCTTTTGGAGGAAGTCCCACGTTGGCACCTTATTGTGAAGAATGCACCAGAAAAAAAGTCTGGTCTTGGCTGGAATTTTTAATTTCCAGAGTGATTTAGACCACCAGCTTGGGGCCCCCCAGCCTTCTTGCATCATAAGCCATTTGTAGCCAAACTTGGGGGAGTAGGTGCCTATCTGCGCATTTACCCAATGCAGTTCATCAGCAGAATCCGAAATTCGAACAGAAGAATGCAATAGGTCTGCAACATATCGATTCCATTCATCCATCCACCTGTCTTCTAAATGCAAATATGTACCAGAGAGCCAGCCTTGTCTTACAAGGGAAGTAGTTCTAGGATCAGCCACCTGATTCAGGGTGTAAATTCCTTCTGCGTTAATATAATTAACCAAGAATTGTTAATTATAATTATAAATAAGAAATTATTAATTAATAATGATAAATAATTATTAATTATTAATGATTATTATATAATTATTAATAGTTATTATGTCATTATTAATAATTACTATATAATTATTAATAATTATTACTCAATAATAATGGTTAACTATTAATAATTATTAATAATATTATAAATCCAAAATATATAAAGCTTAAGATAAATTTTATAAATGCTAAAATATATTATAAACCCAAGGTATATAAACCTTAATATAAATATTATAAACTCTAAAATAAACATGGTTGAACATGATTTACCTTGGTTGATTGCGACAATGGGTTGGACCATGGTTGACCATGATTGACCATGATTATAAACCCAAGGGATTTATATCAAAACCTAGGATTAATATTATAAACGTGATGAATAATATTATATATAAAATATCTCGGTGATAATCACATCTAAGCATATTATGTTGACACGTTTTGAACCAGCCAGTGTGGTTCATCATCAGGACAAGATGAGAAATCTGATCTAAGAACCACTTTAAATAGATAATAAAAAGCTCCAGCTAATCGTTGTAAATAACAGCTAGTTTGACTAGAATGAGAAATTTAATTATCTAAAAAAAAATTAATTAATAGTTGTATTATTATTATTATTATTTTAATTTAAATTAATATTTATAATAATTTAAAATTTAATTAATTAATTAATAATTATATGCTATATAATTTGAATATAACTTAATATTCTTTTTTTTAATTATCATATATATATATATATATATATATATATATATATATATATTTAACTTATTAAAATTACTTATTAATTATAATAATAATAATAATACAACTATTAAATAATCCTTTTTTAGATTAATTAAATTTCTCATTCTAGTTAAACTAGCCATTATTTACAATGGCTAGTTAGATCTTTCCTTATCTATTTAAACTGGTTCCTAGATGATATTTCTCATCTTGTCCTGATGATGAACAACATTGGCTGGTTCAAAATGCATCGACATAATATGCTTAGATGTGATTATCACCGAAAGATTTTATATACATTATGTGGATCACAAAAGCCAAATTCATAATAATATTATACTCAAGGAATATGAACCTTTAGATTAATAAACCCAAGGGATTACTACTAAATCCCCAATGAATTATAAACCCAAGGGAATAATATTAAACACAAGGGATTAATATTATAGACCCAAGGTATATAAACACTAAGATAAATATTATAATCCCTAAAATAAGCATGCTTGATAATGGTTGATTTTCATATTGAGACAATATTTGTCACAATGTGACGTTGAACCATGGTTTACAATGATTATAAACCCAAAGGATTTACATTAAAGCCAAGGAATAATATTATAAACCCAAGGAATAATATTATATACCCAATGAATAATATTATATCCCAGGAATATGAACCCTAAATTAACATGGTTGAGCATTGTTTACCGTGGTTGATTTTCATATTGAGAGAATATTTGTCACAATTCAGCGTTGGACCATGGTTTAATTTTGTATTGAGACAGTCTTTGTCACAGTGTGACATTGGAAAATGGTTGGCCATGATTGACCATGGTTGACGATGGTTGACAATGGTTGACCATGGTTGATTTTCATATTGAGGCAATATTTTTCATAATGTGACGTTGGACCATGGTTGACCATGATTATAAACTCAAAGCATTTATATTAAACCATAGGATTAATATTATAAACCCTATGAATAATAGTATACCCTAAGAAAATGAACCCTTATATTAATAAACCCAAGGGATTAATTTTATAAGCCCAAGATGTATAAACCCGAAGATAAACATGGTTGATCATGGTTGATTTCATATTGAGAAAATATTTGTCACAATGCGATGTTGGATCATGGCTGAACATGGTTGACCATGATTTATTTTCATATTGTAACAATCTTAGTCATAATGTGATTTTGGACTCTGGTTGACCATGGTTGATTTTCATATTGAGACAATATTTGCCACAATGTAGTGTTGGACCATGGTTTACAATGATTGATTTCCATATTGAGAAAACCCTTTGAAAAATCATAAAATAAATGTTATAAACCAAGGAATATAAACCCTATGATAAATATTATAAACCTTAAAATAAACATGGTTGATTATGGTTTACAGTTGGAGTAGGATACTTGGGATAAATAAATTGTGAGTATTTTTGGGTTAAGTTTTTTCTATGTGCGTTGCACATAGATGTAAAAGGGGTTTTGGGGCATGTCAAAGTCCTTTAATGATTGTAATGGGTAAAAGAGAAAACCATGAGTCTCAAACCATGGTTTTAGACCATGGTATGTGCGTGTTTGGAAATATATAAATATGTAAGAGTCGAGAAGGATAGATATCATCTTATCTTAGGTCGAGTATGTTATGTTTATGTGTTGTGTTTTGATCTAAGTTTTGGGTTGGTTGTCTGGGTAGAAAGGCTCATGCTAGATGTGTGTGCTAAGATGTAATCTTGAGCTATGTGCAAAGATTCTATTGTTGTGTGCGGAGAAGGGAAATATTGTACTGAATTGAAGATCTCTAAATAAAGAAGGAAATTTTAGAGAACTCGAGCTTTTATGTGATCTTTGTGGTTAACTGTCTTAAAGATATTATGCGTTGCTTACTACGATTCTAGATCTGAATATGTGTTATTGGATGTGTATTTATCTTAGTGAATGATAAGTTGAATTAGATTACATCTGTGAGCAAGTATTATTCCGTTTTAACTGGTAGATATTAATTGAGTATTGTGATCTATTCTACGTAAGTCTATATTAAAGTAAGGGTTAATCCTGTAATTTTTGGTGAATGTGCAAGGGTTAATTTTGTTTATTTTCCTATTTAAGGGTTGATCTACAAATAGATTTGGCTTCTGTGAAGGCTTATATCTAATTGGAATATGATCTGTGACACATATCTGTTAATTCATATTTGTTAAGGGTCTTATCAACGCTTATACCTAGTCTCTTGGGAAGTTCCACGAAAAACATATAAGAATTTGGTAATAGTAAAACACACATCAAATTCTCCCTGAGCATGCAGAAACTTGGTTCCAACACCCCCCATACTGCTTCAAGTGAGACTTTGGTCTGCGTAAGAAGATCATTGACAAAAGGGCCAGTAGTTGGATGGTTTTGTTGGTTTCGCAGAATACTCTGAACCTGGGTCAGGACCCCTTAAGCTAAAAAATGGTTCTGTCGCAGGGACCGGCATAATTTTGAGGTATATTTGATGATGTAGCATCCAACACAGAATGAACTGCAAGATTGGCTCGACAAGAAGCTGCGTGAATTTTCAATCCAAGAAAATCGAAACCCTAAATTATTTGCTGAGGATTGGGAGAAAAGGTATATCTACACTGAGGTCCATGAAATTTTGTTTGCGTCCTTTGCAAATGAGTTACAATAATTATTATCTCAACTTGCTGAGTTTCAGACTTGTTGGAAGGATGACATAATTACCAAGTGGATGCCTAAATTGGTTCAGGAGTTGGAAAAATCTAGCAATAAAATTACCAGCGCATTAGATTATTGGATTGATAATGTTCTAAACGGGTTTGTGACTAAATTTTCTATTGATACTTTTGCATGGTATTTTGAAGCTGAAAGAATATTTTTCAAAGGCCCTAGAGGTAATTTTCTGCACTTACTGAAATTGTGGATTAAAATTCTCTTATGCGAAAAGGGTATTATGTGCAGTCATATTGAGTGAATGTCCTGAAGAGGCCCAACCACGTGCAATGAAATAACTTATAGAGTTGATGCTCTGAATGAATTATGTTAGTGTTGCTATGTTAATTACTCTTTCATATTCTAAATACAATGCCTTGTGTGTGCTTAAGGGTTCAAGTTCTCTTACAAATTATCAAGTCTTATGAGTGTTTTTCATGTTAATTTAATGAACAATTTAACATAAAACAAAGGCTAAACAACAAAAAATAAGAGTACAGTCCATCACCATACGACACATCAATATAGGTATTTGATGAAGGATTTCACCCCACCTGGGCTACATCTCCTTGGTCCAACTTCCATGGCTTGGGCCTTTATATTATGCTCAAATTTGAAAATTGATCTATTTATACTACTTTTATGCTCCTGAAACCTGAACCAATGAGTCCATAATGCCCATAAATAGTCATCTAGCCTCTTTCTGCACCTGATTTGGTTGAAAACTCTAAAATTTATGACCATTTACATTTTCTCCACAATTTCAGGCCTAAATTTAGGTAACTTGAGCTAAATCTAGCTAGCTGGAGTTAAACTGGCAGTTTATACCAAAATTAGTGGTCTGCCAACTTAATATTCATTAATTTAAGTAAGTGTTGTTATCACTAATTAAGCACTGCTTAACACTAAACTCGCGCTTAGGATAATCCTGGATTAAATGTGGTTTATGTGTTAATTAATACAAGTTTAATGTTTAAACTCTGCATTAGGATTTGGCTCCACCAGTTGGTTATGCGTCGAGGTCCTATGCGTTGGGGGCTGGCCCCCTCTCCCCCGCCGTTAAACATTGCAAAATTTAAATATATGTTAAACCATTATAAGGTTAATATTCACAGTATGATAGAATGGTAATGCGTGGCGCTAGCTTTCGGGAGGTCATGAGGTTGAACCGTGATGCCTCCACCCGAACTCAACCATAAATATTTATCCATGATTCACCATGGGGGGGGACACGTGGTGGCCCTAGCTTGTACCATGTGTGCTCACCCACTTGGACCAAATTTCAAACCAATAATAAATTTCCACATAACCTGAAAATTCCACCAATATCATGCAGCCACTTGGCATTTCATTATTCACTGGAGGAAAATGACAAAATCGACCCTGCCTAGTCAACATGCCACGTCAGCAGTATGGGCTGCTCACTGGGCACGTGTCTGTCCTTTTTATTTTTTCCTGGTTTATCAAAGTGAATAAAACTTATTTACATGAGCATACAGAGTCCATTTTGTGTGAAATGAAGTGCGAAGGATTCATAAGGACAAGCAAGACATGATCGTTCAGGTTTCAAACCATTGTGAGAACTTTTATTTTTTAGCATAAAACTAAGCCCCTAATCATTTCTCCCCACTGGAATCTTTTGGACCCCAAAATATCATATTCGGTTGCTAAACAGGCGAGGATATAGTTCCTTCACCTTCCCAATTTCAATCCATTTGGATTTTGAAGGATTTGTTCCTTTAAGCCCCACTTGAAGATAGTCGACACTTCCTCTTATCGATGTCCTTGTCCTCATGTCAGGTATAGTGTCTTTCTATAATTAAACAAAGAAATCTGGAGAAAAATCTTCAATATATGGCAGTTGAGCATTCTCTCTTTGATCTTCAATCAAAGGAGGCTCATACAATCTCAAATTTTCAACATTAACAAATGAATAAATTTGCATACATATTAAGGAAAATCAAGCTTGAAGGCAGTGTTACCAATATTTTCCATAATTTTGAAAGGACCATAACGGATTGGTTTCATCTTTTTACCTTATGCTTGAAGCCTTTCATTGATAATGTGAAGCCAAAATTCATCACCAACTTGAAACTTATGATTCACACGATGTTTGTCGTGGTTCACTTTGTACTTTCCTTGAATTTTTTCTAATTGATCTTGCATTGTTTGATGGATCAACTAAATTTTCCGTATGAATTTATTTTCTTTATCTATGTGTCTATGCCCATTGATAGATACATATTTCCCAAAAATGAAATCCAATGGCGATTTTGGCAAGTATACAAGACATGGCTCAAATGGCGATGTTTGAGTGGAGGAATGTTTTGCACGATTGTAAGCATGTTGAATGTAATGCAACTGTTCATCCCAAAACTTAGGATTTTTGCTGCAATATCCTCGAAGAAGATGAATGACTATTCTATTGAACACAAATTTTTTATCATTTGTTTGTGGATGAAAGGTTGTACTCTTCTTCAACTTAGTGTCTATGAAGTCCCACAAGCTAGACCGAAAATTCCCAACAAATCGAGAATCTCGATCACTTACAATAGATATAGGAAAAACAAAATGAACCCAAAAATTTTGAAAGAAAAGATGAGTTATTTTTTCAGTTGTAACTTTATTTTTACATGGCATCAATATAATCTTTTTTCTGAACCTATCCACAACTACATACACATAATCACGACCTATTTTTGACAAAGGAAGACCTCCTACAAAATCCTGTGCTCTCATGACTTGCCCATTTGACTTACACAACAAGTTATTATGTACATGGTAATTTAATTCCTCAACTTGGAGACCTTGACTCAAGTTTGCATAAACATATTGAAAGTCATTGTCAAATGCATATTGTTCAATATAACTTTCATGAAAAACAAAAGTATTCTTGAGTAAATTAGTTGCATTAATAATAGGCCTAGAAAGAATATAAGAAACCTTGTATATACCTTTATTATACCTTATGACCAAGTGGAATTTTTGCAAGAATCCCATCCATCGAGAGTGTCTTGACTGCTGCAATTTAGTTTGTGATTGCAAGTATTGCAATGGTTGGTGATCGGTGTGAATGATGATTTCCTTTCCCATAAAATAATGTTTCCACTTATTCACACTTTGAGCCAACACATATAGCTCCTTGTCATATGTAGGATAATTTATCACTACACCATTAAACATTTAGGAATGAATGAAATAGGCTTACCATGTTGTAAGAGGATTGCGCCCATGGCATAGTCACTTGCATCGGTTTGAATCTCAAAGGGTTGTCTCAAGTCTGGTAGCGCTAGTATTAGGGCTGAACTGATCTTCTTTTTCAAAGCATCAAATTATTTTTGCAGATTTCCTTCCCACTGGAATACTTTATTAATACTAGTCAATGCATGTAATAGAGCTACAATAGAAAAAAAAATTGCAATGAAATTCCTACAATATTCTGCTGCTCCTAGAAAACTTCTTACCTCTGTGACTAACTTGGGTGTAGGCCAATTCTGAATAACCTGAAATTCAGAGGGGTATATCTTCAGCTCACCTCCTCCAAAAATATGTCCCAAATACACTAAAGAAGTTTTACCAAATTTACATTTCGCAACTTCAAAAACAATTTTTCTTTTCTCAAGACATCAAACACCTTTCTTACATGCATAACATGTTCTTCTCATGACTTGTTGAATATCAAAATATTACATCTAAGTAGAAAATGACAAACTGATCAAGAAATGGTCTCAATACATCATTCATAACTCTCATGAAAGTAGCTGGATTTTTGGAAAGACCAAAAGGCATAACAAGCCTCTCAGACAATTCTTGTTTAGTTTTAAATGCGGTCTTCCATATGTTATATTCAGCTATTCTAATTTGATGATAAACACTTCTTAAATCTAACTTAGTGAAATAATTTGAATACCTCAATTGATCAAGAAAATCATCAATCCTTGGGAGAGGATAACGATTCTTTATCATGATTTTGTTGAGTGCATGGAAATATTCATGCATGTGCCATGTTCCATCCTTCTGGGGCATCAATACAATTAGTGAACCACATGGCAAGGTGGATGTGCGAATGACACCTTTATTCAACAATTCTTGGATTCTCTTCTTTATTTATGCACTTTCCATTATCGACATGCAATATATGCCAATGTTAAGGAGTGGAAAATCCTGTTGCAGATGTATCTCATGTTGGATTCCCCTCTTAGTAGGTAACCCCTTTGGTTCCTGAAACATCTTGCCATGCTGCTTACCACATCAAACAAATCAGATTTTAATTTATCATCACAACCTTCAAAAGATTCAAAATCCTTATCATTCTTTTGTTTGATCATAAGAAGCACAAATGTTTTGCTTGAATTTACTAGCCTCTTCATTTGCCCATCATTAAATAAAGAGAGGTGTAGCTTTTTGCAATGAGATCTCACAATATATTCTAGTCCATCTTTTAACAAGTGGTACTTGTATCATGGTGATAGAAGATTTCTTTCCTGTCATGTAGATATGGACTACCCAAAACAATTCATGATATGTCAAGTGGTACAACATCTAAATCAACTTCATCAATGAAGTTTACGGTAATTGCAAACTGTAAAATACATTTTATTGTAACCTTTAAATTTGTATCCTTGGTTATCCAACCCAAAAGGTATGGCTTATGATGAGGTAAGGTTTCAAGATTCGGATTCTTGACTAAATATTCAAGTATTAAGTTCGCTTGAGACCCACTATCAAATAGTGCATCAATTTTTGTATATTTTCATATCACTATTACATGAAACAACTATATTCTTGTTTCTTCACTTGGAGTGTTACTATGACAATTTGATGAACTATTAAATGACATGGATTCTTTTCCCTTTGTGACCATGGCTACAATTTTCTTCTCATCTCCTGAGTTGGATCCAACATCCTTTTTTGTGGTAGCAGTTGTCTTTTGTTTCCCCTTGTTGTTGAATTTATTAGGCCTCATTTCTGGATGAAGCTTACAACAATGGGCTTCATCATGACCCTATTTGGAAAAATGAGTACATGTGGTTTTCTCCCCTCCTTTCTTAATGGATGCATTCTTCTTTTGTTTACCCTTGGAACCCTTTCCTTTTTCACCACCCTTGAATGGTTTCTTTTTACCCTCTTCTTGTACATTTTTAGTTCTTGCCTCAAGGTGTGTAGCTTGCACATAGACCTCATCTAGACTAGTGAGATTAAACATGAGGATGGTATTTTTTAGGTAACTATGCAAACCCCCTATGTACTTCAACAAAGTTTCTTGCCTATGAAAATCAACACCTAACATAAGAGCTCTTCTCCTAAATTCATGAGTGTAATCTTTCACACTTTGACCTTTCAATTGTCTAAAATTTTTCCAACTCATAATAGCCTTCTTCATGTAAGCTAGAGGATATAATTTCCTTTTAATGGTAGCAAATTTTTTTTACCAAGACATTGAGATCTTACCATTTTTCTTAATCTCTTATTGTATCTTTTCTTCCCACCATACAAGTGTTGAACCCTCCATTCTCAAGGAATCCAATTGAATATTTATTTCATCTTCTTGAAGGTTCTGGATTCTAAAATAAACCTACACTGTAGATTTTAACCCTGTACAGAAATTATCTGCAAATGAATCTTAAAGACAGAAAATAAACAATAGCGAGAGCATAAAACATAAAACATATATACACAGAGATTTTCCCCTGGTTCCCAAATCAGGACTACCATCTTGATTTTTCATTATATTCCTTTTACTGTTATAACACATATATATACATGTCGAAGCATTCATAAACCCTAATCCATTAACCCTGGATTAGAACATAACTGTATTTCCCTTGATCGAATGTACAAAATAACAGGGGCCGAAAACCATCGTCCCCCAAAACCATGTACAAACCCATGCACAAAACCATGGGTGGGTTCACCCACCGAAGAAAAAAAAATATCGGGCCTTGCCCCAGACCCCGACAGGGGGGGCTACCGCCCCCCCCCATGACCCCACTACTGTGCCTAACATATAACACATACCCAACATACAATTAACGAATCCAATTATCCAGCTTCTCTACATTCACTTTTCCATTATACATTGGAAGCTCAAATTTAACATCAAGTTTAAGTAAGGGTGATTTACCAAATCCTTTTGAAGTATGTGTATGAAGAGATGGAAGAGTTTTGGTAGTGGAAGATGATGATGAAGAGGGTGAAGACGATGGTGAGGATGATGGTGGAGTGGATGGTCGCTTCTTACCATATCCATGGCCTCCTCCTCTTGGAGAACCGTCTCCTCTTGGAGGCCTTGAAATTTCTCCTTGCATCCTTAAATTCCCCTCCTTATAGAAGACTTTAACCATCTCAGTCATATCAAAGAATGCCTTCCTGAATGCTCTCTCATATTCTGTCATGGTAGGTTCTCCTTCATGAGACATGCTCATTGAAGACTCAACTTCAACTTGAGGATGTGTTGGTGTTGAAGACTTTGGAAACCTTTCCCTTCTTCCTCTTAACCCAACCGCAGGGCTCTTAACCTGCTTCCCTTCTCTTTTGAGTTTTAACCTTCTAAGCATGACACAAAATTGCAAACAATTAGATTCCTTCTTTCACAAAACAGCCTAAAGTCCAAGAGTTCTGATACCATAAATTATCTGAATGAAGTATGTTAGTGTTTATGTGCTAATTACTCTTTCAGATTTTGAATACAATGTCTTATGTGTGCTTAAGGGTTCAAGTTCTCTTTCAAATTATCAAGTCTCATGAGTGTTTTTTATGTTAATTTAATAAAAAATTAACATAAAACAAAGGTTGAATAGGAGAAAATAAAAGTACAGTACATCACCACATAACACATTAACACAATTATTTGATGAAGGAGTTAACCCCTCCTAGGCTACATCTCCTTGGTCGAGCTTCCATATTATGCTCAAATTTGAAAAATCACCTATTCACAATGCTTTTCTACTCAGAAAACCTACACCAATGAGTCCAAAATTCCCAAAAATGGTCATCTAGCCTCTTTCTGCACCTAATTTATCGAAAAATTCAAACGTTATGACAATTTACATTTTCTCCACAATTTTAGGCCTAAATTTAGCTAACTTGAGCTAAATCCGGCTAGCTAGAGTTAAACTGGAAGTTTCCACTGAAATTAGCAGTATGCCAACTTAATATTCATTAATTTAAGTATGTGTGGTTAACACTAATTAAGCATGGTTAGAGCTAAACCAGTGCTTAGGATAATCCTAGATTAAATGTGGATTATGTGTTAATTAATATAGTTTTAATGTTTTAAAATCTGCATTAGGATTTGACTCCGCCGGTTGGTTATGCGCAAGGTCTTATGCGCTGGGGGCTGGCCCCACAGGGCTGAATCCCTCTCCCTCCGGCATTAGACATTGAAAATTTTAAATATATGTAGAACCATTATAAGGTTAAGACCCGTAGTATGGCTGAATGGTAATGCATTGCATTGGCTTGTGGGAGGTTGTGGGGTCGAACCCTGGCGCCTCCACTCAGACACAACCATAATTTTTTGAGCCATGATCCACCATACGAGGGGCACGTGGTGGCCCTAGGCTATAGCATGTGTCCTCACCCAATTGGACCAAATTTCAAACCAATAATAACTTGCCACATAACCCAAAAATTCCATCAATATCATGTTGCCACTTAACAGTCCATTATTCGTTGGAGAAAATTGAAAAAATCGACCCTGCCCAGTTAGAATGCCACGTCAGCATTACAGAATGCTAACTAGGCACTTTTCTACCCTTTTTTTTAATTTTTCCTATTTAGGAAAGCGAACATAACTCATTACCAGGAGAATACAGAGTCCATTTTGTGAGAAATGAAGTGCCCTAGATTCATAACGATGAGCACTACGTGGTCATTTAGGTTTCTAGCTATTTTGATAAATTTTATTTTTTAGCATAAGACTGAGCCCCTAATCAGTCGATCTCAAAGAGGTTTTTGTTTATAGCCCTCTCAAAGGTAAATCTGACAGTGAAAATGAGTTTGAAACAAGTAGCTCTGGTGAATCCGCACACTCAGAAGAAGAGGAATTTCAAGATCAGGCTAATTTTGGGTTGTTGGCCATAGTTCATATCCCATACACTCCATTTCCAAATTCGTCTCACTCTAACAAGCCATCCACTCCACCTCCACCTCCACCTCCACCTCCAAAAGAGGACATGGCTACCTCCATCATGCTACATAATTTCAAGGGCATAGGAAATGACTATGTTGACCAATTTTAGTTCGTCACAGATGTTGTATGGACAATGCAATAGATAAATAATGATAATATTTGGGCCCTTGTTTTGAAAATGAAACGGTTTTGAGTCACGAAGAACAGGTGGCCAAGTGCAACCATGATAGACAGGGAACTATCACAGTTGCGAAGAGCTGAAGAACAGGGGGTGCGGTAGTTGCGAAAAACCAGCATAGATGGTAGGGACGAGCGACAAGGACAGGTAGCAGAACTCCCAGTGATCAGGGAGATGTGGCAAATAGCAAAGCAGGAAAAAGGGGAAAACTAACAGTCACGTTGGCAAAGGAACAAATAGGTAATCAGCTAGTAGAGACAAGAGGTTGGTGCAGTAGAGTGCTGATGAAGAGAGCTGCAGGAGAGCTTTGTTCTATTTGGTTATGTTCCATTCTATTTTGTTTTGTAACTGTTGTAATATGTCCCTCTGTAATCAACTCTCAGGAGTACTATAACTATCTGTTATTGATAATGAAACATACTTCTACCTGTGTTTGATGGTCTGAGTTCTGTGTTAAGAATTTGAATATGGTGAATGTATTGGACGCTCTAAATTTTAAATTTTCATCTTGAATAAGCTTCATGAGTAGTACCTTATGCAGAGTAGCTAAATCGGTTTGTGATTCCCAGTTATTTCTATTTTTCTCTATAGTTGTGATCGGTCGATATCTTATATGTTCCTAACCTTATTAAGGTCATGACACACCTCTAGTGAGACTCTCTACTCTTCGAAGTAGGGTGAAAATGATGGTGTCATGCTAGAGTACTGTGGAAACCTTGTTGGCCTCTCTATCCTGAACCTGGGTCTTGCTTAGAGACCTTCTTTCTTGCCAAAAAATGGTTTTGTTGTCGAGACCTTGAATTTAATTTGGGAACTAGATCATGGTATTGCGGATCTTCGAGAGAGAAATACAAAGCTGGTGGGATAATCACTTAGATCAGTTCACAGCACAGTAAGCTGAGTTGAGACAACAGAGGGAGAAAACTATTAAGGATCGGGTTCTATTCTCTGAATCTGCAAGCGATCTATATGAAATTTTCTTGGGAAAGTTTCCAGAGGAGCTCTATAATTGGTTGCGGAGACTATAAGTCAAGATAATCCAAGGAGGGTCGCGTAAGATCTGTCGCAAGTGGTTATATGCAGATCTAGTAGCATTACATTGGTTAGATACCAATTTGACCTGAGCTATATATTTCTGGGTACAATCTACCTTGGAAGGATATATAGTGTAATTCGCAACTAAGTGTTACCAGTCCTTCTCAAAAGAAGAGGACGTATTCAAATTTGGATTGCAGGGAGAGCTGCTGAAGGAAATTCCCTTGTGGATTAAAGCTTTAATGGTAGACGAGGGATTGATGGAATTTCAAAAATCTGAGATGCAGAATTAAACTTCCAGTATTGGGGGAAGGAGTTGAGGGAGATATGCTACAAGTAAGTTGGAAGGGGTAATAAGGATATGGATTCAGAGACCTCCAGTAGGTTTAGAGAGTGATGAGCACATCAGAGGGCACAAATTGCTGTGAAGTGGAAGGAAAGAGTAATGAAGGAGTTAGAGAAGAAAGAAAGTAGTTGATAGGACAAGGAGAAGGCACCAGAGATGACAAAGGAGATGGAAGGTTAGATGGGATCCCAAGAAATAGGAGGGACCATCAATTAATTCAAGCAAGTGTATAGGAGCCCAACCCAAAGAGAAAAGAGAGAAAAGTCCAATGTGGAGGATGTGCGCCCTGAGGAGATGTCCGATGTGGAGTTGCATGTTGCGATGGAGCAATTATTCCGAGAGGGGCTGAAACCCATAACTCAAGGTAACTCTATTCCCAAAAGTTCAAGTAGCTCTAGTCCCAACCTTCCCCTGGTACTCTATCAGCCACTAGGTGAAATTTTTGTTAAGTTATGAGAGTTTAGTAAGTTGAATAGTGTTCAGTCTATAACAAAAATACATACTAGCAATAATGCTAGTAATACAATTTCACAGCCAGGGAATAGAGATTTTATTCTAGTAACATATACACAAAGAAGTATGGCGGGATCATTTACCTGATACCCAGAGTTTTCTGGGTGGGGAAATGATGATGTGGACCAGCACTAGTATCTCTGCGAAGCCATATGGAGGGCTTGGCAGACACCAGAGGCGGTTAAGTTGATTGAGTTTCAAACTACCCTAAGAGAGAGAGCTCTTCGATGGTTTATTAAATGGTCTGAAACTCATCAAAACCCAGCGATAGACGATGTAAAGAAAGAATTTATCAAAGAATTCAAATTACCTCAGAAAAATCAGCAAGGTTTATTAGAGATGTGGGAGATTAAACAACCAGAAGGTGAAACAGCATGGGATCTGATGAGAAGGTTCAAGGATGTAATTGGAAAACTGAATTACCCAATTGATCTGAATCATCAGAGAGATTGGTTTATCAAGGCTCTTCTTCTGTTGACGAGACCTCCCCTAACACAACAGAATATTGATACATTACAAGATGCATTGGAGAAAGCTATGAAGATAGAGGCTATGGTGGGGTATCCACAAGAATTTAAAGGAGGAGCAGTTTTTCAAGACCCTTCCATCTTGGGGTTACGACATCATATATCTAGTCTAACAGAAAAGTTGAAGGACCTATAGCCGGTATGGCCTGCAAGACCTAATGTGTGGTGCATCCATTGTCTGATGGAAGGACACATGGTCAACGAATGCCCATGGTTGCAGGGACATAATGCAGGGGCTTCAACAGCCAGGACACAAGGGACTCCACCAGTAGGGGGAGTTGCGCAGATAAACACTCAAGGGCTATTCCCACCACAACAACACTTCCCAGAATTCCCTGTGCAACAGAATCAGTCCACGACTGAATACTGCGAAATTTGCAAAGGCATTGGTCATCCACCACGCCTATGCCCAATTTTGTAGAAGTACTCCAACGTTCCAAACAATATATATTGTGAGTTATGTGCTTCCACAACACACAATACAGAGCAGTGCATAGCCCTGGATGCACTGGCAGAATGATTGGACAGGCCATCCTATAGAGTGAATGAGGCTCCAAGGGGATGGGGAGGAGGAGTGAGAGGAGGAAGAGATGGGGGGAAGAGGACCAGTAAGATGCTACAATTGTGACCAAGAAGATCATGTAGCAAGGAAATGTCCACTTCCCAGAATACCTTGGTGTTCTCAGTGTAGAGTCAATGCACACGCAACTAAATATTGTCCAGAATTAATTAAGAGATGGGAAGAAAGAGCCAGACAGAGAGGGGAAAATTTTGTGAACACAGAACCAAGAATAGTAGAGGCTCAGGCTATGTAAAATTTAGCCATCATAACACAAGGAGGAAAGACAATAGGGGAGGATGCATAAAAAATAGATTCGATAAAACTGATAAAGCCAACATCTCCAAGGTCATCTTATAGTCCAGATAAAAAAAAGCAATAATTTAAGGAGGTAGTGGAAACCTTTTCCAAACTCAAGGGGGACAAAGAATTGAACTCCCACAACTAGTTGTAGAAAAAGAGAATCATACCCATACAGGCACAATTATTGAAGAATGGTTCTGATTATTTTAACATTGTAAAAAATGCACCAATTCTGGAAAAATTGAAGCAAAACCTGGAAATTGTGGTGCAGGAGAATGCAGAACCAGAGGGGTTGAATGATCTAAACCATAAATACATAAGAAGGGTCAAAGGAAATAAAATAAGAACAGGAAATTAATTCCGCATGAATACTCAAGTTGCGGGATTCCAAATCAAAGACACCATGCTCGACCTAGGATTGGACGTTAACATTCTGCCGAGGAAGACATGGGAAGAATTGGGCCGACCAAAGCTAACATACTCGCCAATACAACTTCACATGGAAAATCAGTACTGCATTGTGCCCATAGGTAGACTGGAGGAAATCGAAGTTGATGTTGTGGGGGTAAGGACATACACAGATTTCGAAGTGATAGATATCATGGGGGATAAGGATCCCTATCCAGCATTATTGGGGATAGATTGGGCTTTTGAGAAATATGAAATAATCGACTTGAAAAAGGAATTGATGATATTTGAATACGGGGAATTCAGGGTCACTCAGCCACTTGACCCATATCAAGGACCCCGATATACAGAAGCAGTTGACAACGGAGAGGATTCTCAGCTTCTCGATCATCTTTATCAAATGACAACAAGGAAAAGAGAATACTACATTAACCTGACAGTAGCAGGGACGGTAAGCTGGAGAAGCATTCAGAGCTTATATTTAGGCTCAGAAATAGTGTGGGATGATTGGCAGTAGGGAGGATATGAGACCAATACAAGGAGATGTGCTAACATCCGAAGAGTCAAATGGATCAGAACTGAGGTAAGAGATTATCTGACCTTGTCAAATATGAATGCAGTAAATACATTTATTGCAAGAATAGAGGATAGCGTACCAATGGAGCATAGAGTCCCACTCATGAATGTAGCTCTACAATCCACGTTAGCAAGATGGTGGAGAAATCATTGTAACTCACTATTGCGATGGGAAGATGTTGCAACAACATTAAGAGCCAGATTCAAAGAAGATGAAGGACCATAATTCCTTGAAAAGTACCAAGGGGATTCTGATCCCACGAGACACTTACAAAATTGTGAGTACCACTGGAGAGAAAAAAAATACCCGGTATATCTCTGGGTGCGTAGTTTTATACACTCATTGGATACAATTCCACAGGCATGGTACTTAACTGAAGAAAATAAAAGAGGAACCGACACATGGCAAGAAGTTGCAGTAAAATTTACACACTGTTTTTATTTTGAAGGAGAAACAAAACCAATTACACAAGCGCTGCAAGCCATCAAAAGAGTACTATTTTTTTCGGAGATACAGCAAGATGAGGAACAACCATTATCAGAACATAATATCAAAAAATCAGTTGCATGCAAAAATATAAACAGTGAAATGGATGATGATGATCTAGAGGATCTTAGACACTTATATTTTGAAGAAAAGGAAGGGGAGCGAGATATCCGGGAGGAACCTACAACAGAAGGAATCCACATAATACAATTAAAGACTGAGAAAATGAACATCGAAACCCTGGAAAAACCCAAAATCGTGTCAATTGGCGACTACTGGGATGCAGAGATGACTAAGGATATATTTACTCTTCTACAAGAATATGAAGACTTATTCCCATCCTCAGTGGCGGAGCTAAAAGGAATAAAAGGGGACATGGGGGAAATGCGTATAATCTTGAAGCCTAATGCAAGACCAGTAAAGCATAGACCTTAATGTTTGAATATAAGAGTAAAAGAGAAATTAAAGGCTGATACAGATAAAATGCTAAAAGCAGGGCTAATTTTTCCAGTAAAAGAAGTAGAGTGGGTAAGTCCTATAGTCATACAAAGTAAAAAGGAAAATTCTGAGATTCGAGTATGTGTTGATTACAGGAGCCTTAACAACGCATGCATACATGATCCATTCCCCACTTTGTTTAGTGATGAGGTGCTTGACAATGTGGCAGGGAATGAAGCTTATTCACTTATAGATGGATTTTCAGGATACCATCAAGTGAGGATAGCTGAAGAAGATAAAAAGAAAACAACTTTCACAACTAAATGGGGCTTATTTTCATATAATGTAATGCCCTTTGGGCTGAAAAATGCACAGGAAGTATTCTCACGAATCATGATAGCATCATTTCAGGAATGTATTCACAAATTCCTTGAGGTCTATACGGATGACTGGACAGTTTACAACCTGTTGAAGAATCATGAAACGTTATTAAGGATAACGTTCGACAGATGCAGACAAATCCATATTTCACTCAATCTAAAGAAGTGCATCTTTGCAGTAACTTTTGGGACACTGCTAGGACATGTTGTTTGTAAGCAAGGTGTCCATGTGGATTTAGCAAAAGTGGAAATTATAAATAACATCGAAGCACCAGAAACAGTGAAATGATTGAGATAACTTCTAGGCCATACTAGGTACTACAGATGATTCATCTACAACTATGCCAGGATAATAGCCCTGTTGGAATAACTGTTGTAGAAATCAGAGAAATTCCATTGGAAAAATGAGTGTACTACTACCCTCAATACACTGAAGGAAAAATTGGCAAGCGCACCCATATTAGTTCATCCTAATTGGGACAAGAAATTTCACGTCCATATTGATGCATCCAGCATTGCATTAGGAACAGTTTTGGCTCAACCAGGGGAAACTTCAGCCGATCACCAGGTCGACTTTGCAAGCAGGAAGCTATTGACGGCTGAAAGGAACTACACAACAATAGAATGAGAAGCTTTAGAAATGGTGTATTCCCTTCAAAATTTCCTCCATTACCTATTAGGAGGTATGTTCAAATTCTTCACAGACCATTCTGCATTGAAGTACATAGTTAGCAAGCCGGTCCTTGAAGGAAGGTTCTGTAGATGGCTCCTACTGTTCCAGGAGTTCACTTTTGAGGTGATCGTGAAACCCAAAAGACTAAACGTGGGTCCTGACCATTTATCAAGGCTGGAAAATGGAGAAAATGGAGGGTCCCTGGATCATCAGCTACTAGACGCTGATCTCTTTAGAGTAGAAGCCATCCTAGACTATTTAGACCAGATAGCAATCTATCTAGCAACAGAATAGTGCCTGTATGAATATACAGCGAATCAAAGAAGAAATATTATCGTAAAGGCAGGCAAATATCAGTTAATAGCAGGACAACTATATAATATGGGATTAGACCAGGTCTTGCGAAGGTGTATCATGGACCATGAAAGGGAGGATATACTGTGGGAGTGCCACTGCGGAGTTGTGGGAGGGCACGTTGGCACAAAAAGAACCACAAGAAAGATATTACAAGAAGGGTTATGGTGGCCCATAGTGCACAAAGACAGTAAAAAATTTGTAAATAGATGAAACATTTTCCAAACAACGAGACATCCATCACATAGAGATGAGCTATCACTTCAACCTATACGAGCACTGCAGCCATTCGAGAAGTGGGCGATTTATTTTATAGGACTAGTTGCACCTGTCACAAGACATTCACAAGAAAGGTACATAATTACCGTGACAGACTATATTACCAGATGGGAAGAAGTTGTACCCATGAAGGATTGCACAACAGAGACAACAACTAGGTTCATGTTTGAAAATATCATTAGCATATTTGGTTGCCCCATAAGTCTAACCAGCGATCAAGGTACACACTTTATCAATGCAACAATCAAATCTTTGTTGGAAACGTTTATGGTACAACATCATAAGAGCAGTCCATACCATCCTCAGGCAAATGGAACTGTTGAAGCATTTAATAAGATTCTCAAAAGGGACTAACAAATATTTGCAATGCTAATTGAGATGACTGGGATGAATGCATACCAACAACATTATGGGCGTACAGGACAACGGTGAAAAGACTAAAAAACCAGACTCCTTTCCAGCTAGTGTACGGAAGGGAAGTGGTGGTACCTGCTGAATTTATCATCCCAAGTCTGCTAATCACTTCAAAAGTACATTTAACAGAGGAAGACTCATTGAAGGAACAACTACATGAACTACAAGAACTTGAAGAGGACATGTTTCTAGCAGAATTTCATCAGACAGTCCAAAAAGACAGACCGAAAGCTTTTCATGCCCGTCATATCAAACACAAAAAATTTACGGTTGGGGAAAAGTTTTACTGTATGACAGCAAGTTCCAAAAGTTCCCAGGTAAGCTCAAAATGCATTGGCTAGGACCATACCATGTGATTGAAATCCAAGATTAAGGAGCAGTTCGGTTAGCACAACTGGACAACCAAGTGCTACGAGGATGGGTGAATGACACACACCTGAAGCCTTATCACGAGTAATTTTTATTACTTCCTTTCCAGATAACTCTCACAACCGAGAGGAGTTAGTATGGTAGATTAGTGATATATTGAGTCAATAACTCTCTCGCACCCGAGCAGAGAATAGATATGAATACTAATAAAGCACAAATCAATAACAAAAGGAAACTCACAGTTGCAATGCGGAGACCACATAGTAACCGATTGTGGTCGGGGGGGAGCGTAGTGTCCAGCGTTTCATCCGTGTCAGAGAGACAAACGTGTCTTACATCATTCCGTCATCATGACCCATCATACCCATTTCAGTCTGTATGATCACCCAGATTTGAGAATTAACTGCCATAATTCGTAACATCCATACCGTAATGAATTTTCCATAATAGGCAATAAGCATTACCCATCACGTCTTCCCAAATCCCGAAGTCACAGTCATCCATGTCAGAACAAACCTCATCGCGGAAACTAATCGCATGATTATAGCTGCAGAGGAGGCAGAAAAATTAATTAGTTATGGGGTATTATCAACCTCATTCATGGCGGTTACATTACTTAACCCATATGAAAAAAATAAATCACGAGAATGCTGAAGAATTTCGAGTTAGAACAAGAAACAACAGCAACAGTAAGCGGAATCTCTTTAGAAGAAGTCCAAGGAGAGAATCCAGCAGCAGAAATTTACAGAGAAAGAACAGGGGTAGCATCGCAAGTGTACAAAAGAAGATCAAAGATGACCAAGGTAGCACCAACAGTCATCGAGCCTAAGCTTGATGAAAGAATCCAGAAAATGGAATCGCTATTGGGAAAATATGACAATGCCTCGTTGGTCGACACAGATTTTACGGATTCCTACCATTTTCTGGTGATGAAGAGGCAATTTTACATAGAAAATTATGCTACAAAAGGAGGAGAGGAAGCAACAAGATTGAACCCAGATTTCAGAGGTATCCAGTAGTCAACAATACTAAATTTAAGGAACCTCCTAGTGTTCGGAACCACAAGAGCAGCGATGTAGTGTACGAAATTCCTGTTGAGCAGAATCCCGAACGGGTCACTATGGTTAGGAAGGGAGATACCAATAAATGAATAAGATATTCACAAGCTAACGGGATTATCAGCAAAAGGAAGGGATGTCTCCACAGTGTTCCAAACTATCTCCAAGAGAGAAAAGAAGGCGGGATATTACGACTATTACAAGAAATACGACACTAAAAGAGGAGGGAAAGGGGCAAAGATAGATATCATAAATAGCCCAGCAGTTAAATTTTCCTGTTACCTGATTGCAGGCAAGACCATGAGGCACTATACGAAGGGAAAATGTACGCTCGACATTAATAGTTACGGAATACTGCCTTCAGGGAACCCAACTGAATTGGTGTACGTTTCTACTGACTGAACTATTCGAAGCCTACGAAGACAACTACAAAAGAGCCACCGGTTTCATCTATGACTACCTCATCATGGCATTCGCAATGTGGAAATGGACTTACCCGTGGGTGATACAACCCATAGGACTCACAAATGGTCAGCCGATGGTGATGAATTTTACACCCTGGAAGTTCTCGGGAGACCCCAACACCAAAGAGGTAAATGAAGAGGCGTTTGAATTCTGGTACATGCAAATGGTGGACATGGTGGCGGGGCAGCAAAAGGTCCCAAGGAGTTTTCTGGACAGTTATTCTGCTTATATATGGTTCGAGGTTAGTCATAAGTATACCTACATCTGGCCCACATACATGGATGAAACAACATTTAAAATGAGATTGTCGAAGTTTCAGGTTGACAAGAAAGCATTCCACACCGAAGTCTGTTCCGGGCCAGGGGTGAGAATGGATATCAGACGCAGAGTCCACCACTACTTGTTCGATGGCATGTTGCGAAGGCCACTCCCAAGAGAAACACCGGATGAGACACTGAGAAGAGTGTCTTGGTTACAGCTAACACCCATACTAGAGGATCTAGACATGAGAGTAAAAGGCTTCAATCGGGTAACGCAAACTCTCACTACTACTTCTCCTCCGTTTCCTACTTTTTCAAAGTTTCAGGCCTCTAATTTTGCATCACCTTCCACAGTTGCACCTATAATCACAACTCTACAGTCCACCCTATTTAATTCACCCACAACAACCACTATAGTTCAAATACAGAAGAATAAGGCACCTAAACCACCTATAGCTACTCATAAGGCCAAGAAATCAAGAGTCATAGTGCCTAAAAAAATAGTTGATCTCACAGAGGAAGATCAAATGCAGCCTATGGATACGGGAGCACCAATTCAAGAGGAGCCAGAGATGACCCCCCAAGTAACCTCTAAGCTACCCATGTTCAATCCATTCTTAGTTTTAAATGTTCAAACTTCATCTCTAGCCCACACTCATACCTCATCACTGCACACTCACCATTCATCACCTCACACATCATTCACTTCCAAGGACCATTCCACCCGCACTCCATCAACATCAGCAACCATTTTAGACTCAGTCAAGACACAAAGCAAGAGAAATGGAGATAACAAGGAAGAGTTTAACTTGAGTACGGCTATGGTACCCGAGGTTAACCAATCATTAGTGGGACATAGCACTTTTCTAGACCTATTAGTTAACGGGGGATCCTTCACCAGAGACACAACACCCTCGCCCAAGGAGCTGAGCCCCTTTCAGCAAGAAAATTTGATACTACAACAAGTTCAGCCATCCAAAAGCATGAAAAACCCAGGGGGTCAACTGTCGCAGTAGGACCAACCCACGTCACCACGTGAACACTTAGAAAAATCAATAGCCAGTGGTAAACCACTCAGAGATAGATCATCGAGCACTGATATGTCTAGGGCTAAGAGTATGCAGACCTGGGGGACAACATTTATTGTACAATTTCATCCAGCGTGCAGCACAACAGGCAGAAGGAATACACAACGACCTCCATTAGACGTTTGAATAGCAAAAAATGCAGATCAATATGCTTACTGAAAAGCACAACCAGTTACAAGGAGAGAGGGAAATCCTGCAGGAGAAACTCGAGAAGGTAACGGGTATATTTGCG